>JADLZL010004211.1:0-318445 GCA_015844335.1 Chrysopogon serrulatus
GAGAAGGTTCGGGAGGCGGCGAAGGCTGTATGGCGTGGGCCGGCATCCGGAGATGGTGCGGCGGGCGTGAGGATCGGGACGGTCTTTGGTGGTGCCTGCTGTTGCAGGAACGATAGATGAATAGGGAATTGTGAGAGGGAGCGTGGTATATAGGATTAAGGTGAAAGGGTAGATGTTCAGAAAGATATGAATCAAAAATATTTGGGCCTTCCAGCGTATATGGGCGATCGAAGAAGAAGATATTTGAATACCTCAAGGATAGAGTGTAGAAAAAGATTCAAGGCTGGAAGGAGAAACTTCTCTCTAGGGCAGGGAAAGAAATTTTGGTTAAGGCCATTGCTCACGCCATTCCGACATATGCAATGTCCTGTTTTGATGATCTTACAAAGTCTTTGTGTGAGATCAGTTCCCTAATAAATAGATTTTGGTGGGCACAGCAGGACAATGAAAGGAAAATGCATTGGCTGGCATGGGAAACTCTCTGCTGCCAAAAGGATAAGGGTAGGCTTGGTTATCGTGATCTGCACTTATTCAACCTTGCTATGCTGGCCCGGCAGGCTTGGAGGTTAGTCATGGCACCTAATTCGTTGTGTGCCCGGCTTTTGCTGGCAAGGTGTTGCCTGAATGGAGATATTATGACAGCTTAGGAAGGACCGGGCATTTCCTATTCATGGCGTAGCATCATTACAGGAATACAGGCCCTAAAGAATGGTATTATCTGGAGAGTGGGAGATGGTCAACGGATTTGTATTTGGGATGATCTCTGGATCCCACGAGGGCAAACGCGGCGACCGATCACTCCACGAGGTGCTATCTTACTGACAAAAGTATCAGAACTTATTGATCCCATTATGGGTTCTTGGGATATTCAATTACTGAATGATGTGTTTTGGGAGGAGGACGTCTAAGAGATCATGACAATCCCTGTAAGAACCGAACAAGATGATTTTGTCGCTTGGCACTTGGATAATAAATGCACTTTCTCAATTAAGTCTGCATATCACGTCCTGCATGACGTTCGAGGACATGAATCCATTAGACAAGAGGGTAGCTTTTCTTCTTCTGGCTTGGGATTAGAAAAGAGTTTCAGTTGGAAGCGAATTTGGCGCTTATCATGCCCACCAAAATTAAACAGTCTGTCTGGAGATTAGCTCACAACAGTCTGGCTCTGAAGATGAATATCAAGCACCGGGGCTTACAGACTGACACACTATGTCTGGTTTGCAAAAGACTTGATGAAGATAGAGGTCACTGTTTCCTGAAGTGTAAATTTGTGCGCCGATGCTGGCAAGAATTGGGCCTTGAGAAGGAAAGATTGGAGCTGACTGATATGCATTCAGCCCGTGATATGATTGAACAAATTCTGAACATGAATGATGAGAAGCGGTGCAAAATCTTCATTCTGCTATATATGGCGATGGTGGAATGCTCGAAACAAAGCAAATGCCGGGGAGGCGCTGGATACTGTGCAGATGATTACTATTGCTGTGATTTGTTTGTTGCTAGAAGTGAAGAGGCAGCCATCGGTTCACACCAGGCAACAGAACAAAATGGCTATCTCATGGATACTGTACCTCCACCGGAATGCATACTAAAAGTGAACACTGATGGGGCTTTCCTTCAGAGTACCAAGCAGGGCGGATGGGATTTTACTTTCTATGATCATATGGGCAACCTAGTTTTAGCAGGAGCGGGTCACCTAGCTAGGGCTCAAAATGCCTTGATGACTGAGGCCATAGCATGTTGCAAGGCACTCGAAGTAGCAGCAGCACACGGTGTCTCTCGGGTGATTTTGGAAACGGATTCGACTATGCTACGAGATGCCATCTAGTCCTCGTCACTGGACCAATCTACAGCTGGAGTGATCTTGAAAGGTATTAGAACTATAGTTAGCGAGTTTTTCTCTCATTTTAAATGTTGTTATATTTAAAGAGCTTGTAACTCGTCTGCGCACGAGATGCCTGCCTTAGGTCTGAGTCTGAGCTCAGGTTCTGAACATGTTTGGGAGCATCCGGTTCCCGAGTTTGTAAGCAGTCGAGTCGCTGGCACTTTAGCCAGGCGTGAGCTTAACTGAATGGCCGGTGAGCCCAGTTTAAAAAAAAAAAAAAAAAAAAGGTAGATGTTCTGGAAGCGGAAGAGGATGAACCGGAGGAGAAAACGACGTGTATAGGACACGTTCACCCAGTGCTTGGTGAAAGAAAGACACAAAATTTGGCACCGCAAATTCCGCAGTCCTTGTGCATGTGCAAAGAGGCATGGGCCCATGGAATGGAAACCTACTAAAGCAAAGCATACATGCCAGCCGTGGGGCAGGGTGCTCAAGAAGCACGGACACGTCGGTCTTTGTCTATAGATTCGTCGTTTGCCTAGTACTAGTCGTCGTTAAATCAGCCTATAATAACTGAGCCGAGAGAGCCTGGGAGCAAGGGAGGAGCGCACTCGCCATTCGCATTCGCCTCCGCTTCCTTCTCCTTGTAGCAGAAGAAGAAGAAGAGGTGAAGGGAAGGGGGAGCCCCCGCCGCCGGCAGGATGCATTCCACGAACCTCCTGCTCGAGGAGCCCATCCGGATGGCCTCCATCCTCGAGCCCTCCAAACCTGTAAGCACCGGCGGCTCGATACGCTTGCCCCCGCCCGTCGTCATTTCGTTCAGATTCGTTGCTGATTTGGGCGGGATCGATCGACAAGCCCTGCCTCAACTCAGTTGACTAACTGTTTTTCGGTGTCTGGAGCAGAGCATTCTCCCAGCGATGACGAAGATCGTCGGCACGCTCGGGCCCAACTCGCGCTCCGTCGACACCATCGCCGCCTGCCTCAAGGCCGGCATGTCCGGTAACTGTTCACTGTCCGTCAGCCTGCCGCTGTCTCAATGCCGTCCCGAGCGACACTCGAGCTGATTTGTTGTTTGGTTGGTCTGGTCTGGTCTGATTTCCTCCTCCTCCCGCGCTGCGCCTGCACACTGCAGTCGCGCGGTTCGATTTCTCGTGGGGGGACGCCGCGTACCACCAGGAGACGCTCGAGAACCTCAAGGTCGCCATGAGGTCCGCCAAGAAGCTGTGCGCTGTATGTTGGTCTTACCCTCCTCCCTCGGTCGCAGCTGGTCGGCTAATAATCTTTATTTCTCTAGCGCCATGGTAGGGGTCTACTCGGCTGGCAATTTGTTGGAGCGCCTCTGGCGCTAAAACCCTGAAACTCTATTCTCTCTTATTAATTTAATCGACGCCACGGCTCCGAACCAACAGTGTGGCCAATGTGGTTCCTCTCTCCCGACGGGCTGACAATTCGATCTCTCTTTGCTCACCAGGTCATGCTTGACACAGTGGGCCCAGAGCTGCAGGTGGTGAACAAGAGCGAGACCCCAGTCTCCCTCGAGGAGAATGGCACGGTTGTTCTGACCCCTCACCGGGGCCAAGAAGCCTCCTCCAGCTTGCTGCCCATCAACTTCTCTGGACTCGCCAAGGTTAGCACGTACTGATGCTGTTCTTCGACGAGCACGAGATCAGCGGCAACTGCTAGTTGACCATGCTCTGACTACGAAGTTCAGATTTATTTATTTTTTCTATGCATTATGCCGCTGTGATGTCCTTTGATTAGTCTCTTGTTCCCACATCACATAGAGGACAATTTTTTTTTTTTAAAAAAAAAAATTGTTCCTTGCAGGCTGTGACACCAGGGGCAACAATATTCGTGGGGCAATACTTGTTCACTGGCAGTGAGACTACTTCAGTTTGGTTGGAGGTAAAAAGCCTTTGGCAATTGGCATGCTGTACCTTTAAGCATCTTATATGTTCATATATCTTTCAGTGGGATTTGGTTTGCTCTCTGCATTTTCTGATAAAAAGAAAACCTCTTTTTATATCTTCCTGATGTAGGTTTCTGAAGTTAAAGGAGATGATGTGGTTTGTATAATCAAGAACACAGCCACCTTGGCTGGGTCACTGTTCACACTGCACTGCTCCCAGATTCACATTGACTTGCCCACCCTGTCTGATGAGGATAAGGATGTAAGCAACTACTCTCAAAATTGTGATTTATATGTCCTTGAGTAATTGTTGCTTTGAAACCATCTCCTTCCTTTCAGAATTTCACTTTTAGCAACATGAAAATTTGGGGATGGAACTAGATTTTGTTGTAAAGTTGCAGCCCTATCCTTGAGCCCATCCTAAGACTTACATGCATGAATTGCTTTCAGGTTATCAGAAAATGGGGTATTCCGAACAAGATTGATTTCCTTTCTTTGTCTTACACAAGACATGCAGAGGATGTGCGGCAGGTAAACAACTTGCATTCTGGATGCATTTTGAGTTATTATTCTGTTTGTCCTCCCTGATTGCTGTGCTTCTAAGCTGTAACTTTATCTCTACAACGAAAAGGCATCATGGCTATATTTGATGCGCTATCTACTGTTTGTTTGCGTTCAATGCTTAAGAAGAATGCTGTCAACAGTGCTATTATTTTCTTGCAACACAGGCACGGGAGTTCCTGTCAAAATTGGGCGATCTAAGCCAGACTCTGATTTTTGCCAAAATAGAGAATGTTGAGGTATTTTCAAGTAAATCTTCCTACATTATTAGCCAGCTATCATTTGTTTGCCCTTCAAATACACATACACTCCTTATTTCTTTGCAGGGCTTGGACCATTTTGATGAAATACTGGCTGAGGCAGATGGTATCATTTTGTCAAGAGGGAACCTGGGAATTGATCTTCCACCTGAGAAGGTTGGTTAGCTATACTAATATTTTAGCAGTTGAGAGCACCACAATTTATCCATCTGGGCTTAAGCCTCAGTGGCTTTGTGGCCACATAATACACCTCCCTCACATCTGGGCTCCATCAGACCTCCTAGCGTAATATGTGGATTTCAAGTGGGTCAGGGTCACAGCCATTTTTTCTCCCCCTTAAAATTGTGTTAGCATGGTCTTATACTCATGACCTTTGACTCTATTATCAGATTTGAGTTTCATACCTGCCAGTTTACCGAAAATCCTAAGGTGAACCTTAAATTTACTTCTAGTTTAGTTAGTATTTTCTCTGTCTCGTTTTAGGATGCAATAATGATTGTCCATATTTTACTACTAGTTTATTTAGCCATTGATCTTTATCACACCAACTCTCCATGTTGCAGGTCTTTTTGTTTCAAAAATCTGCTCTTCACAAGTGCAACATGGCTGGAAAGCCTGCTGTTGTCACTCGTGTTGTGGACAGTATGACTGACAACCTCAGGCCTACTCGGGCGGAGGCAACTGATGTGGCAAATGCGGTACTTGACGGTAAGTTATTGACAATTTTTGTTGCTTTTAAAAAAACCTTGGGTATACTCGGGCTCTTTTAGCTTGAAATGCAGCTGGTCCTTAATGCACTAAAAAAGGGCAGTTAAATCATGACTCACGATCAATGTTTACAAATCATATAGTACGTAGAATCTAGTCGCCATGGGACTAACTAGGTGACTAATCGTGATTAATCGTCAACCGGACCGATTAGTCGAGCCTAGTTGGTCCTAGTCGTCCTATATATTTCAGGACATGTACATAATATATATATACCTATAGAGTACATAGTGTACACAATAAAGTAAGCATCAAGACTACATTAGTGACAAGTTGGTGACTTACTACACAACAGCAGTACAGCATCCTATGATGGAGTACCAACAAGCAGGTAGAGTAGCAGAGGGGCAGCATAGCAAGCAATCAGAATAGCAGAGGGGCAGCAGCATAGTAAGCAGGCAAGGGGGGCGGCGCTAGCACTGCAGAGTGAGGGATAGGGGAGCAGGGAAGAACATGAAGGAGGGAAAGGGCACATTCACTGTTGGCGGAGTCATCACGAAGAGGGGTGGCGGCTTCACCACAGGAACAGCGCGCGATGTAGAATAGCGAGCAGGAGACAAAGAGTGCTGTGTGGGGAACGAGGAAAGGCGCGCGGCAGATGAAGAATCGCGCGTGAGGGGAGGAGGAATCACGCGCGGGAGGAATTGTGGCATTGTGGGAGAAGGAAATCACCGCTGCCTCCGTTCTCTGTGGTTTTGGCGGAGTCTGGGCACACTTATGCTAACCTAACTGGCTATATTGGCTGACTAATAGCCCACCTCTAAGCCCAATTGAGCAGGCCCACTAATAGGACAAGCATTCATAGCTCCAGCCCAGTTGTCCTCCTCCTAGTCGGATGACTAATCGTGATTAGGCGGCGACTAATCAGACGACTATGTTTCTAGTTCGCAAAAGCTATTGCTCTTCCCGTCGTGCCAGGTGACTAGCGCGCGACTTGCCCTTGCGCTCCTTTTTTTTGACGCCTCTCATCTGGATATACCTGTAGTATCTGCTCATGTACAACTCACACCAACCCTACCCACGCACACCACACTCACACTACGCGTACACAAGTAAACCTACAACTACACACAGATCACTAAACCGCGTGCTTCGTGAGATCACCGGATCCATCCATGGCTCCGTAGGCGACGGGCGCGTCGCATTCCCTTTGTGGTTCTACGCGTGAGAGGCAACGAAATTTTATTGGGGGCGAACCCCGGTGAGAAACGCGAGTTGCGAATCCTGGGATTAGAACTCACGTTGGTAGCCTGCACAACCGCAAGGCGTACCACTGGCTTGGCCTGCCAGGTGTGCATCAACCCACATAAATAAATCATAGAAGCTCCTATGGGCCGATCCGTTACGCAAAAGCTATTTCGTGCCTGGTCGCCCTCCTGCGTAAGTTAGCATAGTCAGTTTATGTGCTCATTTTAGTCTCAGTATTTTAATTTTATTTTAATTTTCTAGTTGTCATTTCAATTCCATTTTTATGATATAGATTTTTTTTATTTTGTTTTTTTTTTTTTCATTTTCTATTTGTTAATTCCAGTTTTATTTTTTGGCTGTCAATTTATTTCATTTTTGTGTCTCTTATTTTGTCAATTTCAGTTTCAATCTGTCAATTTTAGTTTTAGTTTTGGTAATTTTATCTTTATTTTTTATTTTGTCTACATTAGTTTTCATTTTTTTTTCAATTTCAGTTTGTTTTCGTGGTTGTCAAATTCAGTTTTATCTTCTGGTAATTTCAGTTTTAGAGTTGTCAATTTCCATTAATTTCTGCTTATTTTAGTTTTAGTTTTATGTTTTATTTTTTTTATTTTGTCTACTTTTGTTTTCAGTTTTATTTGTCAATTTTAGTTTGAGGTAATTTTACTTTTATTGTTATTGTTATTTTGTAGTATTTTTTTCATTTTGTCTACTTTAGTTTTCAGTTTATGTTTGTCAATTTCAGTTAATTTTTCTGGTTGTAAATTTTAGTATTACATGTATTATTGTGTTAGTGCGGAGAGGAGCGGCCAATCTACGGGGAGGAGGAGCAAGTCGGCAGAGAGTAGTAGATTTGGATAGATGGAGTGGGGGTGGGTACCAGCAAATTCGAGCAAAAATAAGTAGTTGATTTGGGCAAGTTGTATAATAACTTGCCCTCTAGATGGCAGGTTATGCAATGCTTACTTTAATAATTTGCCCCCTGTCCCAAATTATACAACTATAGTATTACGTGTTAGTAACTCCTTTGGTATTTTTTGCCTTCCAGCTTGTGCGTATTATGTAACAACTTTAGTATTACATCGTAGTAACTCCTTTGATTTGTTTTGCCCGAGACGATGTATACTATGCAACAACTTAGCACATTTTTAGAGCAACAACTTTAGTATTACATATTAGTAAATCCTTTGATAAATCTCGTAGCACGTACTACACATAAATTGCTAGTAAAAAATTTCTTACATATGTAAGTCAGATCTGGTTTTGTTCGTCTCGACATGTAGAACACAGCAGTGTAAACAGAATTGAAAATGGATACCCCATTCAAAAGTTATAGCAGTTCAAAGGAAAAGTTTGCTTTTCTCGCTTGCGTCAGCTTGCATGTGTGCTGTCGGAAACATACATCAGGGGAGCGCGTGAACAGGTGTGGGAAGTGGCTGGCACAGCGGCCTAGTCGGCGCGCTCACGCAGAAGCACGATGGGTCGCGCGTTATCCTTGTGCTTTCTAGTTGAGCTAGTCGCCTTGGAGACCCTATCGACCTCTAGAGACTGATTAGGCCGATTAATCGTGATTAATCAAACTACTTGCAAACACTGCTCATGATTGTTGTAATTGCAGGGAGTGATGCCATTCTCCTTGGTGCTGAGACTCTCCGAGGTTTATATCCAGTTGAGACTATTTCAACAGTGGGCAGAATTTGTGCTGAGGTGAAATTTCTGTTATGTTTTCTAGATAGGGTTGCATTTTCAACAGTTATTGCTATTTCATTGCAAATTTGTCGTCTTTTTTTTCGCTCTGCGTTTGACTTATCATCATCGATTTAGTTATACATGTTTGTCAATTGTCTTACAGGCTGAGAAGGTATTCAACCAAGATTTATACTTCAAGCGAACTGTGAAATATGTGGGAGAACCCATGACCCATTTGGAGTCCATTTCTTCCTCAGCGGTAAGATCTATGTGCTTCTCAGATTCCAATCCTTTTTCATTGATGTTTGCAAAACACAGATTTTGTAGTCTAAGACAGATCCGTTACTACATTTTAGGTGCGAGTTGCTACCAAAGTTAGGGCTTCGGTGATAATTTGCTTCACCTCTTCTGGACGGGCTGCAAGGTTGGTATAAATGAATATGCCTATACAGGGCTACAGTTCAGTGGAAATTATTGTCATGTATTATATCTATATGATCTGCAGGCTCATCGCCAAGTACAGGCCCAGCATGCCTGTTCTTTCTGTTGTCATTCCTCGTGTGAAGACAAACCAACTGAAGTGGAGTTTCACTGGTGCTTTTGAGGAACGTGAACTTCAATACTCTTTGTGATCTTTTCTGCTAGATGTTTCCTATTTATGCAATGCAGACATTGTCTATTATTAGCATGCTGATCATTTTTTTTGTGAATGGTAACATTGGCCTGTGAAGTTTCTCTTGTAGACATTGAAAATGTTATGCATGCTTAAAAGAGACATATTACTTTGTTTGAGAAGAAATAAGAACATTGAATGCCTTTTTGTTTGAGAAGAAAGGCTTGTACTGATATTTGACACTATGTAACTCATTTGTGGTTGTTTTTTTTTTCTTGCAGGCAAGACAATCGCTGATAGTTAGAGGCCTCTTTCCGATGCTTGCTGATCTTCGGCATCCAGTAAGTTACCAAAACTCTTTCAGTTCACTACTTTTAAGTCTATATGTATGCAACACATACTGGCTGGATTTGCCCACTTGAAAATCTTTTCGTCCCCAGTGATGCTAGAAATGGGATTCTATGCATTGGGGACATCCCCATTGCCCTTGTGTCGACGAAATATCGGCGGCAGTCTATTACGGGTATACCGGCAGTAGTGATTTATCGGTGGAGGCACGCTTTAGACTACGGGCAAGGCGTAACAGAGAACAGCACACACACGGTTTACCCAGGTTTGGGCCGCTAGGTGCGTAATACCCTACTCTGCTCTTCTGTTATTGATGTAAGATGCGTTTCAGGGGGGTCCCTGCCCGCCTTATATAATCCGGGGGGCAAAGTTACAGATCCTAAGATCCCGATATGGTCGGTTACAAACAGATCGTATCTAATCAGGATACAATTAGTTTTCTAACCGACTAGTTGCCTTACATGACAAGCAACTCTTGATTGTCCATCTGGGAATCCTATATGGGAACTTGGTGCTTTTCGGTAAGTAGTATGAGGCTGCTAGGAGTCTACGGATATCCGTCTTTATTAACATAACAATATTATCATATTATAGATTGGTAGTGTACTTGCTTCCATCAGGCTGAGTACATAAAATTTTGTATGTTACAAAAGGTTTGAAGCATTGAAGGCAAGAATACTAGAATGCAATTCACTACACTTCTAAAACAGAACATGGTCTGGTAGCATGGTTAATCAAAACATATATCCATTTTTTTTAAAAAAAAATCTCTGCTGGTTTATTTATATATATTGCTTTATAGGAGAAGTAGGGACCTAGGGTACACTGAGAAGGCTTGAAGTAGCAATCCCACTTAGCTTCTTGTTGCAGCTTAGACCCCCTTATTATGTCTTAGTCTCCTGAGCAGAGACAAGTTTTTGTTTGCCATGTTTTTGTGTAATTTCAACCGTGCGCTGCAAATTGATTTAGTGTGATTGTCTGGTTAATTACGTGGTATTAATCAATCTTCATTGTGTCTTTCAGGCTGAATCAACCAGCGCTACAAATGAGTCAGTTCTGAAGGTTGCTCTAGACCATGGCAAAGCCTCTGGTGTGATCAAGTCCCATGACCGTGTCGTTGTTTGCCAGAAAGTGGGAGATTCGTCAGTTGTGAAAATCATTGAGCTGGATGATGTTGTTTGCCAGAAAGTGGGAGATTCGTCAGTTTGGAAGATCATTGAGCTGGATGACTAGACGCTTGTCTACTAGGGTATATTTTGCCAATTTTTGACTAGGCCGAAACTTGTTGGCTATGTATAATCCTATAAGCTTTGCGAAATGAGCAGTTTTTCCTACGGCGCCATCATAGGACTTAGCTTTGCAATTTAAAACTCCTACGACTACGATGCAGTTTGGAAGTTATCACAGGCGCTGCACGTGGCGCTGGCGTGCGTGGCACCGCAGCCGGAGCAGCGGCCCTCCATGGGCGACGTGGCGAGGATGATCGAGAGCGTGCCTGTTAGATGCTTATGGATCTTGACTGATAAGCGGGGTTCTCATCGGATTGTTCAGCTAGTAACCTGCTGTTGCATGGAGTTCATGAAAGATCACAAACACATTTGGAGCTCACGTACTGTTGACGACTAAAATGTGATCGGAGAGTGGAAGATAGATTGAAAAACACGTCAAGAAATAAACAAAAAGGATCGAATTTGGAGCAATTTGGGCATATTTTGCAAAACCCTGGCAGTCCGAATCTAATTTCGTGTTTTTCCTTTGGATGGGAAACTTGTAAATTGCATGTGAAAAAGGTTTCTTACTGGGATAAGATCAACCCTCTATATTTATTCGAAAGGATCACAGCCGATTGAGTATCTATCTATCCAGTGGAAAAAAAAGACCATCTACATCTTTTACCCTCTCTTTTCCCATCTACTACCTGCTCCTCGTTCTTCATTGCTGCAGCATGGCTGGTGGTTCAACGACGAAGCTCTAGAGCAGTCAGGCCGGCTAGGGCAGCCCATCAATGCCACACGCCCCAATGGGTTCCTCTCAGGCGTGTGGGGTTTCAGATTTCAGGAGAACTCGTCGGCGTGTTTTGTACATCACGCTCCCGATGAGGCTCCTTCCGCGACATATCTTACATATCGTGCTCATCGCTGGAGGCACCAGGTAAAGTTTGCGAACACGATTTCAGGCGTCAGCCGACTAGAGGGTCGGCTAGGTTGATCTTTAGCCCGATTTTACCGAGCGATCTAGCGCCTTGCTGGTGTAGTGACCTAATTAGCGTCAACACACTTTTTGACGACTCCGCTATGGAGCGATTGTTTCAGTTGTACCCTACAGCCAATCTTTCTACCCATAACCAATTTTTATGGTTCTATCTATCTTTTTTATGATTCCTATTAATGTTGCATCTGGTCCAAAATGCCGATTTTATACTATTGTAAAGAGCGGTGGAACTCGTCGCTTGCGCGGGGTGGTGGCTCGGTGTGGGCTGCTCCCCCCAATGGCCGCCGCGTCACCCTCTTGTCCCTCCCGTCGCGGGACACGCGGTCCTTTCGACCCGCTCTCCCCCACCTCACGGAGCTCGAGCGCTCAACCTCGCGGGGAACCGCCTCAACGGCAAGACGCTGGACGCGCTACTCCGGTGGCGCGGGCTCGTCCTCCTCTATCTCGCCCGCAGCGATGTGTCGGGCCCGTCCCCGCCCGGCGCTCGCGCGACTCAAGCGCCTCGACCTCGCCACTACCGGAAAGCGGCTTCAATGCCGAGTGTCAAATTATTTGCCGAGTGTATTATATCGGGCACTTTCGGCAAAGCACAGATTTGCCGAGTGCCACACTCGGCAAACAACAACAACACTCGGTGAACACACTATTTGCCGAGTGTCAAGCACTCTGCGAAGAAGAACACTCGTTAATCTTGTAGATTTGCCGAGTGTCTTGCCGATACACTCAGCAAACATGCTCATTTGCCGAGTGCCTTGACAACCCACTCGGCAAAGATTGCCACAAGTCACGCCATTAACTATTCACCGAGTGTCCGGCATTTGGCACTCGGCAAATGACCCTGGTTTTTTTGAGTGTCATGCCCCGGCACTCGGCAAATGACCTGGTTTGCCGAGTGTCGTGCCCCAAAGACTCGGCAAATGACTGGTTTTGCCGAAAGTGTCGTGCCCCCAAACACTCGGCAAATGACTGGTTTGCCGAGTGTCGTGCCCCAAAGACTCGGCAAATGACCTGGTTTGCCTGAGTGTCATGTCCCTAAGACTTAGCAAATAATTTTTTTTTTTTTGGTAACCAAACTTTTTCGCCCTACTTAGACAATACTTTGAACTCCATGTTCCATTTTAGGATATTTCTCGAACTATTTGCTATATTTTATTCATTTCTTTTATTAAATTGAATTTTTTCGGAAAAACGAAAGTATGAACTGCAGGTGCATCGGATAATGGAATTTAATCAATGGAAAAATGATATTCATCTTTGTTAAGTCAATTTGAGGCCGTATCCGAGAGACATACGTAAAATTTCAAACATCTTATTCATGAAACAAGTTAGTGGGACGTGTGAGCAAATAGTTTTTTAAATCCTATTAAATGCAAAGCGAAGTTTGAAAATCATATAAAATTTAGCGAGATGTCATGATATCATATGCGGAGGCTGTGGTAAAAATTTGAAAAGATTTCGAGCACGTGGCCACGCTATCGCGTAGAAACCCTAAACGACCTTCACATGAAATCATGAAACATCCTCGGTGAATCTTGGGTTTTTGAGCATCGTGCGTGACAACTTTCACGAAATCATTTCAAATTTTTTATCATAGCCTCTACATACGATATCATGACATCTCATCAAGTTCCATGATTTTCAGACTTTGTTTGCATTTAATAGGATTTAAAATCTATTCGCCCGCACGTTCACGCACTTGTTACTTGAAGAAGATGTTTGAAATTTTAGGTTTGTCTCTGGATATGGCCTCAAATTGGAATTAATAACATGAATAGCATTTTTGCATTCATTAAATTCCATTATTCGATGCATCGGCAGTTCAAACTTACGTTTTTACGAAAAATTCAATTAATAAAATAAAGCAAGGATATATAGAAAAAAGTCTTAGACAGAGCTCCAAAATGAAACATGGTGTCCCCAATACTGTATAAGGACAAAAAAAAAAATTAGAAGCTTAAATCAAAAATTAATTTACCGAGTGTCAGAGGAAAACACTCGGCAAAGCGGTTAGTTTGCCGAGTGTCGTGCGGCTACACTCGGCAAATCTTGAAATTAAAAAAAATTGCGTTTGCCGAGTGCCGGATCGGGGCATTCGGCAAACCCTCGACCCTAACACTAGCCAATCAGCACGTTGGCCGCTCCCACCCACACACACACACACCGCCGTCACCGCATCTCCACCGGTGGGCCGCCCCATGCCGCCTGCGCACACTTGCCGCCGCCCGCCCACGCATCCGGCGGCCGGCTGCCCAACTGCTGCCGCTAGTGCGTCCTCGCACGCCCATCCCCCCCGGCGTGCCCCCCCCGCTCCGCCGCGCGCCCGTCAGCCCTGCCCCTCGCCCCTCGGTCCGTGCTGGCCACCGCCCCGGCCCCATCCCCCAGCGCCCGCGCCCGAGAGCGGGAGGAGGCGCGCCCCCACGGCTCAGTCTCCCCTCACGGAGAGGGGGGGAGGAGCGGGTAGAGGCGAGCCGCCATCCGCCGCCGGAGCAGGGGAGGAGGGGAAAAGAGCAGGAGAGGAGGAGATGAGAAGAGGAAGAAGAAAAGAAGGAGAAGGAAAGGAGGAAGAAGATGGAGAAAAGGAAGTAGAGAAGGAGGAGGACACAACCCGTGTGCCGGCAAACCGCCGGCCACCCAAGCCCCCCTCGCTAGATGCCGCCATCTCCCTCCATCAACGTCGCCCCACGATCGCGCCTTGGCATGGTAAGAATGCTCTTTTTTCAATTAGTGGTAGTGCTAGTAGTATTAGTCGTAGTAGTGCTAGTGGTAGTAGTATTAGTCATAGTGGTAGTGGTAGTGGTAGTAGTAGTGGTAGAAGAAGAAGTTGTGATACTACTTAGGGGTGGCAGTGGTGTAGTAGTCGTCGTCATCGTAGTAGTAGTAGAAGTGGTATGATTGTAGAAGTTTATATTTTTCTGCATGGATATATATATATATATATATATATATATATATATATATATATATATATATATATATGTGTGTGTGTGTGTGTGTGTGTGTGTGTGTGTGTGGGTGTGGGGGTGTGTGTGTGTGTGTATATACGTGGTTGTCGGTCATCGTGCCGATGTGTCTTCCCTTGCTATGTGGTTGTCAGTCATCGTGCCGTTGTTCATTACAGGTTTTGGAAACCTCACCGTGCGTGGGGAGGTCTTTGCCGAAATTTTCTGTTGATAGTATTATTTTTTCTTTCTTTTTTAGAGAGAAGAGCCTATCGGAGGCGACCCCGATCGTCTTCCTCGGCACTGCAGGGTTGTCTGCACCGCGTCACCTCACCACTACAGTGACCCGCTACGGCCCCGCTAGCCTGACTCCACCGCCACCCAAGGTATAACCGCTCTTTCCATAGCATGGTCGTGTATCGTGTAAGCCAGTTAGGCGTCTCCCATTCGAAAGAGATAGGGTTAGAGATATGTAGGTCATTGCATATCTATAACACTATCTATTTCGGATTGTCCATATTTTTTTGGACAGCTCGTGTGTGCGTAGATGGGGTTAGTTTCCATGTTCTGCTTTGATTGGAGACAGAGTTTCGGTATCACCTCCCTATTGTTCTCCGAATATAAACTCTCCCTGCTGGAACGTATATTTAGAGAAAAGCGGGGAGGTGCTGCCGAAATTCTGCCTCGGATCGGAGTAGAGTATGGAAACTACCCCTATCTACGTATCCTTGGGTGGGATTAGGACCTATCCTCACCTATTAGATGGTAGGAAGATCGTGTGCACATACTGTTTGGTTACATTACTCACTGATACATATGTTAGAGGATGGATGACCATGAGTGGATGTACACGGGCTAGCAAAGAGGGGAGGTGCCCACCGATGAATGGATCCGAAAGACCAATGCTTTCATAGAAGGGGCATTTAGCCTTGCTGAAGGAGCGAATGCAGTTTGTGTCCTTGCAGTAGCTGTACAAATAGGAAAAGACAATGCAAGGTGCCTCTAGAGTGTCATCTTTGGAAGTATGGATATATGGCGGACTATACCCAGTGGTACATACATGGTGAAGCTGATCGGGTGAGAGAGGAGGTGGTCCGACCCTACGTCGAGGATTATGATGATGATGCAAGGGTAGGATACATATTAAGTGACTATCACAAAGCACACTTCAATGAAGGACGTATGGAGGAGAAGCCAGAGGCAACTGCTAAGGCGTTCTATGATATGTTTGAAGTGGTACAGAAACCTCTTCATGGCCACACAATGGTTTCTCAACTAGATGCCATTGGACGCTTGATGGTGTACAAGTCCCAGTATAGCTTGTCTTTGATAGTCTGCTGACAGTTGTTAGCAGCCTACTTCCCGAGGGTCATGTTTTGCCAAAGAACATGTACGACTCACAGAAGCTACTTCGTGCACTTAAGATGCCGTATGACCAGATAGATGCTTGTCCAAAGGGGTACATCCTATTTAGGAAATAACACATGGACGCAAAGTACTGTCCCAAGAGTAAGTCCTCTAGGTTTTTGGAGGTAGAATCTAGTGAAGGCCAGATGAGGCAGCTTGCAATCTCATGCTCAATGATGGCAAAGGACCTCATTTTGTGGGATATGGTGAGCAACATATGTGGACTCATAAGTCCAGCTTGACTCGGCTCCCCTATTGTGATGACCTGCTCCTTTCACACAATATTGATGTAATACACACTGAGAAGAATATTGCCGAGGCACTTTAGGGAACACTTATGAATATTTCTGATAAGACAAAGGACAACATTAAGGTTAGAGTGGATCTAACAATGTTATGTGATAGACCAAAGCAAGAAATAAAACCGACAAAGCCTGAGGCCAAATTTGTCCTGAAGAAGCCCCAAAGGAGGGAAGTACTAGAATGGATCCAATCATTAACGTTCCCTGATGGGTATGCAGCAAATCTGAGAAGGAGAGTGAAATTAGATACTCTAAAAGTCTTAGGGATGCAGAGCCATTACTACCATATATGGATTGAGCAGCTTCTTCCGTCGATGGTTCGAGGCTATGTCCCTGAGCATGTATGGTTAGTGCTGACAGAGTTGAGCTATTTCTTTCGATAGCTTTGTGCGAAGGAGTTGTCTTGGAAGATGGTTAAGACTTGGAACAAATGGCCCATGTGTTGCTCTGTAAGTTAGAGAAGATCTTTCCCCTGGCTTCTTCAATCCGATGCAGCACTTGATTCTGCATCTTCCTACTGAGACACGATTGGGGGGCCCATGCAGTTCCGTTGGTGCTATCCAGTGGAAAGATGTTTAAAGATTGAAAGAAATGTAGATATAAAAATAAAATTGAGGCTTCCATTGTAGAGGCATATATTCTTGATGAGGTGTCAAACTTCACAACAACATACTATGGTGACAACCTCCCTAGCATGCATAATCTACCCGTTCGTTACAATGCTGAAGACAATGAGTCGAACCTCAGCCTTTTCAAAGGACAACTCGGAAGCGCAAGTGCATCGACAAACAAGACCTTGAAACCTGGTGAGTGGCGCACTATTATGCTATATCTGTTGACCAACCTTGAGGAAGTGGAGCCGTATTTGTGGTAAGTGATCAACGAACTAGTTCCATACTCAAGAACTATTTCATCATGGTATATGTGTTGACCAACCCTGTTATTTCTTGTTGTCACAGGGAATTTCTTGATCAATTCAGGAATGAATCTAGGAGGGAACCTACTGTTGATATAAATTAACTGCACCCTATATTGTAATTTTTATCAGATTATCCGCAAGTGCACAGATATATACTGATCAGCACTTCACCAAGATCAACCCGGTTTTAATATCGAACCCAAAGAAACAGCAGTGATTTATGACTGAGTCTATAACTCTTAATCTAAAGGGGTACAAACAATCTAGAAACTATTGAGAATGAGGAAATAGCTAATGACTTCTAGTTCTGACAACCGGTAAGCTTTGTATAATACCGTCTAACTGGGCAAGTAACCCGAATAGGAGAAGAAATAGAGTAATCTCCTACCAAGCACCTATAAGCCTATCAGTCCTATCAACGGGAAGTGGACTATAGAGGATTCAACGAAGCTATAAAGTCACCTTCGTGAGCTACCACTATCCAGCTAATCAGGGGACATCTACAAGCAACCATAGCCCAGACACCACGTCTATGCTACGAATCACTACTTCGACCTAGGAGCTACCCAAATCAAAGTACTCAATATAATATGAGTTGCAAACTTAAGAACGAATAAAAACAAGTTGCTTACTTGAATCGAGAATGGCAAATACAAAAGTACCTTAGAACGCAGACTCGGGCGAGGGAGCTGAATCAGACGAATCTGACTACGAAGAAGCTCCGACGTGCCGGGACTCCTCCGAATCTCTACTCCTCTACTCTATCTCTCTAATCTCTATCTTGATTGCTAGCCTAGATCTAGTGGATATCTATCTAATGCTCTGGCTCTTCAACTCTTGATCTGGCCTCTTCTCGGGGGGTCTGGCCCTTTATTTATAGCCCGGTGGGATGAATGCGCGCCGTTGGATCAAACCGACTTAACAAGGGGCTGAGATGACTCCTCGGAGGCGGTGGAGGAAGCTTCCAGAAGGGGAAAGGAAACCCTAGCCACGGGGGGGGGCCGGCCGGTGGTGGGCCGGCCGGCCCCACCGGGGGGGCTCCTCTGCCGGCCCCGCCTCGAGTCTTCAGATCCTTCCCACATCCTGTTGGCGATATTTTCCGTCGCGATGAATTTTTGTGATAATTACGCACTTTAATCCCTCTTTTTAAGTTTTTTACGGATAAATCCCTAAAAAATATACAATTCACCAAAACTCGTGGAAATTATTAGTAATAACCCTATTCTAATAAATATTCATATATAACTCAGGGATATTTGCTAATAAAAATTATACATTAATAGGTGTCAACAATTACCCCCACACTTAGGCTTTTACTCGTCCCGAGAAAAAGGTTGGTTTTATCATAGAAAGAATAAACATTTAATGCATGACTTGAGAATCGAGTTATATAAGACTAGTCCAGTTATCGTGCACTGTGGAATTTAAAGTGTCTACCATGAATCTTTAAGTGATTGAGGAGCAGAATAGTTTGAAATCGATCACTCTTTTCCTTCAATTTTATCTATTGGAGAGCAAGTAAATTTACAAATAAAACTTAGCTCAACCTTCTCCTATTTGTAGTGGTATTAGAATGTGCGATATTAATTAATATTCATAACTAGGGAGAGAAATATCATATTCCTAGAGCAAGAAAATTACCTACCCTTGGCATATTATGTTGGAGAGACCATGAGCTATTTAAGCTAATTCTACTGTCGAGCACATGCTCAAGTGTTTTTTTTAATCGAGGTTCCGGACACTTGGCCCTTTTTATTTCCTCGTGATCTATCTTTTTAAGGTTTCGGACACATGTCCCTTTTTATTTCCTCGGATTTCCTTTAAACAGCTCGTGCCTGCTTCACAATAATACTCAAGAGAGTTTTTTTTACAATAATATCGGGAATATGATAAATCTCTCAACCAAAGTCATAATAATTATAAGTAACAGAGTAATATGATTATTATTTGTTTCCACCACAAGGAGAAGTGAAGCTAATTGTTTTTAAATTTTCGAAATAAAACCTCTAAAGATAAATTATCAGGAATTAAGTTCTCATTATTCTACTATCTCATGTTCCACAGTAACTTAAGCATTCATGATGTACCTATAATAATTTCCAACAGTAATCATGACTTCCAGAAAAGTGTTATACAATTTATTTTTAAGTCATAGATTAAATAGTTTTATCATCCTTTAAAAACGTTTAATACGAATATTTATAATTCAGATAATAAATCAAAGTAGAATGTATGCAATTATATTGTATCGGACTCAAACCTGACCGTGACCAAGGCGAGGAGGCAAGAGGGGGTAGTAGGGCACCGGCCGGCCCAGGCAGGGCGCCGGTCGGCGTGCCTCTGTGGCTCCACGGGGCCCGCTTCTCCGTACGTGTTCCTGGTTCGATTGTATTCTAAATTGTGTCATTCTTCCGATCGAATTTAACTCCATGGTTGCAATGTGCCTCCCCCACACTTGTTTTTCTGTATACTTTTTTCGCGCAATGTGTGGGGAGACAAACACATACCAAAAAATAGAGAGTAGAGTAGATAATAAAACATTAATAATATAAAAGATAAGGCACTTTATTCATAATGATGGTGATAATGTATAACTTGACAGACGCTTTAACGATCGAGCTAACATTTGCTCTAGCTCATTAGGCTTTGTCCTAAGAAAAATTTATGACCCGACAGACTCAATTAACTAACCGAACCTAGCAAACTGTGCCTATTACATAGATAACTAGGCAATTAATGTTGCCCTTCATTGGCAAGGCCCTGGATTTCTTCCTTGAGGTTCTCGACCTCTGCTTCGAGCTTGTCTTTGTCGCGTTTGAGACTGCGGATTAACTTGATATTGGTCTCTATCTGCTTAGTCATGTCTTCTATAATCTTATCCCTTAGATTGTCAGCCTTCTCTAAGCCTTCAACAGTGTTAGAGAGGCCTTCAATCCTCTCACCGAGAATGCGCAAAGAAAGCTGGGGCTGCCGGAACCTTCTCTAGCGCTAAGCGCAGAGATGCATTTCTCTTTGCTTGGGCGGAGGTGGTATGAACTCAGTGTAGCAAACCTCGCTTGGGTTTGCATGAACTCCCCTGACAGCGGGACGAGCATTGGTGTACTTTGCACACACCAGCGTCCTGTTCTTGTCGGTCTTGACCGACAAGAGTCGTTCGTTGTCCCTAGGTGGAAGAAGCGGAGTACCTCGGGGAATAGCAATCTGCTTCCCCTTGGTACCGACTTCTAGCGGTGATCTTTAGGTGGTGGTGGCAGAGCAGGCTGGTCTTATACGTAGTAGGCTTGCTCGTGGCGCTGAGGTACTGTAGCAACTTGCTTCGGTGGCACGACGACGAGAGGCTTCGGCTGCACGAGGACGAGGGCCTTCGAATCATCGCTGGGGATGTTGTTGAAGTCCGCGCCATAGGAGACGATCGCCTTGTCCGCCATTGCTGCTAGATCTAAATTGGAGAGTTTCTCTTGAGGAGAGAGGTGGCTGTTTATGGGATACAATTGAGGGGGTCTAGGTACGTATTTATATGGGTTTTCAAGAGACAGGATGAGGACAAACATAGGTTCTACGGGGTTCGTACGAAAGAATATCCGTACGCGATTGGATTATACGCGGATATATGTAGGAAGAGTGTAGAAGGATAAGGGAACGAGAGTCGGGATGAGAGGGGGCAGGGGGGCGCCGCCCGGCCCCACTAGGGCGCCGGCCGGCCCCACCAGGGGTCCTCTCGGGGTGCCCTTCCTCGTGGTGGACTCTAACTACTTCCTATTAGTTGCGTTGCGAGATATTTTTTCGTACCGAAAAAGAATAGAGCTCAATAAATTGGTAATTAGATAAAATCCAATTCGTCAACTACTCCCGAATCAAATGGTTCTAGAAAAAGTTTAAGTCGATGTCCATTTACCTTGAATAACGTACCTTCGTTTGATTGTAAAGTTACCGCTCCATGTGGTGATGAATTCACAACAGTAAATGGTCTTTCCCATTTGCTTCGCAATTTTCCAAGGCCGAATAATTTAAACCTAGAATTAAAAAGTAATACCTTATCTCCTGGTGCAAACTCCTTCTTCTTGATCCTCTTATCATGCCATCTTTTTGTTCGTTCTTTATAGATCTTCGAATTATGATAGGCTTTCTCTCTCCATTCTTCTAATTCTGATAGTTGCATTTTTCTCTTCTCTCCAGCGGCTTCCAAATCCATGTTCCATCTCTTGATAGCCCAGTAAGCTTTATGCTCCAATTCTACGGATAAATGACAGGTTTTGCCATATACCAGCTGATATGGTGACATACCTAAGGGTGTCTTGTAAGCTGTACGGTATGCCCATAGTGCGTCAGGTAACCGATCCTTTCACATAGTTCCCATTTCATTCACTATTTTCTGAAGAATATTTTTGATTTGTTTGTTTGACGTTTCCGCTTGGCCACTTGTCTGAGGATGATATGGAGTAGCGACATTATGTCGTATTCTATGAGCTTGTAGGTATAAGTGAAACTTCTTGTCAGTGAAATGTGTTCCTCCGTCACTTATAACCATCCTTGGTGTCCCAAATCTTGGAAATATAACCTCTTCAAACATCTTCTTTGAGTGTTTTAAATCAGTATTTTTGCATGGCATAGCTTCTACCCACTTGGATACATAATCAACTGCCACCAAAATGTACTCATAATTCCTTGATTTCACAAATGGTCCCATGCAATCTACTCCCCAGACATCAAAGAGCTCTATCTGAAGATTATTGGTGAGTGGCATAGCATCTCTAGCATTAATATTCTCGTGCCTCTGACACGACCCACATCTTCGGATGAAACCTTTGGTGTCTTCATATATGGTTGGCCAAAAGAAACCACTCTTCCAGATTTTTGCATGAGTGCGGAATGCCCCATAATGACCTCCATATGGTGATGAATGTCATTTCTGAATGATCTGCATGCCTTCTTCCACTGGTACACATCCCATCTGAACAAACCCTAAAGAGCTATGGTGGATTCCATATGTGGAGACGACTTTTATAAATAAGCTTCTTTTTATTTTCTCCTGGTGGTACATAACCTGCAACCATAAAGTTGACAATATTCGCGTACCAAGGGTCTGACTTGGTCACTTTAAACAACATGTCATCTCTTAATGAGTCATTGATAGGTAATTCTAGAGGTTCTTTAAAATGTATCCTAGACAAATGATCAGCAACAGGGTTTTCTATTCCTTTCCTATCTTTTATTTCCAAATCAAATTCTTGAAGTAATAAAATCCATCTTATTAAGCGTGGTTTAACATCTTTCTTAGTGAGTAAATATTTAAGAGCAGTATGATCAGTATAAACAATTATTTTAGCTCCAACTAAGTAAGACCTAAATTTATCAATAGCAAAAACGACAGCTAAGAGTTCTTTTTTAGTTGTTGCATAATTTAATTGTGCTTCTGTCATTGTTTTGCTAGCTTAAGCAATTGCATGATGCGTTTTATCTTTTGTTTGTCCTAAAACTGCTCCTACAGCATAATCACTAGCATCACACATAATTTCAAAAGATAAAGACCAATCAGAAGGTTGAATGATTGGTGCTGATGTAAGTGCTTTCTTAAGAATATTAAAGGATTCTAAGCATTCATCATCAAATTCAAAAGGTACATCCTTAGCTAATAATCTAGTCATTGGCCTAGCAATATGTGAAAAGTCTCTTATAATTTACGATAAAAACCACAATGACCAAGAAAGCTTCGATTCCTTTTTTATATTAACAGGTGGAGGTTGTTGTTCAATTACTTTAATTTTAGCTTTATCTACCTCTATACCCCTTTCTGACACTAGGTGTCCTAACACTATTCCTTCTCTAACCATAAAATGATATTTTTTCCAATTGAGGACTAAGTGCTTTTCTTCACATCTTTGCAAAACCCTATCTAGATTTTCTAGACAATCATCAAAAGTTTTTCCATAAACTGAAAAATCATCCATAAAAACTTCCATAATTTCTTCTATCATATCAGAAAATATAGACATCATGCATCTTTGAAAAGAAGAGGGTGCATTACATAATCCAAACGACATTCTACGATAAGCATAAGTTCTATAAGGACATGTAAATGTGGTTTTGCTTTGATCATCAGGGTGGATAGGAATTTGGTGATATCCTGAATAACCATCAAGGAAACAAAAGAAAGAATGATTGGCTAAGCGCTCTAACATCTCATCAATAAAAGGTAGAGGGAAATGATCTTTCTTTGTTGCCTTATTAAGTTTTTTGTAATCTATACACATTCGCCATCCAGTGACAGTTCTCTGGGGTATTAATTCATTCTTATTATTTTGGACAACTGTCATCCCTTCCTTTTTAGTTACAACTTGCACAGGGCTTATCCACTCACTATGCGGTACAGGATATATAAGTTCTACATGCAAAAGTTTTAATACGTCTTTCTTCACAACTTCTCTCATCGCATTTTGGAGTCTACGCTGAGGCTCTCTTGAAGGTGTAATTTCGGGATTGGTTGGTATACGATGAGTGCACAGGATAGAGCTGATCCCTTTAAGGTCTTGGAGTGAATAACCAAAAGCAGCACGATGTTTTTCTAAAACAGTAATTAATCTATAAGATTCTTCATCAGAGAGTTTATCACTAATAATCACCGGATAATTTTGATCATTATTCAGAAAAATATACTTAAGACCAGAAGGTAATGGCTTGAGCTCAATAGGAGTTTTAGACGGCTCTAGCAATTCATCAAGAGGTTCAGGATCAATAGGGTCCTCCTCCTCTTCATTAATGAAGAACTGAGTGTCATCCTCTAAATCAGGTTCAATAAATTCATCAAATTCAATGGCTCTAACCTCTTCTATTGGATCTACTTCGGGAAGGGGTTCTGCTTTAAATTTCACTGAATGCGTTATAGGTATCGAAAAACTAAATCCTTTCCCAAATTTAATGTCTAATTTACCATTGTGACCTTCTTGAAGAAGTTTCATCATTGGTAGTCCAATCATTACATCAAAATCCCAAACATCAAAAATATAAAAATTCAGCAAAATTTGGAAATCATTAATGACAATAGGAAGTGCACTTAGAACTCCTAAGCTAGGAATAGTGTGTCCTAGATAGTTTTTAATAATTTATTTGTAGGAATTAATGGTATATCTTTTAAGAATTTTTTAGCAAATGTATAAGACATAATATTGACTCCTACAACTGGGTTATATAAAGCCTCAAATGGATATGCATCTACTTGCAACTTTATAGTGATAGTGGGAGAATTAAGGCGAATTACTTCCTGAGACTGCTCAGATTCTATCAACCACTCATCACCCAAAACAAAAATTAATTCTCTTGTCATTTCTCTAAGAAATTTTAAATCATCGGGATGTGAAAGATTTGGATCAAAATTCCTAGATTGTTGAGGTTGAATAATCTTACGATAAAATGTAGTATTTCCATAATCATCAAAAAAACTCATCCTCAATTTCACACATCCATTTAGAAATTGAAGTTATCTCTTTCTCATTAGCTAGTTCAGGTGCTAAATCAACTACAGGTTGAGATGAATTAGACAAAAATTCAATTCCAACTAATGGGGATTCTTCTTCTAACAACTCTTCTTTTTCTTTGGGAAGGTCATTTAAGATATTAGTAAGAATAGTTTTAGCATGATCAGCAGTAACATGCATAAATGCTCCACCTGCGGCCAAATTTAGGTATTCCTTATTTTTATTATCAAGGCCCAAAAAGAAATGTTGTAAAAGCATAGGTTCCGGTAAAGCAAGATTAGGTCCAGAATTCACAAAGCCATCAAAACGATCCCAAGCCTTGCCTAACGATTCATTATCTAATTGTTTAAATCCTATAATTTCAAAACGAAGTTTAGCGACTTTTCTATAGGGAAAAAATTTAAGACAAAAAGTTTTTTCGTAATATTTCTCAATCTCCTTGACTACTCCCAACATGGCGATTATACCATTTCTTAGCTCGTCGTCCGTTAATGAAAACGAAAAGAGTTTCCATCTTAAAGTATCATCAGCCATGCCCTTAATACTTAGACATGAATATGCCTGCTCAAAATCAGTTAAATGGAAATAGGGGTTTTCGCTAGAATTACAAGAAAAATTATGTTCCTGAACTAATTTGATTAATCCCGGGCGTAGCTCACAGCCAGATAATGTAATGGGTTTAGATGATTCTTTTGGCTGGAGGTACGATCCCGACGGTGCTCCGTATTGATATAAAAGTTGAGATTCGTATTCCATATTTATATTTATATTTATATATTATTTTTATTTTTATTATTTTTTTAAGATAAAAGGATAATAATAGATTAAGATAAACTAAAGTCAAAATCAGCAAACCGTTCCCCAAGCAATGGCGCCTTAGAAATGCTTGTTGGTATAAATTAATTGCACCCTATATTGTAATTATTATCCGATTATCCGCAAGCGCACAGAGATATATCTTGATCAACACTTCACCAAGATCAACCCGGTTTTAATATCGAACCCAAAGGAATAGCAGTGATTTATGATTAAGTCTATAACTCTTAATCTAAAGGGGTACAAACAATCTAGAAACTATTGAGAATGAGAAAATAGCTAATGACTTCTAGTTTCGACAACTGGTAAGCTTTGTATAATACCGTCTAACTGAGCAAGTAACCCGAATAGGAGAAGAAACAGAGTAATCTCCTACCAAACACCTATAAGCCTATCAGTCCTATCAACGGGAAGTGGACTACAGAGGATTCAACGAAGCTATAAAGTCACCTTCGCGAGCTACCACTATCCGGCTAATCAGGGGACATCTACAAGCAACCATAGCCCAGACACCACGTCTATGCTACGAATCACTTCTTCGACCTAAGAGCTACCCAAATCAAAGTACTCAATATAATATGAGTTGCAAACTTAAGAATGAATAAAAATAAGTTGCTTACTTGAATCAGAATGGCGAATACAAAAGTACCTCAGAACGCAGCTCCGGGCGAGGGAGCTGAATCCAGACGAATATAGCTACGAAGAAGCTCCGACAGGCCGGGACTCCTCCGAATCTCTACTCCTCTACTCTATCTCTCTAATCTCTATCTTGATTGCTAGCCTAGATCTAGTGGATATCTATCTAATGCTCTGGCTCTTCAACTCTTGATCTGGCCTCTTCTCAGAGGGGGTCTGGCCCTTTATTTATAGCCCGGTGGGATGAATGCGTGTCGTTGGATCAAACCGACTTAACAAGGGGCTGAGATGACTCCTCGGAGGCGGTGGAGGAAGCTTTCAGAAGGGGGAAGGAAACCCTAGCCACAGGGGGCCGCCCGGCGCAGTGGTGGGGCTGCCCGGCCCTACCAGGGCTCCTCTGTCGATCCCGCTGCTTCGGGAGTCTTCCAGATCCTTCCCACGTCCTGTTGGCGATATTTTTCGTCGCGATCAAGTTTTGTGATAATTACGCACTTTAATCCCTCTTTTAAGTTTTCCTGGATAATTCCCTGAAAAATATACAATTCACCAAAACTCGTGGTAATTATTAGTAATAACCCTATTCTAATAGATATTCATATATGACATAGGGATATTTGCTAATAAAAATTATACATTAATAGGTGTCAACACCTACCTCGCAGGAATGTGATATCCTTCTTAGGCAGGGTGCGGGAAGTAGAATGTCCGATTTCATTTCTTGGTTCAAAAAAATGTACTGTCCAATTTAGCTTGTAGTTATTTTTCATATTGCAAGTTGCACGCATGTGCGAATAATAGAACGATCTAACCTACTTCATCTTCTAGGCCCAAAGTGATGTGACTATGAGTGCCGAGTTGAGACAGATTGCCAATGGCTTTGAATATAGGGTCAGATCATTTACCGGTTATGACGTGAATGGTTACCGCTTTTGCACAGCAAGCTATGACAAGGGGAATCGAAGAACCACATGTTTCAGAGTTTTTACGCCCGGCCTTGATAATGTTGAGTACTATGGAAGAATTGAAGAAATATACGAACTCAAGTTTAGAGGCTGCAAACCTCTAAATTCTGTCATATTCAAATGTCATTGGTTTGATCCTACAGTAACCAAATGAACATATTCTAATCTTGGGCTAGTCAAAATTTGACATGATTCCATCTTACCGGGAGACGATATCTATATTGTGGCCCAACAGGCTACGCAAGTTCATTATCTTCCATATGCCTGCAAATCCAAAAAGCATCTTAAGGGTTGGAATATTGTGCACAAGGTATCACCGCATGGTAGAATACCTATCCCAAAAGATGAAGACTATAACTTAATGAACCCAACCACATACGACGGAGAGTTCTATCAAGAAGAGGGGCTAGAAGGGAGGTTCGAGATAGACTTAACCAGAGCACTCGAAATAGAGGTAGACAACGACTTGGTTGCTGAAGAGGACGAAGGAGAGGAGGTGGTAAATGTGAAGGACTTACAATTGCTTGAATGATTGCATTCAGAAAATGATGACAATATTCCTCCTCCGGACTTAGACTTACTTAACCAACATTTCGACATGGTTGATAGTGATGATGAGACTTATGATCCGACTAATTCCGATCAAGATGAATATTTCTAATATAATGTAATATTTCTAATATTATGTTTTATTTATTATGCATCTATTTCTAAGTACTTGTTTATCTGTGCTAATTGGTCCACTCTGTTTATTTGTAGGTGATTGAGCGAAGATGGTGGGCGGTTTGAGGAACGTGCGGTCACTGTACCTAAGAGCGTTCCGTGTAGGTGAGGCGCCTGAGGGATCAAGTAGCAGGAGAAGGAGAAGGAGGAGGAGCAGCCGCAGGAGGAGGTGGAAGAGAAGGGGCAGCAGAGGGTTCCTCTGGTGTGCCGGTTGTGTACCTGCGAAGACCCGCGAGCCTCCCTCACAGACCGATTCCTATTGCCAGACGCCCGTTGGTTCATTCCGAACCCCAAAGTACGTAATTTAAGATGTTCTAAATACTTTTGCATATGATATATTGAAAATCTCAATAGAATCTAATAATTTTCTTAATCACTTGGGCAGGTCTTGGACAACTCTCGAGTCTTCAGGTTATCACCGACTCCCAGTGAATGGCATCCTGGGACTTCTGGTTAGGGAGCACTTCCCTGGCTTGGTTATGCACGGTGGAGTGTTGGAGCCAGCCACCATGTTTAAGCACTACGAATCTGCCCCAGATGGTGTAGATCTTCTTGGCAGGCAGTTTGCCAATAAGGCGGAGCGGATCAAGGCCAAGCTGTGTATATTTCACGCACTACATAGCTCAATACATCACATTTATTACACTTTGTTCAAATAATGAATGCATACATCACGTCAATATACAAGATTTCTATAGATGCGAGCCAGGAGTTGAGGACTTGGCGGATCGGGTGGCTACCCAAGCCTGTAAAAAGCTCATGCATGACATACATTATGAATCGTGCCTCCAGGCTATTATAAACTACCACGCGTAGTTCAAAGACAGGAAGGTCACTAAAGCAGAAGCAAGAAATATTTTCATGACCCAGAACCAGTACCTAAAGGTAAACATTGATGGTTACTACCCATTTTTTGGAGATTAAGTATGCTTAGTTTTCATTTTCTTATATTTCATACTTGCTGATGTGTAGGTGATTTCGAGTTGATGCTCCTCGCATCAAGATTGCTGGGAAGTTATAGTGGACAAGTGGTGCACCGAGGAGTGGGGGGACCAGCACAACACTTGTCGGGACCGGCGTCTTCAGATGCAAGGTCTAGCACACCACCAAGGCAGCCGTAGTCTCAGAGGATACACACAAACATGGGTACATGAATTCATTTATTTACTCTAAAGTAGAAGACGGCATGTATTGTAATAATCTTGTTATTTTGGTTACAGTTGGACACACGGTGGCCAGCCTTGCAGCCATTTTATGGCATTCACCATGGCACATAAGGGCAAGGCTAAGTCCGACGTCAGCTACAACCCAGAGGACCCATCGGAGGCGTATACCAATCCGAGCATCCACAGTCGCCTCACTGAGTACACGTCGATGGCAAGGGAAGTACATGGCCCATAGTACGATCCGAGCTCCTAGGACCTTGATGCAGAAGTCGTCATGAGGGTGGGAGGTGGCAAGAAGCATGGACGGTACTGGATCGGCGACGGCATCATCGACACAGCTTCCACTCCCACTCTCTCCTAGATTCGAGCAAGGACCACGAGCGCGGGCCTGGCCATACGACCTAGGCCTAGCCCTACATAGCACCAGGTGGACACACTCAAGGTTATTTCTCTTTTATTTGTTGTTCATTAATTTGTATATACCTTACCTTTGCAGTATTAACATGTGGGTGAAATATTATAGGCGCCGCTGGAAGAAGAGAGGAGGCAACGTCGGGAATACAAGCAGAGGGTGGAGGTGGAGTGGGCCGCCGAGCGGGAAGCCGCCCAAGAACAGGCAAGGCAGGTAGAGGCGAGGATGGTGGAGATGATTCGGTACATGCAAAGTCTTGGAGGGGGCATCTAGGGTGCACCGCCTCTGCCTCAGACATTCCTCGCTCTAGCTCCACTTGTGCTCCCACTCGGACCTGAGCTACTAGCTACTCCTGTGAGTATATGACCATTTTAGTTTGTATGTTTATGCTAGGGTCAAACAACTACAATACTTGCAACCTAGTTGTCGAGGGTCAAAACCACGGTCCTCTAAAGGCCCGGTTAAAACGGCTCTCAAAAACAAATCACTAGGCCAGGATCAGCATACTTGCAGCCCGGCCAACGAGGGCCCAAGGCATAGTAGCACTCTTGGCCCAGCAACGAATGACGGGCAATACAAACAAGGCCCCCCAGATGAGGCCGCCGCCCGGAGCTCGACCCTCTGGGGGAATATCCGATTCGTCCGACCCCCGCCTGCTGGGGGGGTCGGAGGTCGACCCCATCCTGTGAACAAAGGTCAGGGCGCACAGTGCTGAACCGTCGTACGTACGTAGTGTACGATGGAATCTGTACGATTCCGTAGCAGGCACGGAGACGCGCCATCACCGTCACCCCTGCACCTAAACAGTGGGAAACGGGACCCTCAAGTAACCCACAGGTCTTGCGTTACTCCCAAGCTTCTATGCTGATATCTACGGTGCTGGCTTCCCTGTACCATCCTAGTGCGGGGAGCATCCCCATGTACAAATCCCCGCCGTAGGTGCCGGGCTTTGTACCTCCCCACAGGCGGTCACCCTAATGGAACAGGGAGCACAGAGAAAGCAACGTCGCTCGTACCAACACCGTGGCCGACGTACCCGAGTGGCGGCCGTGCCGCCCACTTTGCGGGCGGGAGAGACAGGGGCGCATCGGGGAATCAACCCCGCCCACGGCCTTGCCGCGACCTATGCTCCTATGACCAAAGCTTTGACCCATGGCGTCCGTCGTCAACAGCGCTACCCCGGCATCTCCAGGTATAGCCCTGTATACCTGAAGGACTACGATGCCAAGGAGAAGACCCACAGAGGAGAAAGATGACGTCAACTACAGTGTCCATGATACCTGTCTGAATTATCAAATCCTTACTCTTCAAGCTTCCCGGATCTCCACACTGGCTTGCCTTCCCCTGTGAGCCTCCCTTCGAACTATAAAAGGGAGGACTTGGGCAACTTAGCACGTGTGCGACTCTCGCCCCATTTACACTCCACATACGATACAAGCTCATTTCAAACCTAGATACTCTCAGAGACTTAGGAGGCTCTCCCTCTCTCGACCCCTCTTGTACGCCCCCATACAAGCTCCCCGAGTAACATGACCCTTTCGCCTTTGGGCGTAGGGTGATTTGTCCGAACCAGTATACATCGCTGTGTCCACTTGGAAAACCATGCAGAGGATAAGTGCGCTCTCATTCGATTACTCGTTGGTGTTCATTCTTGACACCGACAGTTGGCGCACCAGGTAGGGGGTAGTGCACTTCTACGACTCCAACAAACTTCTGGATGGCCATGCATCGTTTCAACCTCGCTCCGGACACCCAAATCCGCTTTGGGGATCTGGACTTCATCCTCAGGGAGGACGGCGTGACCTGGCTCGCTCCTGAGCCACTGGTCAACCTCCCTGACCTCGACGACGTTGCCCCTACTCCCACGGCCGAGCCGCGGGCGAACGGCACGAGCTATGGTCTCACCCACAGTTCTATCGACGACCTTGTCACAGCCATGGACGACATGAGTCTTCGGTCTCCTGCATCTCCACGCGATGCAGGGCCCACCCGACCGCGGGCACCGACTCCCGCATCGCCATGAACCCCTAACCGTGTGTCGTTAGCACCAGAGCGGGGCCATCAGACCCCGAACATACGTGAGCTGACAGAGCTAGACCGACGGCTCTTACCTCACCTAGGGCCATATCCCTCCACCGGCGAGATCTTCGCATTCTCGTATTGGTATGAGATCATCATGGGTAGCCTCACTGGGGGCGACCCCATTCCCTGGACGATCCTCATATAGGAGGCGTCTAAGCCAGCCCCGTTTGGGTACCACAACGCCGTGGCAACCATGGCGCACCTCATCATGAGGTGGATCGCGCCCACCCCCGAGGACGTCGAGCTCGTGGCTGCAGCTAGGCTTCTCGTTGAGCCCATCTTCATGCCGGACTCCGACGGCTACACCGGCACCAAAGACAACGACGATGGCGACTTCGACCCACTTTGGGAATGTTTCATGGCGAAAACTCCTGAGGGTCGGGTTGACGACGTCACGGCAGAGGATGAGGGCATGCTCAAACCCGCACTCGGCGAACACCTTCACCTCGATGATCGCTAACTCCTCCAACCTCGCTCTCGGCGGCTCGGAGGAGCGGCGAGAGCGGGCTCGCCGCGCTGAGCTCGACGACGAGCAACGCAAGGCCGAGCGGGATCGAGAGCACCTCAGAAGGGAAGACCCTTCACCTTACCACCGCACCGGGCGAGCACGCGGCATGGCTCGTGACGTTCATCGGCGGATCCTGGAGGGCGACAACGGTCCCCCACTCTTCACGCGCGCGAGCCAGAATGTCGCGGCTGCGGCGGCTTTGCTCCAACAGCTCCCTCCACCAACCTGCCGAATGGCGGACTCAGCAAGAGATACGACATTTTGCTGGATTGGCGGCCGCCCTGCAGGCCGAGAAGCTTCCTTGATCGCGGTGCTGCAGTGCATCTCCGAGCCACGACATGTTCGACGGTCGCAGAGACCGGGAGCCGTCAGTGCACCAACCCATCCATGCGCCCGCTGAGAGCCTGCCGCCCATGCAGGAACGTGTCGGGCCCATTCGGGACGCCCGCGTTATCCTCAACGCCCGGGCTAGGGAGTATAGCCCCCGTCAAGGAGGACGCTTTGACCCGGAGGAGGATAAAGGGCGAAGCCCTCACCCTCCGGGCCCACCGGCGTTCGGACGACATATTCTTCGCTCACCCTTCCCACGGCGCTTCCGTGCACCGACCACCATCGTCAAGTACTCCGGGGAGATGAACCCCGGCACCTGGTTAGAGGACTACCGCCTCGCATGCGAAGCGGGTGGGGCCGACCATGATTACTTCATCATCCGTAATCTCCCTCTGTACCTAGCCGACTCCACGGGGACTTGGCTGGAACACCTCCCCGAGGGGTGTATTAACAATTGGGGAGACCTCGTCGACATCTTTGTCGGCAATTTTTAGGGCACATATTCGTGCCCTGGAAACCCATGGGACGTTCGGAGCTGCCAACAGAAGCCGAACGAGTCCCTGCGTGACTACATCAAGCGTTTCTCCAAGCAGTGCACAAGCCTCTCTCACGTCACCGACGCAGACGTGATCAGAGCCTTCATCTCTGGCACATCTTGTAAGACCTTGGTGCACGAGCTGGGACGACGACCCCCTCGTACCACCAAGGAACTCCTCGATGTAGCCACGAGCTTTGCGTCAGGAGAAGACGCAGTGGGCGCCATCTTCAATTCCCGCGGCAAGGCCAAGCGAGAGGAGGACGTCGACAACGACCCCTCTGACCACAAAGGCCAGAAAAAGAAGAAGGGCCGCAAGGGGCATCGGCAGGGCGATGCCAAGTTGGTCACCACTGTCGACGCAAAGGGCAAGAAGAAGGCTTCCGTCAAGCCACCTACCGACTACTTCGAGAAGAAGCTTGACGAACTATGCCCACATCACGAGGGTTCGGTCAACCACACCCTCCGAGATTGCCATCTCATCCCCAAGTTCTTTGGGATAGAGAAAGGCAAAGTGGAGGCTAAGCGAAAGACCAACTCATCTTCCCGAGGTGATGGCCAAGGGGAAGACGGGGCGAGATTCCCTCACGTCACCGATTGCCTCATGATCTTTGGAGGCCCAGACTACTACACCACGCGGCGGCAGCGCAAGCTCGAACAGTGCATGGTCTGCCAGGTCGAGCCAATCGTCCCGGCTCCCTCCAAGTGGGCAAAATACACCATCACCTTTAACCAGTCCGACCACCCGGAGTACGTGCCGAATCCGGGACGATACCCCCTCGTCGTCGACCCCATCATCAGCACCAAGTGGCTCACCAAGGTGCTGATGGACGGGGGAAGCGGCCTCAACATCATCTACCAGGACACCCTCGATGCCATGGGGGTCAACAGGACAAGGATTCAACCCGAAGGGGCGCCGTTCCACGGCATCGTCCCCGGCCAACGCGCCGTACCCGTCGGACAGATTGATCTGCCCCTCACCTTTGGGACTCACACTAATTTCTGAAAGGAGACATTGACCTTTCAGGTGGTGAACTTCCCTAGCTCTTAACATACAGTGTTGGGCCGGCCGTGTTACGCCAAGTTCATGGCCGTCCCGAACTACACCTACCTCAAGCTCAAGATGCCGGGCCCTCGTGGAGTCATCACCGTGCATGCATCCGTTCAGCACGTGTACTTATGTGACATCGAGCAGTGCGATGTCGCCGAGTCGGTGCTGAACTCCCATGAGTTGTACGTCGTCAACACCCTCACCAACACCGACCAGGACATGCCCGATGTCCCGAAGGCCACCGCGTCCTTCACGCCTGACAGAGACACCAAGCTCGTGTCCCTCGACCCCGGTTGCTCCGACAGCATGACGGTGCGCATCTGCACTGCCCTCGACCCCAAGTAGGAAGACGCACTCGTCGAATTCCTCCGCGTGAATCGTGACATTTTCGCGTTGAGGCCTTTGGATATGCCTGGCATACCGAGGGATGTCGCCGAGCACGCCTTGTGGATCAGGTCCGACTCCAAGCCGGTGAAGCAGCGTCTTCAATGTTTCGACGAGGTAAAATGCAGGGTCATCGGCGAGGAGGTAAAGAAGCTCTTAGCGTCCGGGTTCATCAAGGAAGTGTATCACCCCGAGTGGTTAGCCAATCCTGTCATTGTACAAAAGAAGGGCGGGAAATGAAGAATGTGTGTTGACTACACTGGTCTCAATAAGGCATGTCCCAAGGATCCATTTCCTTTACCACACATAGATGAAGTTGTGGATTCCACTTCTGGGTGTGAAACTCTATGCTTCCTCGATGCCTATTCTGGTTATCACCAGATCAAAATGCGTGAATCCGATCAACACGCTACCTCGTTTATCACCCCGTTCGGTTCGTACTGCTACGTAACCATGCCCTTCGGGCTTAAGAACGCGGGTGCCACCTTCCAGCGCTGCATGGTAAAGGTCTTTAGCGAGCTCATCGGAGAGATTGTCGAAGTTTATGTGGACGACATCGTTGTCAAGTCCAAACAGACCGACGACCTCGTAGTCGATTTGGAGCTGGCCTTCGCCCGGCTCAAAGGAAAGCACATCAAACTCAACCCTGAAAAATGCGTTTTCGGGGTTCCTAGAGGGATATTGCTGGGGTTCATCGTTTTACAACACGGCAGCAAAGCCAACCCTGACAAAATCAAGGCTATCACTGAGATGAAGCCTATTCGGGACCTCAAGGGGTTGCAGCATATCACAGGGTGTCTCGCCGCACTCAGTCGGTTTATATCACGTCTAGGTGAACGGGGTCTGCCCCTGTACTGGCTCCTCAAAAAAGCTGATCAGTTCACGTGGACTGATGAGGCTCAAGAGGCGTTAGATAAGCTCAAGGAACTGTTAACCAGTCCCCCGATTCTTACTCCGCCCGCGAAGGAGGAACCCTTGCTCCTCTACATTGCCGCAACCACTCAGGGGTTAATACGGCATTCGTCATAGAACGAAGCGAGAAGGGACGCACTCTGAAAGTGCAACGCCCTGTCTATTTTATTAGTGAAGTCTTGTTCGATACTAAGACACGCTATCCATAAATCCAGAAATTAGCATACGCCCTCCTCATTACGAAGAGAAAGCTTAAGCACTATTTTGAGGCACACCCCATCACCGTGGCCTCTTCTTTCCCGCTGGGGGAAGTAATTCAAAACCCTGAAGCCACGGGTCAGATAGCCAAGTGGGCGCTCGAGCTGATGGGCTATGACATAACATACGCGGCTCGCACGGCGATCAAGTCGCAGGTCCTGGCTGATTTCATTGCAGAATGGACCGAAGTCCAACTACCTCTGGTTCCCATCCAACATGAATGTTGGAAGCTTTTCTTCAATGGCTCGTTAATGAAAAGCGGGGCTAGGGCCGAGCTGGTCTTCATCTCCCCTCTCGGGGTCAGAATGAAGTATGCCCTCCGACTCCATTGTAAAGCCTCCAACAATATTGCGGAGTATGAGGCCCTGGTAAACGGCTTGCGTATAGCCAAGGAGCTCGGCATAAAGCGCCTTGAGGTCTGAGGCGATTCACAGCTTGTCGTTGACCAGGTCATGAAGGAGTCGAGTTGTCACGACCCAAAAATGGCTGCATACTGCCAGGAGGTACGCAAGCTTGAGGAATGCCTCGATGGCCTCGAGCTCTGTCACGTCCTCCGTCGGGACAATGAGGCAGTAGATGCCTTGGCTAAAATGGCCTCAAATCGAGACCCCATCCCTAGCGGGATATTCGCCAGGGACCGTACCCAGCCGTCGGTGAATTATGGCAAGGAAGGAATCGACCCCTCTCTCTCCAACCCTGGGGCAGTTCGGCCAACCCCTGGAGACGACTCTTTCTCCTCCGACCCAGGAGCGATTCGTCCGACCCCTGGAGACGACCCCTCCTCTAAACCGGCTGTCTTCGTAGTGACACAGGTGGATGAGGAGACAGTCCCTAATCCAGGGCCCGAGAATGATTGGAGAAAGCCGTATCTCGACTGCCTCATTCGTGAAGTCTTGCCTACTGACAGGACTGAGGCACGATGTTTGGCTCGTCGCGCCAAGTCATTCGCCATTATCGACGGCGAGCTGTACAAGAAGGGACACTCGGGTGTCCTACACCGATGCATCCCTCGCCGCCCACGGGTACGCCCTCCTGGAGGACATACACGCAGGCGTCTGTGGGCACCACGCCGTACCACGCACTATCATGGCCAAGGCCTACCGCCAGGGCTTCTACTGGCCTACGGCGGTAGCGGTCGCATCGAAAATCGTCCGCTCCTGCGAAGGATGTCAGTACTATGCCAAGCAGATGCACCTGCCTGCGCAAGCCTTGTAGACGATCCCCTCACATGGCCACTCACGGTCTGGGGGTTGGATCTAGTCGGGCCCCTCCAGAAGGCGCCCGAGGGCTTTACCCACGTTTTGGTCGCGATTGACAAGTTCACTAAGTGGATCGAGGCTCGACCTCTCGCCACTATCAAGTCCGACCAAAGTGTGCTTTTTTCACAGATATCATATACCACTTCGGTGTGCCCAATTTGATCATCACGGACAATGGGACACAGTTCACTGGGAAGTTCCTGGAGTTTTGTGACGAATTTAACATCCGTGTCGATTGGGCATCCGTTGCACATCCCCGCACTAATGGGCAAGTGGAACGAGCCAATGGCATGATCCTCCAAGGTCTCAAGCCTCGGATTTTTCATTGTCTCAATCAGTTCGGCCGACGATGGCTTGCTGAACTCCTAGCGCTACTGTGGAGCTTGAGAACAACTCTGAGCTGAGCAACGGGACATACTCCATTCTATATGGTCTATGGGGCGGAAGCCGTTCTACCCTGCACCTCGAGTGCGGGTCCCCGCTGTCGGGGCCTATGCCGAGCCTGCGAACCGGACTTACTTACTTGGGCGCCATGGACCAACTCGACGGCTTCGCGGCGTCGGCGTTGCTACACTACGCCAAATATCTACGGTCCCTGGCGTCGGCATCACGATCGACGAGTGCGGGGGCGCGCGTTCAACGTTGGTGACCTTGTCCTATGACTCTGACAAGATAACAAGGGGCGCCAGAAGCTTACCCCACCATAGGAGGGTCCCTTCACCATTGCTGAAGTCCTCCGACCAGGGGCGTATAAGCTGAAGGACGATAGGGGGCAGCTCATCAAAAACGCCTGGAACATCAAGCAGATACGTCGTTTTTACCCCTGAAGATTTTCCTTTTTCATTTCATATCATGTATTTCGTTCTGTACTAGTGCTTTTTCCGCTTTCACTAACTACATGCTTAATTTGGAAGTTTTCTCTAAAAAGAAATCTCGACCCCTAAGGTCGACTCGTGTTCCTTTATTAAGTAAAGAAAAAGCAACATGTCTAGCTTTAGATTCTACCATAACTTTCTTATTCTAGGGATTACGTTGAGGTAAGAAACGGTCCTAGCACCCAAAAACCTTCCCTGGTTGTCCCTGTCAATGCCTCGGCTAACGACACAACCGGGTGAAGGTCCAGCTAGCCGTCTCGAGCACCAGTATAGTCCCAAAGAGCTACAATGGTTATGAAAGAAAACAGCCAAATTACTACCTTCCTAAGCTAAGAAAAAGCCTTGAAAGGCGGGATCTGCTAGTTTTGACACCAGATATCGTGACAGGGACGGCGTACCTATGTAGCGAATTCTAAGGTACCACCCAGCGGGTGTTCAAGACCAAAGCAATCCAATTTCAAAATTTTTATGCAAAGGAATTAGTTTGAAACGAAACAGTTGTCATTACAAATGTTAAATAACAGTCTTGGGGCACGTCAAGCCCATTGTCAAAAACAAGCAAATATTTTTTTACTCCCACTAGGGGAGCACCAGATCTGCCAGCCGCTCAGCCAGGACTTCGGCGCTGTCTGCCACCAGCATGCGAAGAGCTACGATCTCCGCCTCGGAGGTTTCTCCGAAGTATCCCTTGCTGAGGCCGTCGAGGTCGAAGCTCCTCCCATAATGCGAGTGCGCAATGGCGAACGACTCCTGGATCCTGGTCCTGAAGGCGTCACGCTCCAGATGCCCGATGCGCCTAGGCAGCAGGGACACTCACGCGACGAGGGAGCCGTCCGGAGCAGGAGCAACGCCAAGACCGTCGGCGCCCTCAACCGGCAAAGACGCAAACCGGGCGTTTTGCTTTGCAGCTGCGAGACAGACCCCACGAAGGGTCGCCACCTCCTCGGACATTAGGCGAGCCACGTTCTCGGCCTCCTTCTTTTGGCGGCGCCCCGCTCTAGCTCGCCATGGAGAGCGGCAACCTCGTCCTGAGTGCGTTCGCTTCTCTCGGAGGCGGGTCTCGGACTTACGGTTGCCGTCGCACTCACGGCGAAGCTGGCCTGCGCTTCAGCGGTCGTGATCGAGATCTGCTCCACCCACGGCCGGCCGGGTGCGTAGGCTGCTCTCGCCTCCGGGGTAGCTCCGGGATGTGGGGGCACGCCGCTCATGCTCTTTCTGGGGCCGCGCCTTGCCTCGGCATCGTCCGGCTCTTGCCTACGTAGGAGGCCGGGTACCTCTCCTCCGTCGACTTGGCGTCTGAATGGCGTCCCTCGGCCAAATGTGGAGGTCTTGGATCAGCTCATGCCTCCTCCTCCCAGGGGGATATTGCCGGTGCACGGGGGCCGAGACTTCTCTCGGCCGATCTGCATCGACGCCTAAACAAGAAGCGATTCATGGGCAAGTTGAGGGTTCTGATGTTCGTAAAGTAAAGGCACAAGCTAAAATACTGGTAGAACGCCTCTACTTGCCTGAGCCTTGCCGTCACAGCGGCAGCATCGCGGCCCAAGGCTGCCATCACGGACTTGAAGGAGACGACAACCTTCCTCTCGACGCGATCGTCGATCACCGAGGGCTCGCCTACGGGTTGAAGGCCGGACAAGCTGCAGGCGCGACTCTCCCCAAAAGACAGGGGAACCCCAGCATCTCCGACAGCCGCCCCAAACGGTGCCACCGTGGCCGAGGTCGATGGCGCACCTCCCATTAACCCGGAGGTATTGAGAGAGAAGCGGCGCTCCGTCGCCCGCCTTGTCTCCCCGGTATAGGGCGCCTCCGTCGTCGCGAGGCTGCCCTGAGTTGAAGCGCTTCGGGCTCGGACCTCAGGAGGCTCATCGTCTGTGGGCCTTGCGTCGAGGCAAGACCCCATTGTCTTCTCCGCCAGCGGCTCCGCCTCCACAGGCTCCGTCGAGGACGGAGCCACGTAGGGCACCATCGCGGACCCCTCTTCGGCCGAGACAAGGGCTAGGACACGAGCCCGCCGGGCCTCTGCCCCGCTTCTTGGCGCCTTCTTGGGCGCGAATGAGAGCCGCCCGGGGGAGTTCGGACACGACTACGACAAGAGAAGAGATCACGGTTAAAGCGAACTTGCATACGCACAAGGGAAGAAAGGAGGCCCGGTTGGAAACTCACCTCACGGGCGCGGAGCATGGCATCTTGGGACCGGCCCCATTGACACCAACTCCGTGGTGTCGGGCGGGGCATTTCCCCTTTCCCCTGATCTCCTCTCCAGCCATCAAGGCCGGACCCGTCCCCTCGTAGCGGGTTGTGCGCCTTCACCGCCCGTGCCTCCGAAAGCCGTGGGCGCGGCAACGGCAGGGTCGAGGCGAACCGACCCCTCCCCTTGAGGCCGAGGCGCAATCACGGGCGGGGTCGGAGCGAGCCGACTTCTTCTCCTTCGGGAGCCACGACTGGCTCGGTGGCTCCAAGGGCGGACCATGGGACCCCATCACGAGCACGGCTCCAACGGTGCGGGCCAGCTCGTCGAGGTCCGCGGGGGTTGTCCCCCGCCTACTCCTCCTTTTCCTTCTCCCCCTCCCCGTCGCCGGGGACGGGGCCTCGAGCACCCGCCCGCGCGCCGCTCTCGCCCTCTAGAGAAGAATCGGCGAAGCCCTGAGCAGACCCGTCGGACCGGATGCTGAACTCCCCCTCATCCGATTCTGTGAGAGGGGTCAGGTCCCGTTCCTCCCTCAGGCGGTTCTCCGCCCTCTTCGCCTTGCGCCTCACCTTTTGGGCATGGCGAGCCTCGGAGCTGGCCACGTTCACCGCCCGCTACGCCGCCGTGCGAGGAAGACGCATCGGATCCTCCTTCAGGGGAAGATCCAGGGGCTGGAGTAGTGAAAGCAAATCAGGAAGGATTTGGAAGGAATAAGAGGGGAAAAGAAAATTCAAAACTACACACTTACAAAATTCACGGAGCCGACGTCCGGCTTCATTGGGGGCTGGCCCGGCACTGGCGACTCCAAAGGAATCAGCGCGCCGGAGGCATCTTTTGGGGCCACCAGCAGGTTTTGGAGGCGCCTCGTAGCTGCGGCAGTCGTAAGTGGGCCGCCCCGGAGCACGGTGCCAGCGAGCTCCACGCCGGGAGCCATCTCCCACAGCCGGAGGCGGCGTGACATCAACGGCGCCACCCCTCGCCAGAGCCAGGCATCCACTATGCCCGCTCCGGTGAGACCGCGGGCCTGCAGAATCCTGATGGCCTCTAGGTGGTGCTCAAGCTTCTCAATCTCCTTGTGGTTCACCCTGCGGCTCCACTCCTGCGGGCGCTCTCCAAACGTCACACCGGAGAAGTCCGGGAGCGGCGCCTCCTTGGAGTTCTTGAGGTAAAACCACCCCGAATGCCATCCTCGATTCGACGTGGACATCTTCAAGTCCACGTACCACTTCACGCGTTCCCCGCGAAGAGCAATGCCAGCGCATCCCGCGGGAAGCACGAGCTCTGGCAACCCCTCCTTCTCCTTCGCCCACCGCTTCTGCAGCTGTGCGGCGAAGAAGTACTTCCAGAGGCCGTAATGGGGAGAGATCCCCAAGTACCCCTCGCACAACGCGACGAACGCCGCCATGTGCAGAATCCAGTTTGGATTCAGGTGATGGAGCTCGACGTGGAAGTGCTGGAGCACCCCACGCACGAAGTCGTGAACAGGGAAGCCCAGTCCTTGCTCATGGAAGGCCAGGAACGAGACGATGTACCCCATCGGCGGCTTTGGGGTGTCATCCTTGAGCGGCACGATCCACTCCCCCACCTCCGTCAGCGGGGGCAAAACCCCCTCCGCCACGAGGCGCTCCATCTCCGGCACCATCATGGTGCTGCGCTGCCATGCAAGCCCATCTCCTCCAGCCATCGCGAATCACGATGGGTCGTGGGAGGAGATGAGAGAGCGGGCTGGCGGTGGCGGCGGCGGCGGCGACGGCGGAAGAAGCACGGGAAGCAGAGGAAGGCTCGGGGGCTTTTCTGTTGGCCTCTGGTCGAAGGCGCAAATACGGCTGGGAAGCCCTTCTTTCCTCCCCCTAGTGTCTTTAAAGGAGGAAGCCGCCCGTTCGGCCGTACTCCGAATCGTGGGCGGCATGGCTCGGGCCCACCCGAGAACGAGGAGACATGCGCACGCTCCCCGTTCGCCTTAACTCCGCTTTCGGCCCGCTGGCGTCCATGTCGACCCATGCGTCGGCAGTTTTGTCTCATCATGTCAAAATCTTGTGCGGCCCGTCATCAACTGGCCATCTGCACAGTCTTGGGCTCCACGTTGACCACGCGGGAGGCGGGGCGGCGCGCCTACGAAGCAGACTGCGGCGAGTACCCGTAATGATGACTGCTAGGGTCGGAAGAGAATCCAGAGGCGTCTTGTCCGCTTCTAGACCCTCTGTAAAAAACCCTAACTGGATCCAACTCTCTGGCTCTCCGATGAGCAAGAAAACCCTAAGGGAAGCACGAACGCTACCTACTCGTTTGAACGGCATGAACGCCGCCAAAATCAACAACAATGGAAATGCAAGCAACAGATTCAGATGTTCACGATAGATAATCTGGAGTAAGCACGTTCATATTCCTGATTACAAACTAAAGTTAAGGAACGCCAAACCGGCGTCCCAGAGCACAAAATAACCGCCCTAACGGTGCTATACAAAAGCCCTCGGCGTGGCTCTCCTACCCTAAGACTTCAACCGGTGGCCGACGGAGCGCGAGCGCCGCATGGACTTCGTTCCTGAGGCGGCGACACCCTGGGAACATGAAGACCATGGAGATCAACCCATGGGTGAAAGCCCCGGCGAGGATGAAGCCACGCCAATGTAGGAGGACCCCGCGACACCTCGGGGAGCATCGCGGATCACCTCCTCGCCCCGGCACCTCCTCCACGATGGCGTCGGGCGGCGTCGAGGTACTAGCGCACAGTGCTCCAGGTCCCCGACGCGCTTCGCCCTCGGGGAGCTCGATGTAGCCCCGGAGATCGACTCGGGAGCGGCGGGGACGCTACCGCCAGCGTGGACGCCGCCCCACAGCCGAACGCCGTGCACCAGTCGCGGGATGCGACCAAGCACACGGCTCGGCCGCTCCGTCGGAGCCCCGGGAGCCGGATGTAGGCCACGATGGCCCGGCCGTTGGGCGCACGGCACAGGCTCGACCTCCGTTCCACCACGCGCCCGTCGGCCTCCTCCAAGGTTGACCGGGCGTCGTCCGCCTCCTCCTCCACGGCGTGGCGTGACGAGAACCGCATTGAGGTGGGCACGGAGCTCGGCCGCGAACCCGGCTCCGGCCCCCTCCCCGGCGCCCTCACCGGCCCCGCGGCGCGCCCGCGGCCGGCGCTTCGGCCGAAAGGAGGTGGCGGGGAATGGGCACGCTGAGAGCACCTGCGGGAATGAAGATTCAGGATCAGTCAAGAAAAAACCTCTTCTTGGCGGGTCCCACTGAAACCTACCCCGGAATACGGCGGCGACCCCAGGGCGGCTCGTCCGACGAGCTCCCCGCCGGGCGCTTCCCGCGATCCATTTCTTTCTCTCTCTGCTGCTGACGGTGGAAGAAGGAGGAACAGGAGAGGAGGCTAGCGGCTAAAACTCAGAACGACGGTGAGGAGCGGGATGAGTGACTCTACTCGCCCCACGGCTCACCCTTTCATAGGCGGCCGATGCCCTGAGTGATCTGAAAAAAACCCCTCGACGTTCCACGTCGCCCACTACCTTGATCGTGGCATTATTAGCGCTGCGACGAAAGAAGTACCGTCGCGCCGCGCGCCCTGAGACGGCCCTCGCCAATGGCCATGAAGCTTCTGGGCTCCACTGCCTCGGGCGCCAAAACGGGAAGTGCAAAGACTAAAACGCCCCCGTGCCAAAACGGGAAATCAGAAGGCGTAAGTCAAAATCGCTTACGGAACACGATCCTATTCCGGCGCGTTACCAATGTCCATGGATGCACACCACTCTTCGAAGGAAGGCTCGGTACGGTCGACACTTGTGCTCAAGCACAGCCACCGTGATGACCCCAGACCGATCCACGTAACTTCTTTGAAGAGTTTTCCTGACAAAATTTGAGCCTCTACTGAAGTGTACCACTCCTGCAGAAGGTTCGGGGGCTACACCCGGCGGGTGCGCTCGCGCGCACCCCCCGGACCAACCCTTGGATCGACCCTCCGCGGTTCCTTTGACAAATGGTTCAGCACGAAGGGGACCCTCAGGCTCCCCACCGTGCTCGGGGGCTACTGTCGAGGGTCAAAACCACGGTCCTCTAAAGACCCGGTTAAAACGGCTCTCAAAAACAAATCACTAGGCCAGGATCAGCATACTTGCAGCCCGGCCCACGAGGGCCCAAGGCGTAGTAGCACTCTTGGCCCAGCAACGAATGACGGGCAATACAAACAAGGCCCCCAGATGAGGCCACCGCCCGGAGCTCGACCCTCCGGGGGAATATCCGATTCGTCCGACCCCCGCCCGCTGGCGGGGTCGAACGTCGACCCCATCCTGTGAACAAAGATCAGGGCGCACCGTGCCGAACCGTCGTACGTACGTAGCGTACGATGGAATCTGTACGATTCCGTAGCAGGCATGGAGACGCGCCATCACCGTCACCCCCGCACCTGAACAGTAGGAAACGGGACCCTCAAGTAACCCACGGGTCTTGCGTTGCCCCCAAACTTCTACGCTGATATCTACGACGCTGGCTTCCCTGTACCATCCTGGTACGGGGAGCGTCCCCGTGTACAAATCCCCGCCGTAGGCGCCGGGCTTTGTACCTCCCCACAGGCGATCACCCTGACGGAACACGGAGCACAGGGAAAGCAACGTCGCTCGTATCAACACCGTGGCCGACGTACCCGAGCGGCGGCCGTGCCAGCCACTTTCTGCAGGAGAGACCGGGCGCATCAGGAATCAACCCTGCCCACCTGGCCTTGCCGCAGCCTATGCTCCTACGACCAAAGCTTTGACCCATGGGGTCCGTCGTCAACAGTGCTTCCCCGGCATCTTCAGGTATAGCCCTGTATATATGAAGGACTACGATGCCAAGGAGAAGACCCACAGAGGAGAAAGATGACGCCGACTACAGTGTCCATGATACCTGTCTGAATTATCAAATCCTTACTCTTCAAGCTTCCCCGATCTCCACACTGGCTTGCCTTCCCCTGTGAGCCTCCCTTCGAACTATAAAAGGGAGGACTTGGGCAACTTAGCACGTGTGCGACTCTCGCCCCATTTACACTCCACATACGATACAAGCTCATTTCAAACCTAGATACTCTTAGAGACTTGCGAGGCTCTCCCTCTCTCGACCCCTCTTGTACTGCCCCATACAAGCTCCTGAGTAACATGACCCCACTCGCACTGGACGTAGGGTGATTTGCCCGAACCAGTATACATCGCTGTGTCCACTTGGAAAACCATGCAGAGGATAAGTGCACTCTCATTCGATTACTAGTTGGTGTTCATTCTTGACACCGGCACTAGTGGACAATGCTTACTCACAATTGCAACATCTTCTCTTTTGTGCAGCCTCCATCAGCGGCATCGAATGATGGGCCTCGTCACCTCGGAGAATCGCCGGAAGGATCTCACATAGAGCCTTCTAACCTCAGGCCGTCGCCATGATATGGTTATCATGCTTGTGTTTGTTTCAGACTGGAGGCTTGTTTGCACTTGTTTATGTTTCAGACAACTTTGATGTACTTGTGCATGTGATGGACTAGTGGTGATGAGTGTGAGGGTGATGTACTAGTGTTTTTGATGTTTATTGTGATATATATGATGTTTGTGATATATGTGTGGATGGAATGGAAAAAACAAAAAAAGACACTATTTGGTCAATTTGCCTAGTGTCATGGCTAAGACACTCGGCAAATTGACCATTCCTATGCACTGGGAATGCGATTTGCCGAGTGTCGTGCCATGACATTCGGCAAATCAACCATAGTTTGCCGAGTGTCGAAGCCCCGGCACTCGGTAAACCGCCCCTTGTTCTTGTCGAGTGTCATGGCACGACACTTGACAAATCGACCCTTTGTTTGTCGAGTGCCCAACCGCTGAGACACTCGGCAAACAAGCCAGTTTGCCAAGTGCCGGGCTTTGACACTCGGCAAACTAGTCATTGTTGTTTTAACTCCGTCTGCATCATTGCCAAGTGTCCGACACTCGGCAAACTGTTTGCTGAATGCCCGATAAAAAACACTCGGCAAATCTCTCTTTGCCGTTAAATTTTTCACCGTGAGTTCTTTGCCGAGTGTTACTCTCGGCAAACCGTTTGCCGAGTGTTTCAATCTGTTTGCCGAGTGCCATAGACACTTGGCAAATCGCCTATTTCCAGTAGTGCGCAAGCAACAGCCTCAGCGGCGGGATCCTGTCGGCAGTATCGCTCACGGGGCTCACGGCGCTCGTCACGCTTAGGCTGCAGGATAACCTCCTCACAGGCCTCGTCCCTGATGTCGCCGCCGCGCTGCCGTGACTTCGCGGAGTTTAATGTCTCCAATAACTATCTTTTGGGCGGGTGCCGGCGCCATGCGGCGCAAGATTCGGCGTCGCGTCGTTCGCCGGACAACGCTGGCCTCTGCGGCCCTTGCCGCGGCTGCAACCCCTCGTTCCCTACCGCTGAGCCCGCACCGACGCCATCGTCTTCATCAGTGCTACCGTTCATTGGTGCCAACCCAGCCGCGCCCTCCTCCGTCGCCTTGTCGCCGACAGCTTGGCCACGCCGGTCCCTCCGGTAGGGCCCGACTACAGGGAGGGTTGAGCCGACGCTGTCGCGGGATCGCCATCGGCAATGCGCTCTTCTTCTTCGCCCTGGTGTCGCTGCTCGCCGATGCTGGGCCGCGGCGAGCACACGGCGGGCAAGAAGAGGAAGAGGCACGGCCACGTCAGCCTGGAGGACGGAGGAGGCGGCGCAGCTGCTCGCCACCTCAAGGGGGGAGCAAAGCAGCAATGGGTCGTCGGCAAGGATTTGCGGCGACAGCCGACAGGGGCGAGCAGCAAGCTGGTGTTTTCGGGCGCGGACGGGCGGCGAGGAGGACGACGATGGCAGCGCTGGCGCCGCTGGCCTCGCACTGCAAAGGCAGCGAGGGCGGCGCGGGAGCAGCAGGTTCCAGCTGGAGGCTGCTGCCGCGCGTCCCGTGGAGATGGTGGGCCGGGGCAGCTGGGCACCGTGTACCGCGCCGTGCTAGGCGACGACTGCATGGTCGCCGTGAAGCGGCTCCGCGACGCCAACCCCTACGCGCGACGAGTTCCACCGCTACATGGACCTCATCGGCCGCCTCCGCCACCCGCACCTCGTCCTGCTCCGGGCATCCTACTACGCCAGGCAGGAGAAGCTCCTCATCTACGACTACCTCCCCAACGGCAACCTGCACGACCGCCTCCACGGTACGGCACCGTCTCCGGCGACCTTACCTTGTTGCTGCCAGTGCTCCTTCTTTGCTTGCCATTGCCAGTCAGTCACTCACTCACACGGCGACATTGTCGTCTTCCCTGCCTGCTTGTCTGAGCCACAGGTCACAAGATCTCCGGTGAGTCGCCGATGGACTGGACGACGCGGGTGCGGCTGCTGCTAGGCGCGGCGCGCGGGTTGGTGTGCATCCACCGGGAGTACCGGACGTCCGGCCTGCCCCACGGCAACGTCAATTCCACCAACGTCCCGATCGACAAGGACGGCGCGGGGCGCTGGTGGCGGACTTCGGGCTGGCGCTGCTGCTCAGCCCGGGCGACGCCATCGCCCGGCTGGGGGGATACATGGCGCCCGAGCAGCAGGACAACAAGCGGCTATCGCAGGAGGCCAACGTGTACAGCTTCGGGCGTGCTGGTCCTGGAGGGGCGGGCGCCGGGCCGGCGTCCGCGACGCGCACAAGAAGGACACGGCGGCGGCAATGGGGCTGCCGGAGTGGGTGTGGTCCGTGGTGCGGGAGGAATGGACCGCGGAGGTGTTCGACGTGGAGCTGCTCCGGTACCGGGACATCGAGGAGGAGATGGTGGCGCGGCTGCACGTGGGCGCGCGTGCGTGGGCGCCGCGGCCGGACATGGGCGACGTGGTGAGGATGATTGAGAGCGTGCCCGTGGAGCAGTCCCCGGCGCCCGAGGAGGACAGGGACGTCTCCGTCACGTCGCCGTCCATCGGCGTCACCACCGACGACGGGGACGGCCGCCTCAGCTACTAGTTGTTGTCCGATGTTTACTATCTTTTCTGATCTTGTGTGTTGTGTGATCTTGAAGGCATCTTCTTCCATGCATGTATGGATTCATGGAGTTATGCTCACTATTGCAGCAGCTGCAGTTCCCTGCTCACTGTTGCTGCAGCTGCAGCTGCAGTTCATGGAGACGCTTGACTGGATATGCAGGGTTCTCTTCGCATTGTTTGTCTAGTAGGGTGCGTGAACTCCAAATGTGTTTGTGATGTTTCATGAACTCCATATAGCGGTGGCTTTAACCTGGGGAGGAAGAGACGTGGATAAGAGAAGCAGATTCGAAGTTGGGCGATGAATGGCTAGAGGATTCAAATTTGAATTACAAATTCGCTGCTGTCCTCTTCTATTTTTTAATTTGAATTTATATATGGGAAGACACCACAGCTCCCACTGTGGGCTAGTGGGCTGGGAACTATGCAAGCACGCTGGGCCAACATGATGGGTTGGGCAGGGGCACGGCCTTCTGCTGCTCTGCTCAGGAGGTCAGGACTGCGGCTGCTCTGCCTCTGGCTCTGTTTTTTTTTTTTCTTTTATGGGCCGACATAGTAGGACTGTCATCTCTGATATGGACTCTGAAATTTCGTTGTCAAATTCAAAATAGTTTTTTTTTAAAGACCAAATTCTCAAAAGGTGATTCTGCAAATCTACCTACCTGCGTCCAAAAAATAAATATAATTCTAGGTGCATTCTTGATTAAAGTGCCTAAAATTTGACTAAATATATAAATTTTATAAGTTAAGTAAATATATCATAAAAATATATTTTATAACTAATCTGATGATATGTATTTCGTACGATCAATATTTTTACATAAATTGATCAAACCTGGCATTATTTAATATAGCACTATTTTATAACTAAATTTATTTTGAGACAGAGGGAATTCCTTGTGATGGTGTGGAATCATACGTTTTCCTGCCTCATTTCTTGAACGGTGGTATTCAACTCATGACTCCTATAATTGCACTCATGGATCACACTATATCTCCGTATATAGTACTTCTACTTGTAAACATGTCCATATATTGCAACGGAATTCAATGTATCTTGGAATCAAACTTTGTACAATTGTTGGACATGAATTATTCTAACTCGCATAAACACAAATCATGAGCCCGGGCACGTATGGAACACATAAGGAATAAGGGAAGGTAGGGTTGTCAAACCCGATTTGGATTAGGTTTATTGACATGTGGAGGATCCCAAGGTGAGTTTTGAGAAGCGGCAAAAAAGAGAAGGAATTCTCTCTTTTTAATAATATCAGAAATATATTGCATATAGATATAGATTAGATTGGATGACAAGCTGTTTTTCAGTTAGGGTTTGTTTATTAGAGAAGAATAAAGAGTTCAAATATCTATTATACTATATTTATTATTTATTTTTTATAAGAAAAACATGAGACAAAAAAAGAGAAACAAAAAGGTCACATATCCATATGTATATAGATGTTGATTAGATTTCATGATCAATTATTTATAAGGAAAATAGGGGATAAAAAATAGTCCATACGGTTTTCTATTGTAGCAAGTAGCAACTATCATCCATATGTGCATATGTAATAAAAACAAATCTTACTTTTTATAGCATATTTTGGAGTGAAAAATGGAAGACTTCAAAGCAATCGAAAGATTATTCTCAATTTTGTTAGTAGTAACTAGATAAAATAGGTCATATGTAGTGTAGCAATTATTAGGTCTGGGTCTATAGTACTACTCCTTCTTATCTCTTATGATCCAAATTATCATGTCTCTCTTTTGATCCAAATTACTATGTCACTTTATTAATATATAATATACGTATAAATGTCATGCTATTGTTTCTAGGCAATTTTGTCATAAATATGATATCAATTCTAGCAGGAATGTACTATGCTAGAATAGATACAGACTAGGATAACAAAAGAAGAATGAATACTATGCTAGAATAGATGTGGGCTAGGATAACCAAAGAAGAAAGAAAGAGGCCATTTTCCTATTGGGCTCGACCTTTACTACTTTTACTTAGGTTCAAGGCTGAAATTTTACTTGGCGTCTAGGGGGCTCCAAAGGCTCTGCCACGTTAGGGGGGCTTGAGCCCCCTCTGTCCTAGTATTAATTTCAATCAAGCTACTATGTTATATACAACTACATGAGTAAATACAATGGTGGTCCTCGAACTTGCCGCGCGTGCTATCTAGGTCCTTAGACTTCTAAAATGCATATTTTGCTCCAGAAACTTGACCCATGCTACATCGTAGGTCAAAATGGGCCTTGAACAGACCTAATTGCGACGTGGCAGCCTATGCTGGCATCGTCTATACACGCGTGCCCTCATCCATCACGTGCCTCATCTTTGTGGACCACACTACTCGCCCCTATCTTCATCGGCGAATAGGTGCTCGCCAATAGGCTCTTCGTTTCCAGTTTTCTCACTGCTCATCAACGAGTCTAGCTTATGTTATTGGCAGTACCGCAGTAGACCTAAGCCGTCAGTGATAAGTGGGAATGAGGATTGAGAAAATTGTGTTGTTCCCCCTCGAATTGAGAAACAAAATAGAAACAGATTTAAAATTGGTTTTAACAAATCTGGTGAAGAATGGTCTTTTGGTCCTTGTATGGTACAGTAGTAATCTGATGTGTATCACATCTTTTTTTTTTCTTTTGGAGAAAAGCGCTGTCATGTGTTCTGGAAGCGGAAGATGAAGAAGAGCCGAAGGACAAAACGACGTGTATCGTTCAGGGGACAAACACGCAGCAGAGGGGACACGAAGGAAAAGAACCAAAGAATAATAAATCGTCAAAGCAGCAGCCGGCCGGGGGACTGGAATTGACCCGGACATGAGGCTATCCGCAGTGGGATACGCCTTCCCATCCGGAACCGGCTTTTACCGTAAAAAACGCCTGCAGCGCTCTGCTGGGAAACGCCAGCTCATCCGCCATCCCGTGCTCCCTCCACCAAATCTGGCGTCGTCCAGGAGCTGCGCTATCCGCGCGTGGGGCCCACCCGCCGCTCCCTCGTGAGAAGGGCCGCGCCGAACACAAAGAGAAGAGGGGGTTGGGGGAGAGGGATGGAACAGGAGGCTGAACGCCGCCGCCCTCTTTGTCTTGCCGCCCGGCACCTCCACCCGTGGCCCCTCCGTCACTTTCCTTGAGAACTCGCTCCACGTCGCTGGGCTCACCGGACGAGGAGCAGAGGAGGGGCGGGGGCGAAGGGCCGCGCCGCTCCCTTTCCCGAGTGCGCCCGAGCCGCCGCGAGCTCGGTGGCCGCGCGCGGGGGGCGAGCGGGGCTCCGCCCGCCGGCCCCCGGTGGCCGCGCGCGGGGGCGCAGGAGCTCGCCGCGGGCGGTGGCCGCGCGGGGCGAGCAGAGAGGAGGCGAGGCCCGCCCGCCGAACTCCCGCCGGCAGAGACAGAAGAGAGGGGGGGAGGGGCACGCGGACGACGAGGAGGCGGGGCAGCAGGAGCCTGCGGCTCGCGCCGCCCGCCCGCTCAAGCACCCGCCGGCGAGCCGGAGGAGGGAGCCCGCGCGCGAAGCGTGCCCGCCCGCCCGCTCTCGTTGGCCTCCGGTCGCGCGTCCGCGCGCGCGCTCGCCAGCGCGCCAACCAAGGCTCGCGCGGGCCAGCGGGCGAAGCTGGAGTGGAGGAGCCCGTGAGCCGGCGTGCCCGCCCGCCGCTCCCTCGAAGCGCCGGTCGCATGTCCGCCCGCGCTCGTCAGCGCGCCCGCCGTCGTTCGTCGATTGGGGAGAAGAAGGGGAAAGGAGAGAGAGAAGAGGAAGGAGAGAGAATGGGGAGGGAGGGCGTCGGTGAGGGAAAGAAAGAGAAAAGAAACTGACGTGTGGGTCCCACCGAGATAGAGTAGAGATATAAAGGATGGATGAGTGCGGGAGAAAATGGTATAGAGGAGAGAATCTGGATGACCGGGACAGAATATACCTTTTAGAGGATACTAGAAAATATGCCCGTGCGATGCAACGGGAGAAAAATAAGTAATAAAATTAAATTAAGACGAATAAGAGAGGAACTGTATTTTAGAAAAATAAGTGATTTAGTGAAACTTCAAGAGTGGGATGAAAAAAAATTAAGATGTTGTTTGGTCATCTACAAGAGCAAATGTAATTTGTCAAATATAACCTGTCAACGTCATCCTCATCCTAGTCTGGAAAGTTGTGTTGCCATGGGTGAAAAAAGCTACTCCATCTTAAATTTTAAGTCATTCCAAGAATTTTGTAGAGTCAAAATTTTTCAAGTTTGATCAAATTTATATAATAAAGATAATAATATTTTTGGTACCAACTAAGTATTAATAGATTCTTCATTAGTTATATTTAGTATTTGATGATATAAATCTTTGTATGTCTCTCTATAATTTTAGTTAAATTTGAAAAAGTTAGAATCTCCAAGATGCTTGGAATAACTTATAATTTGGAATGGAGGGAGTAGCAAATATTAATAGAAAACGAAGCTGAGAATGCTACATATCTATTTACTTTTTTACTTTTTTAATTTATTTAATAATAACCATGAGATTCATATTCTATGTTAATATTGGCAATTATATTACAATGTTCTATTAAGTTTGTCTCAAATTAAAATATAACGATCCGTGTGTTGATCGAGTTAAATTGAGTCCGATGACTTCGATGGTCTATTAAAATATGTAGAGTTTGTCTAAGTCTGTAGCAGTAAGTTTCAGTACATCTCGTGTTAAAGTTAATCAAGGCAACGAAGCATGAGCAACATCTCATTTTAATAAAGTTAATCAAGGCAACGAAGCATGAGCAATTATAGTGTATGTAAGAAGATAGATGCTGCAATATGTTAATATATACCTTTGGCAATCTTTGCGACGCCAGCGCCCAAGTCTTTGCTTGCAATTGTGGTAACAGCCCCTTCTCCTTGCCTCCCATGGTGGTGATCTTGCGTCACATCCGTGCGAGGTCAACAGCGTTGCCATACCCAATGAGCCGCAGTAGACGCTGTAGTGCGCCGAGATCAGCGACGGTGGCCATGTCCACCTCCTTGAGGAGGTACCCCACAATCTGCTGGAGTCATTTGCAGCACATCGAGGTCGGCGACAATGACCACACTCCATGAGCGCGAACATGGAGTCCCTAGAACAAAGACCTGATGTCGCAGCTACAAAGCATCGCCGACGCCGCCGCCAACGCAGCGCCATGCACCGCCAAGCGTCGACGATGGGCGGCAAGGATCTCAAACCTCGAGCCGAAGCTCTGCCTCCGCCGCCGTTCGTCACTTCAGCGAGATCAGGAATTTCTTGTACGACGGGGGTATTCCAACCAAAATTAATTATATAAAGTGACAAAAAATCTTGTTAAACTTAGAGTTCAAGTCCAACGTACCTTGGAATTGATTTTTTTACAGGGATTTGATTTGGAATAGACCAGAGAGATCTATCTAGATTTTTTTACAGGGATTTGATTTGGATTTTTTTACAGGGGATATGATTTTTTTATAGGGATTATTAGATATAGATATAGACTAAACGGAATTGGATCGATCTCTTAGTTGGACGAAAAAAGAGGTGGACGAAAAAAGAGGTGAACCAAAAAAATATGCTGAAAGTTTTGCCTCTTTATTATTAGGTATAGAATTTTAGAGTACGAAGAGTGCGGATAGCCTGAGAACATGGACCAATTAGAGACACGTGATGGGGGTCCAGCTCCACGATGCCCGCTCCTAGTTGGGCTGGGCCTGGGCATGGATCGGACCCAGCAAATACGTGTCCGGAGCCAGCGGAAAACCGGCGGCGGCCGCCGTTCCCGGTGAGGAGTCAGGAGGACCCATCGGCCGGCGTGTCAGCGTTCTCCATTGTCCATTCCCGCAGCAGCAGGGCCCATTGGAAAATTGGACCCAAAAGCATATGCCGTGGGGCAGGGGGCTCGAGAAGCACCGACCGACACGTCGGCCTCGCCCTCGCTCGGCCGGCCTAATAAAACTCAGCAGATTCGTTTGCCTAATCAACCATTAGCCCAGCCGAGAGGAGAGAGGGAAGCAGCGCAGCCGCACTCGCCATCCGCCTCCTTGGAGCAGAAGAAGAAGAGGGGAACACCCGCCGCCGCCGCCGCCGCCGCCGCCGTCGTCAGGATGCATTCCACCAACCTCCTGCTCGAGGAGCCCATCCGGATGGCCTCCATCCTCGAGCCCTCCAAGCCCGTAAGCCTTCCTTCCTTCCTTCCGCCATCCCGCCTCGGCCGCCGTCATGTTCAGTCAGATTCGTTTTCCTTGCTGATTCGGGCGAGATCGATCGGTCGACGAACCCTACACCTCGACTGAGAACTGACCAACTTTTTTTTTTTTCGTTCGGTGTCGGGCGGATCGGTCCCTGTCTGGACTCTGGAGCAGAGCTTCTTCCCGGCGATGACCAAGATCGTCGGCACACTTGGCCCCAAGTCGCGCTCCGTCGACACCATCTCCGCCTGCCTCAAGGCCGGCATGTCCGGTAACTGCTCGCTCCCCGTCTCTCTGTCTTTCTTCCTCTCAATGCCGTCCCGAGCTGGTACTCGAGCTGATTTGTTACTTGGTTGGTTTGGTCTGGTTTCCTCCTCCTAAACACTGCAGTTGCCCGGTTCGATTTCTCGTGGGGCGATGCCGCGTACCACCAGGAGACGCTGGACAACCTCAAGCTCGCCATCAAGGCCACCAAGAAGCTCTGCGCAGTAAGCCTGCCTCTCTGAACGAACCAACAATCTGCGCCACGACGCCAATGTGCGTGCTTTCCTCTTGCATGAGAGACGCAGCTGACAATTGCATCATCCCTCTCTTGCTTACCAACCAATCAGGTCATGCTCGACACCGTGGGCCCGGAGCTGCAGGTGGTGAACAAGAACGAGACCACCATCTCCCTCGAGGAGAACGGCACCGTCGTCCTCACCCCGCATTGCGGCCAAGAAGCCTCCAACACCTTGCTGCCCATCAACTTCTCTGGACTCGCCAAGGTTAGCTACCACGTGCTCATGGCTGATGCTGTTCTTCTCAGATCTAGTATATATCCTATGCTCGCTGTATGTATATACTTGTTCGACAAGATCAACGCCATGACAAGCGTTAGTTGACAATGCCCTGACTACTAAGTTTATTTATATATATATTTTTTGGTCATAGTTTTATGCACTATGTCGCTGACACGCTGTGATGTCCTTCTTTTAGTCTGGTCTTGTTTCCACATCACACAGAGGACAAATTTAAAACGAAAAAAAATTGTTCATTTCAGGCTGTGACACCAGGGGCAACAATTTTCGTGGGGCAATACTTGTTCACTGGCAGTGAGACTACTTCAGTTTGGTTGGAGGTAAAAAAGCCTTTAGCATGCTGTACCTTTAAGCATTTTCTATATTTCATTTCATATGTCGTTCAGTATGATTATGGTTTGCTCTTGTCATTTTCAGAATAAAAAAAGAAACTCTTTTATCTTGCTGATGTAGGTTTCTGAAGTTAAAGGAGATGATGTGGTCTGTACAATCAAGAACACAGCCACCTTGGCTGGGTCACTGTTCACGCTGCACTGCTCCCAGATTCACATTGACTTGCCCACCCTGTCTGATGAGGATAAGGATGTAAGCAGTTACTCTCAAAATTGTGATTTATATATCCTTGTGTAATTGTTGCTTCAAAATCGTCTCCTTCCTTTCAGAATTTCACCTTTAGGAGTAACATGAAAATTTGGGGATGGAACTAGATTTGTTGTGAAGTTTCATCCCTGTCCGTTAGCCCATCCTAAGACTTACATGCATGAATTGCTTTCAGGTTATCAGAAAATGGGGTACTCCCAATAAGATTGACTTCCTTTCTCTGTCTTACACAAGACATGCAGAGGATGTGCGGCAGGTAAACAACTTGCATTGTGGATGCATTTTGAGTATTCTGTTTGTCCTCTCTGATTGCTGCTGTGCTTCTAAGCAGTAACTTTTTTTTTTCTACAACGAAAGGCATCATTGCTATATTTGATGTGCTATCTACTGTTTGTTTAGGTACAAGTACAATGCTTAATAAGAATGCTATCAGCATTGCTAATATTTGTTTCTTGCAAAACAGGCACGGGAGTTCCTGTCGAAATTGGGCGATCTAAGTCAAACTCTGATTTTTGCCAAAATTGAGAATGTTGAGGTATTTTCAAGTAAATCTTCTTACCTTATTAGCCAGCTATCATTTATTTGCCCTTGAAATACACATGCACTCCTTATTTCTTTGCAGGGCTTGAACCATTTTGATGAGATACTGGCTGAGGCAGATGGTATCATATTGTCAAGAGGGAACCTGGGAATTGATCTTCCACCTGAGAAGGTTGGTTACCTATACTAATATTTTAGTAGTTGAGAATAACACAATTTAAACGTCTGGGCTTAAGCCTCAGTGGCTTTGTGGCCACATAATACACCCACTGGCGGAGCTTAGGTGTAGGCCAAACTGGGCGCTGCCCCCCCCCTCTCTCTGGTCCGTGCAAATCTCTGGGGACCCTAGGTGCAGAAACCTGGCCTGCAACATACTAGCTAGTGCAAAGCAGTACGTAAGACTGGGAGCAAGCTAGTTAGTCATGCAATGTTAGAGATGAGTACGTTGGTGCCAGTAACAAACAATATACCTACAGCCGAACAACTAGCATGCTCTCAAGTAGTTAAAAAAAGCATGCTTTCAAGTGGTAGTTCAAGGATGCTACAGTATAATTGGCCCCTCAACTTTGATTCACGCTCTGCCACTGAATACACCCCCTCACATTTGGGCTCCAACGGACCACCTAGCGTACTATGTGGATTTGAAGTGGGTCAGGGTCACATAATACACTCAAGACCTTTGACTGTATTATCAGAATTGAGTTGAGTTTCATAACGCCAGTTTGCCAAAAATCCTAAGGCGTCAAGGAAAGATATAACACAACGCACATGAACCTTAAATTTACTAGTTTAGTATTTTATCTGTCTCATTTTAGGATGCAACAATTGTCCATATTTTACTACTAGTTTATTTAGCCATTGATCTTTATCACTCCAACGCTCCATATTGCAGGTCTTTTTGTTTCAAAAATCTGCTCTTCACAAGTGCAACATGGCTGGAAAGCCTGCTGTTGTCACTCGTGTTGTGGACAGTATGACTGACAACCTCAGGCCTACTCGGGCAGAGGCAACTGATGTGGCTAATGCAGTACTTGACGGTAAGTTGTTAACAATTTGTGTTGCTTTCGGAAAATCTTGGGTCTAATTGGGCTCTTTTAGCCTGATATGCAGCTGGTCCTTAGTGCACTAAAAAAGGGCAGTTCAACATGTCTCACGATTGTTTTAATTGCAGGGAGTGATGCCATTCTCCTTGGTGCTGAGACTCTCCGAGGTTTATATCCAGTTGAGACTATTTCAACAGTGGGCAGAATTTGTGCTGAGGTGAAATTTCTGTTATGTTTTCTAGATAGGGTCGCATTTTCAACAATTATTCCTACTTCATTGCAAATTTGGTGTCTTTTTTTCTGTTCTGCATCTGACTTATCGTCATCGATTTAGTTATACATGTTTGCCAATTGTCTTACAGGCTGAGAAGGTATTCAACCAAGATTTATACTTCAAGCGAACCGTGAAATATGTGGGAGAACCCATGACCCACTTGGAGTCCATTGCTTCCTCAGCGGTAAGAACTATGTGCTTCTCAGATTCCGATCCTTTTTCATTGATGTTTGCAAAATTCAGATTTTGTAGTCTAAGATAGCTCTGTTACTACTTTTTAGGTGCGAGCTGCTATCAAAGTTAAGGCTTCGGTGATCATTTGCTTCACCTCTTCTGGACGGGCTGCAAGGTTGGTAGAAACGAATATGCTTATACAGGGCTTCCAGTTCAGGGCTTCCAGTTCATTCAGTGGAAATTAATCTTATGTATATCTATATGATCTGCAGGCTCATTGCCAAGTACAGGCCCAGCATGCCTGTTCTTTCTGTTGTCATTCCTCGACTGAAGACAAACCAACTGAAATGGAGTTTCACTGGTGCTTTTGAGGTACGTGAACTCCAATATTCTTTGTGGTCTTTCCTGTTAGATGTTTCCTTTTTATGCAGTGCAGACATTGTCTATTATCAGCATGCTAATCATTTCTTTTGTGAATGGTAGCATTGGTCTTGTGAAGTTTCTCTTCTAGACATTGAACATGTGTCATGCAATTCTTAAAAGAGACATATTACTTTGTTTCAGAAGAATTAAGAACCTTGAATGCTTTTGTTTGAGAAGAAAGGCTTATACTGATATTTGGCACCATGTAACTCATTTGTTGTTGTTTTTTTCTTGCAGGCAAGACAATCACTGATAGTTAGAGGCCTCTTTCCGATGCTTGCTGATCCTCGCCATCCAGTAAGTTAACAAAAGTATTTCAGTTCACTACTTGAAGTGTATATGCAACACATACTGGCTGGATTTGCCCACTTGTACACATGAGCATCCCATTTCTAGCATTGTTGGGGACAGAAAGATTTTTACAAGCACATCCCTGCTGCCCTTGTATTCTTGGACTAGCATTTTTTTTTTCAAGTCCTATGGAAACTTGATGCTTTTCAGTAGGCTGCCAGGAGTCCACAGATATCCGTCTTTATTAACATATTAACATAACAGTAGTGCCATATTATAGATTTTATAGTGACTTGCTTCCATCTGGTTGAGTATGTAAAATTTTGTATGTTATAAAAGCTTTGAAGGGAAGAATACTAGAATGCAATTCACTGCACTTCTAAAACAGAACATGGTCTGATAGCATGGTTAATCAAACGTATATCCATTTATTAAAAAGGAAAATCTCTGCTGGTTTATTTGTCTATCTATATTACTTATAGGAGAAGGCTAGGGATCTAGGGTACACAAAAGGCTTGAAGTGGCGATCCCACTTAGCTTCTTCTTGCAGCTTGGACCCTTATTTATGTCTTCGTCTCCTGAGCAGAGACAAGTTTTTTGTTTGTGTGCACTGCAAATTGATTTGGTGATTGTCTGGTTACTTGGTATTAATCAATCTTTATTTTTATCTTTCAGGCTGAATCAACCAGCTCTACAAATGAGTCAGTTTTAAAGGTTGCTCTAGACCATGGCAAAGCCTCTGGTGTGATCAAGTCCCATGACCGTGTCGTTGTTTGCCAGAAAGTGGGAGATTCGTCAGTTGTGAAGATCATTGAGCTGGATGACTAGACCCTTGTCTACTAGGGCATATTTTGCCGATTTTTGACCAGGCCGAAATTTGTTGTCTATGTATAATCCTATAGCTTTGCAAAACGAGCAGTTTTTCCTATGGTGTCATCATAGGACTTGCTTAGCAATTTAAAACTCCTACACAGTTGGAAGTTGTCACTTTGTCAATTATATGCCACCTAAATGGGCAGATTGTACTGTACCCTTATCCGTTGCTATTGTTAACCTGAGCCTGTTCTTAGTTTTGTTTCTTATCGCATCCGCTGCTATTGCACGTTCCCTTCTTTCAAGTCCAACTACTGATTCGCCCCATTTCCTAGACTTTGTGGCTAAGCTTAATTTGGAGAGTTTACTAACATACTATTATTCAGTCTCTGTTTTTTCATGGACGGTGGTCAGTGGCCATTGTGAATCAACGCTTTAATGGGATCATAGCCATCTAGATATAACTAATGGATGGCTCAGTTATTTGGGAGTACCTGCAGCAAAGCATGATTTTTAAATGGGCTTTTGCAAAAACAATTATGTTTTTGAGGCATTCAAAATGTTACGAAGCATATTCTTCTAAGGATCTTTATCTTGACATCCTATTACTTTCAAATATGACCGGTTCATTGCTCCTAAGTGCTAGAAAGAAAGATGTCATTTATCTGTTTATTGATATCTCTGCCCATGGTTTAGTTTCAGATTTTGTGACCCACGGTAGAAAATTTTATAAAAGAAGACCATCTGTTTTCTGAAATGGAAAAGAGTGGATGCACCCTAAACTTAGTATGCTATTGCATAGAGGTGAGATAATGGGGGTTGGGGTTTGCCTCTCCAAATTGATGAGCAGAACTTCTCACTTGACACTTCCACTAATTTGTTGATGATATAAACCTTTTCAAGGGAGGATTATATATAATTTATAAGCACCAAGTGAAGTCCCTGCCTGAATAAGTGCCATCATTTTATCAGAAAGTCGAAAAATGAGCATACATCGATTGAAACAAATTCTCAATTGGGCCTGTTTGCTTTCAAGTCAGGCAGTTTTGCTGGCCCTTCATGGGATCCTAGGCATTGGATTTAGTGTGCCTAGGGTGGAGATTGCTGTCCGGCAGACTCTGAACCAAACAGACCCTATATTGTCTCATGCTCCAATTTATTAATTATTAGTCACATTCTATTGTCTCCTTTTATTTTGTGAAATTCTTTAGTGAAATAATGTTATCATGTTCTCAGTCCTACTTATACTACGACCGCAAACAGTATACAAATCAATGTGTAGCATAGAAGTTTCTGCATTTTGTTGCATAATATATTAAGAAATTCTGCATGCCAGTGGTAAAATCAATCATCTGAAACTACTGATCTTTGGGTTTGAGGCGATTACTTTAAGCTTCTGTGTTTTCCTGTCATTGTTCACAGCATTTACTGTTTTTGATTCCAAACATCAGGCAAATCTAATATATACCCTCTTCCATGGATCAAAAGAAAACTCAGATGAGTGCATTACTGTTTGTTTGGTATATAATGAATGGAATAACCAAACTCGATGCATTTATCTTTTACATTGCTTATTCTTTAGATGTTTTTGAAGGTATATTGATCTTACATACTCTCTGTTGACACATCAGGAGCATATGTTCAGGCATATGCCTGCTGCTTCCACTCAAATGTTTGTAATTTTATAGCAATGAACTGAGACTGAGAGTTTGTGCTCCTCTGCAAGCAACTGCAGTTTCTATCACAACAGCATCGAACAAAAAAATTGAAATCTACAATAGTATTACTATTGTAGTAACAGTATTAATACTAGCATAATCTAAATGCGAAACTGTAATATACAGTGCCATAAAGGCCTTTGAACTTCAGATGAAAGGATGCATGCGGTATGGCTCCAAGGTGGCCAGTACACAACAAAGTGGAGAGTTCATAATAACTATTTATCCCGATCAATCGACAGCTCTACAGAAAATTCAATCTTATAGTACAAGCTTGGATTTTTGGCGACCAGTTCTACACAATTTTCTGGTAAACTATCCTACTCTTTCTTTCGCTTGAACATCCTCGAAAGATAAAGAAAAAATGACACCAGCCACTGCCAGAAAACGACGAGGTAGTTTGCCTTCTTTGGTTTCACTTCAGGTCTTGGCCCAAAGAGACCTTTGTAGAGCTCCTTCTGCTTCTGGTATAGAGCTTTGTCCTGTTCTGCGAGCAAACGAAGCTCCCGAAGGATCTCCTTGTCTTCTGGGGAGTGCTTCTTCGCTTTCAGGAAATCTTCCCTCGCTGATTCTGTCTGGCCAAGTTCAGATTTAGCTTTTCCTCGCCTGAACAGTGCTTTCACATTGTTTTCATCTTCTGACAAAACCTAGAGCATATGGTTACAAAAAGGATCACCCATCAAATAGTTTTTTTCTTTTTTCCCAGACAAAGTAGGGTAATTTTGTATTAGGACCATGGATTGTTCAATTCATCAAATATCATGAGACCAACACCTTTTTGAAAAAGAAGGGCTGAAAATGTGCAAATCAGCTGTTTGATAACTGTAATGCAGAATCTTGCATGCTTATATCTGAATTCATTTTGGCCATATGAGCTTAGTTGCTACAGGACATTATTTTCTTTTTTTAAAAAAAAAAAAATACATGCTTTTATTGTCTGAACATACAATCATTCAGAAGGTCTATGCAAACTGCAAAATGTACTCATGAATGTAAATCGTGAGTTAAGACTGAATGTACTCAAGGGCATGGTAGAGTAACATACAATGCTGCACTGCGCAATAGCTTCATCAAATCTCTTCAGTTTTATCAGGCATGCAGCCATATTGAGATGGCATGGATTTTTCACAGCCAAGGCCATGTCTCTGTACTTTCCAAATAATTGAAACATGAAATCATCTCCCATGTATGCAATCGCCTGTAGAAGAGAACAGGTTGACTGAAATCAGAATATGCTGATAACTATAAGTCTATAATAATGTCCAAAGTATAGCATGCCAGTAACCATTTCATATTGCTGCATGGCCTCCTCAAGCTTCTTTTCTTTGAAATATGCATTGCCCTCAATCTTTCTCCTGTCTGCAGCTGCAATCCTCTCTTCCACTGTCATGTCACTTCTGGCTTTACCCTGATTCACAGTTTATCATGATTTGGAAGTTACCAACTTGAAAAAGTAATGCTAAACGATATGAATAATCTCAGCCTACTCTTCAAAAGTAATAATGACTGAAATGTTATGTGGAGTGGAGGCAGTAGAACTTTGTTTGCCTACCTCTTTAACATCATCGAATCCAATAAGTTCAACTTCATAAACAAGGTCTGCCATTGGAGGGACATTTGGGAATGAAAAGCTTCCTTCTTTGCCATAGCCTAGCTCCCAACCAACATGCAACAATGCACGCTCCCCGCTTTTCATGCTGGCAACACCAATGCCTAAACCAGACAATTGTTTTTTCTCTGTTGACAGAGGAAAAGGCTTTAAAGTTACTCCATAGGCAATTATCATTGATAAACACTGTTGTACTACTGAGGTTGCCCATATGATTATCAGGTTAGTTACCCAGTACCTGTAGGCTTACTGGCAATGCAACATAAAAAGGGTGCAAATGAGAACTAACTATGCGTATTTCACTCTTTAATCTTACAACATATTAAACCATCAGTAGCAGGCATGACAAGTTAGTGACAGGATAACTGGTTATACAGAATTCTCAGTAAGAACCATCACCATTGTACTAGAAAACCATAATAATAGCATGCAAAGTAAGCTGTTTGAATTTATAAAATTGATGGATGAAATGCATGAAGCAGAGAAAAATTGAGTATTTGTTGTGCACCTTTCCCAAGTACTAGTTCAATTGGATGCTGTTCTTGCCAGGTATCCTCAAATTTATGCGATGATCCTTGAGCCCATGCTCTATAGTGCACTGCAACACCAAGTTTAGAAAAGAGGAAAAAAAAAGATTAATTCACCAATGTTCTCCTTTGAAGCCCTTGCCATGTGTGCTAAATCCAAATCCATGTGCATGCTTCAACCCGATAGCAAAAGGATGAATAAATTAGCATGTGACGAGTAAATTAAGCCACTTTGGCCAAAACAGGATTAAAATCTGAAGTTTTGAAATTTGACATGATCATTAGACTAACAAAATCAATAGATGTTGCCATATCAGTACTCAGTGAATGAGAAAAGAGAAGTGGGCCACTTTGGGAAAATAAATAGAAAAACTATGGAACCTGATGTTTGGAAATTGACATCAGCATTAGATCTACAACCTGAATGGGTACAGGCAAAAGATACTGGCATTCCATGAATGCAAAATAGTAACAGGAAGGCATAAGCACTATAAACCTCCAAGAGTTTACATGCCAAGGTAGGTCCTGTCTGTTGGTGAGAAAGCAACCTGTGCCTAGATATAAAAAAGAGAATCTGTTTACATAGGTCCATTTCAGTCTAAGCTATTATTTGCGTGGAGAGTGAACAAAGCCATAAGCATCTCATGATTGCGATCACACAAACAAAACACATATGGGATATCATTATGATAGAATAAGAAACAGGGCAGGCACAACATATTAGCTCATCCTAAGGTGTTGTTTGGTTATAGCATTGTAACGTAAAGGGGAATGAAATTAAAGCTGTGGATGTTAACTTAAGGAATTTAATTTCCATTTGCGACAAACCAAATAACACCTAGAATTCGACATCCAAAGCATGCGCAAATGGACCGAACCACTTACGCCATACTCACCAAAGCATGTTGCGAACTTGAGGGGCGTCCTGCCATGGCCCTCTTTGATGACCTGCTTCTTAACCTTGTCATGAAGGACCTCCATGTCAGAGGAAACCGCGGGTGGGGCGCTGCCATCCTGGGGAGGCTCAGAGTGCACGAATGAAGCCTCTTCCACTGTGATCTCGTCGTTATCAATGGAGCCTGAGGATCAGAAAAGGCAGAAGTCAAAAACCAAGTGTGGGGCAGATGAAGATTCAGAGGTTATTCTCTATGCTCACATAGATCCCAAATTTTTATTGTCTAGCCACATTAGAGTTCAGGGGAACTGCAGTGTACTGTAGCAGCAGTGAATCGATTCTGAATTGGCCGGAATCGAAACTGCCTCGCTGTAAAGTACTAGCGCCCAACTTGCTCTGGCCCTTCCAAATCCCAACGGAAAGGATGAACAAGTCACCACCAACACCCGATTCACTGAGCACTAGCTCCGCATGGGGGGCGAGGGGCAGTGGCGGAGCTTGCCCAGAAATTTAGGTGGGGCATAATTTTTTTGGTAACATTGTACGATCACACATGAATGTCGAATACAATCTATTAATCAACAAATACTGACTAAACAAGAGTAGAAAATCCAACTATCCAAGAGCTAAGATACCTATTAATTTGAAAGAACAAATTAGTGATTATCTAAAAATAGCACGCAACAATGAGGAGACATACCACCCTGTCCTCCATAACATGCTGGCCCTGCACTGCAGGACGCTTCTGAGGCAGATAGGCAGTAGCGGGCACCAGCTGATAGTCCCGCAAGCTAGCCAGGCAAGGGGCGTCGGCAGATCGCACAGGAAGCAAAAGTAGCCGGCAAGCGGCGGCACCGTGGTAGGCGGCAGCAAGGGTGTGGCTGCAGCTAGGCTTAGGGCGCGGCGGCGGTGCGCTAAGAGCGACGCGACGGCGGCATGCGGCCTGACACGCGGCGCATCGAAGTGTCGGAGGATTGGGGATCAAAAGCTACGAAGTGGCTGGCGATTTCCTTGGCTGATGGGCTCTCCTAGTATTGAGCCTTTGGCCTTCGCTCGTCCCTTCCATCGTGCACCCGCCCTGGGTCCTCTGCCCTTCTCCAAAAGAACGCGTTACAGACTCGACTTACAGCCTAGGTATCGAGCCACGCCGCCGGAGGCGGAACGCGCACCGTCGCTCGACTGCCGCGCACGAGGAAGAAGAGAGGGTACTAGGGGCTCCTTGCTGGCGGTAGGTGGGCCATCTGCCCCACCCTGCCGGCGGTGGTGCCTGTGTGCGAGGAGGGGACTCATTGACTCACCGGCGGCGGGATCGGAAGCGGCGGCGGCGGCGGCGGCGGCGGCGGCGGGATCTGCAGACGCCGCCGCGTCTTCTTCGACGACAGCCATGGGTGGAGGGAGGAGGTTGGGCGGACCGCGGACGGCCGGCGGAAACTTCTAGACCGCGGCGCGGCGGGTCGGGTAGTGAGGAACACGTTGTGGTTGTGGAGGGCCTTTATGGAGCAGCAGCAGGAGGACTGGAGGAGGAGGATGCACGAGGGGAAAAGGACACTCGCAGCTTCTCTCAGCTTATCGGACTTCCCCTGTTCAGTTTCTTTCATGCTTCTGGACAGGGGCCTTCAAATTAGACTAACCACACTTTACCCCGGAAAAGTTTCTCTTGTAATAAGTAGATTATATAGACCTACGACAAATAAAAATACAAAAAAAAAAAACATCAGGCACAGTATAAGTAAACACAAGTGCACTACATCAGTTGTACTCCAATCACTTAGGGGCTTCTTTTTCTGTTTGGCCTTGATACAAACCATGCAAGGCCAGTTCTTGAAGTTTTGCTTCGACGTATCAACCGAGATTGTTCCACTGTCCAAGATGACGCCATTTCTTGTCCAAATGATCCAGCAGCCTGTTCTTAGCTCCTCTCTGAAGACTTGACTCCCAAATTTGCTTCTAGAGTCAGTGACCATGTCCATTGGCTAAAGCTGCAAGTTACTACAAGGTTATCTGAGTCCAAACCCAACACTGCCGACTGAAGAGGCACTCAAAGAAGAGGTGCATGACTGTTTCTTTCACTTCTGTATTGCATAGGACACAGCTATATAGTCATCGAGGTGCCTATTTTTGCCTTCTTCGTAGGTTTCTGGTATCCAGCGTATCCCTGCGAATGAGCCAAAAGAAAAAAAAATGTGTTTTCCAAAATTGCTTACTTCCTAAAGCCATTTGCCATTTTCACCGCCGCTGCTATATATATTTACACCATTCACTACAGCACCCTAGTCCCAGATATGTTCATCGCCGCTAACTATAATTACCTCTGCATGAAACATTCTCAGCTAATTCAGCTGCCAACCAGGAACCAGCCTCAACATGTGCAGACTACAAACACGGCACTACGGCAGGGAGGAGTGCATCTTCCTGCAGACTAACACTAAGTCACTCACTAGCCAAAAATGTGCCTCCCTATTTTTGCCAATGGATTTGCCACCAACCTCTTCACTTCTTCAGACTTCATAAGGAGAGCATTCAGTGGAACACCATCATCAGCCAGTGTTCAGAGTTATACTGCCATGGAGGGGAACATTTTGACCCATCCTCGGACGTCTCTTCATGACGAGGGCGTAAAGGAGCTCATTCCAGGCATCAGGGACTCCAGGCAGGCACCAGTGGCTGCAATCCTGTTTGTAGCGGGGGACGGTTCCTGAAGGGCTCAGGTATACCGAGAGGTGGCCATCTTTTCTCTGAGCAGTCATCGGCGTGACGTTAAGCAGGTCAAAACCAGCAACTTTGGATCCGAGGTTGTTGTTCCCCAGAAAATCGTACACGGGTTGAAGCAAGTCAGCCCATTCATCTAGCGATTTGACCGGCGTCAAGTCCGGAAGAGTTTCTAGGTGGCAGCTCCCTCCAGTGTTCCAGTCACCACCTCTGCAGAACATACACCCATGTTAAAGAGGCAATGTAACATATACCAAAAACACATCTTGCTCATCCATAGAATGATAGATTTTTTTTTGTCAAATGGTAGAATTTTCAATACAGCGAAGGAGTAAAAATGGCATTCAAGGCTTCAAGAACTTTTTCAGTCAGATGATTAAGATATCAAATCATTATACATCATAACATCAAGCAAACAGAGAAGGAAAGATCACTGGTGAGTTGGTGATGATTGTACAGACCTGAAATGCACAGGAGCATATGTGCGGTAGATGACATGGGTCTTGCTTGTGTTAACTTCTTTGCGAAGCCAATCGGACAATGTCTGTATCGATCTTCTGTAAGCATCTGTGACAGTCATGTCCATCCTCACCTCATCTCCTTCTTGGAAGTAGGCACCCCTGACAAAGAAACATAACATAAGTCAGGACACATGCTTCGTGGACATAAGATTCAAATACAGTGATCCGAAAATCGATAACAACATCCCAGCACACCATATTCTTAGTGATTTGAGGATCACATGATTTTCTCCAAAAGCAAGCAGTGAATCATATGTGAAATACATTAGGTATGAAATTGAAAGGTGAATTCTTAAACATGATGATCAAATTTCAGCCAATCCAAACAATATTGCAAGAAATTGTGATAGCTATTTCTAACATAAGAACTAGCTGAACTTAACATCACTGGATACCAAGACGTTCCGCTTACCCCCTGATTGTTTTCTCATTGTTCCACCAGTGGCCAGTGTTGAAGATCAATACATCAGCATCCTTCCACTTACCCCGGTCAGACATCCAATCCATGGCATCCACTCGAATTGCGTACTTAACAATCTCGGGGGCTCCAGATGGTGCACGAGCTTGGAGGACTAGAAATGGAGATCTGTAGTATTCCACAGTGCAGTTGTAGTCTCTAAACTTGAAAATCAAGAAACCCATGTGTGTTGTGATGGGGCTTCCGTTAACTTCATATATTGCGCTTTTGTTATGAACAGCAGTAGAAAGCATGCACAGTAGAGACTCCCATTGGTTCCTTCCAATCGAATCACCAACAAATACCAATCTTTTGTTGCGTAGCTTCTCCAGCATGCTTTTGGCATCAAATCTAACAAACCAAAGAAAGAATATGACAGTCAAGGTTTTAAAACAAAAGAATTACTGTAGGTTCTTAGCCCTAAACCACACAAGCACCAAATAGACAGGATTTACAAGGCCACAAAACTAACCATGAACATCAGTTACTCTTAGACTTCTGAAAATGATGTGCATTGCACCACAAAAAGAACACTGTAATTCCTTTTTTATATTTTCTGTATCATGATCGTACTTAATGTCACGATCAAACTAAAGGCATGCCCAATTAATGGTAGCAGATGGCAGACAGCAACATAATCTGTTGCGAGGTAGCTATTCGTGGAGCTACATCAGTCAGCACCGCTAGCATAGGCATGCAACCAACACCATCAGTCCCTATTATTAGCTCTGTGAAACATAGTAACACTGTTGTACATGTAGCATTACATGTCAGCCAGGGGCATAGGCAGCAAACCTTTGTGTGCCAGCAAGGGCAGTGACCAGTGAACATACTATAATAACAATACTAATAAAATAAAAAGGAAAACAGAAAAGGATCAACCAATAACAAGAAGAGGTGATACTGATACCTTCCCATGAAAGGATACATTGGAAGATGACAAAATCATGACAGACTGAATAATTAAAGAACACCACATGATTAACTAAGATATTATTGTCTCTTCCCCAGGACAAATTAAACACTGTTTTGTGACCGATTGGCAGGCAAATGGCATCGAGTTCCCAATCCCTGCTCTGGTGTCCCACGTGAGGTGGCCCGTGGTGACGTTGACAGCCTCGTCTCGTGTTGCAATAACCAAATGGCAACCGCGCATCCACCGATCCAGATCGCAATAGTAACAAGTACGGACTCCAAGTACCGGAGGATCATTGATTCATTGTTGGAAGTTGGTAGGTCGGACTCGCACCGCCAAGTTGAGACTGACTGAACAAACAATGCAGGCAGAGAATTGAACCAATGTATGTCTGTGCCCAAAGTTGTTGTTCCCTGTGACAATCTTACTACTAGCACCAAACAAACCGCGGATTCTGAAGACGCTATAATTGTTCAAATCAAATGAACATATACGTTGAATCCCCAAATCCAGCAAGCAAGCAAATGGGAGGGGTGCGGCAACCCACAACCGGCAGTGAGTTGAGGCAGATACGAAACGAATCGAATCGAGTCGAGTCTAAGGAAGCAAGCGAGCACTGAGTAAGCAAAGCAACCTGGGGAGATGGCAGCGGGACGGCTGCCAGCGCCACTTGGTGTAGGCCTCGTCGGGGCGGCCGTTGTCGGCGCAGCGGAAGCCGACGTCGAGGAAGGGGCAGTCCGCGGAGGTGTAGAGCGGGTATCCGCCGCCGCCGCCGTTATCGCCGGCCCACGCCCACTCCCCATCGAACAGGTCGCACTGCTCATCCTCGTTGACGTCGTTTTTCCCCGACGACGCCGCCTCGGCCGCGACGGAGACCCCGCCGGCCCAGAGCGTCCCGGCGGGCAGCGCGCAGCCGAAGGCCGCTGGCGAGCAGCGGAGCGCGGCGGCGCAGAACAGCAGCAGCAGAAGCAGTAGCGCGGCGGCCGCCACGGCCATGGCCAGCCCCGACGCGGGGACGGCCTGCTGGGCCCGCCGCGCCGGGCGCTTCACGGGCGAGCCGAGCACCATTGCCTCCGCTGCCCGCCCCGGCCGACCGCTCGGCTGTCGGAACGGAACGGAAGCGGCCCGGACCAAACCCCGTGCGTGGCGGGAGGAAGAGGAGGGAGAGGAGGCGGGTGAAGTCTTGGGAGCACTGGGGTCGTGACTCGTGGGTTCCTCCTTCCTGGTGTGGTGAGGTCACTCATCAGGTCAGTCGTCGGTTGTAACTTCGCTGCGACATCCACAGTGCCACGACGCCGCAGTTCCTTCCCGGGTGTCGCGGCGCGTGGGGAGCAGACGAGGAAGCCGCGTTTTTTTTTTTTTTTTTTTTTGTTTGGGAATTGGGATGACGCCATGAGCCCATGACGGTCATAGCGGTGGGACCGGAAGCCCAGTTGTCGTGCTCTTGCTTGCAGGTGGGGATGGGATGGGCCGTGTGTGGTGTGCCTGTGTACGGGCCACACGGAGCACTGGGTATATTTGTTGGGCCATGAATTCGGCCGCCGGTGCCGGTGCCGGTAGGACGTAAGTAGGCACTCATCAAGTTCTGCTCAAAAAAAAAAAAAAAAAAAAAGTAGGCACTCATCAAGTAGCCTGTAGCCGCCCATCACTCGATTTTTTTTTTCCTTTTTTTGCAAAAGCGTCACTCCAAATTTCTGGTAAATAATAAATCAATCAATCAAACTCAAAGGCTACGTAGTGGGCAGTGGGCACTCATCTGTCAATCAAGTAGCGAAGGATAACTGCTGTAAATGGTTTTCCTGGTATGCCATTAAAAAGTTGGCAATCTCACTTAAGGGACCGCCAAAAGTTCAATCATCAGTGATGTGTACAAGTTCGATAAATTTTTCTCTTCCAAGCCATTCCGTCCGCTTCTCCCCTTAACGGTGTCAAACTACACTGCAAAAGTCCTAAATGCCCTTGAGTCGCGGCGGCCCGGTCTGCCATCTCCTTCTTTTCTGTCAATGACAAGCGGACCCCCCAGCGTCATCCCCAACCTCCGGCTGTCCCTTGCCTCTGCAAAAAGGACACAACCGCTTGGCGCTCCGCTTTGCGGCGCGCCCGCGCCTCGCGCCTCGCGCTTCGCGCGCCTAGCGCGCCCGCGCCGGCCCGCTCACGCTGCGCGCCCGCGCTAGCGCGTGCTACGCCCGCGCCCGCCCGCGGCGGCCAGCCCGGCCAGCGCCGCGCCGCCCGCGCCTCACCGCCCGCCCGGCGAGCCCCGCGCGCGCCGCTTCGCCCGCCAGCCGCTGCCGTGCGCCGCCCAGCTTAACCCGCCGCCGGCGCCTTGCGCCGCGCGCTTCGCCGGCGTCCAGCGCCTTGTGGCGCCGCACCGCGCGCCTTTGCAGCGCTTCGCCCGCCTTAGCCGCGGCGCCAGTATTTATTCTTGCGGTGACCGCGCCCGTCGTGCGCGCCGTGCTATTGCCGAGAATGGACCCGCCGGCGTCGCCAGCCGGCGCGGAACACCGCTGCTTTCGAGAGCCAGCGCAGAGGAGCTCCGCTTCGGCCACGCCGCGGGCGCCTTGTCGCCGGCCCGCGGCGGCGCGCGAAAACTCCACCCGGCCGCCGCAGGGAGGGCGCGCGGGGGCTCCGCCCGGCCGCAGCGGGGCGCGGGAGCCCCTCGGCCGCCACCGCTCGCTTCGGTCGTCGGCCGCTGGCTATCGTGAACCGCGCGCGGCGCCCGCGCCCGCCGGCGCGCCGCCCCGGCGTACCCCGCGTAGCAGCGCTGCGCCGAACCCGCTTCGCGCCCGGCACCGCCCGCCCCTTGCGCTTCCAGCAGCTAGCTGTACGCCGCGCCCGCACGCCGGACGCCGGCGCCAGCGTGCCGCCGCCACAGCCTTGGCGCTGGCCGAAGCTTCGCCCGTGCTGGCACCTCTCTTCCTTCTTCCCTGCTCCTCTCTTCCTCTCCCTTCCCTTCTCTCTCTTTCTCTCTTCTTTTCGGCACAACACAATGAAATGAGGAAGGGTATTTAGGACATTAGCACCGACCGGGCCCACACGTCGTGGGTCTCAAACGCCGAGAAATAAGCGGAGCACGGACGGAATGGCTTGTAAGAGAAAAATTTATCGAACTTGTACGCTGCTGATAGATCGAACTTTTGAGGTCCTTGAGTGAGATTGCCAACTTTTTTAATGGCATACAAGGAAAACCCTCAAATATAAAATCCATGCATATAATCTCTCTATATAACCTATGTTATACCACAAGGTTCAAATTTTAAATATAACTAGAGTGAAGCCCCACTCTTCGCGTGGGAGGGGGGGCTTAAAAAGAGGGGGGGTGGAGGAGAAAACACACACAAAAAAAACTATGCAATAACAGGTTGACGTGAACATGAACAGATGTGCTACATTATCAGATGATAAACACTAACGGGTTTAGGAACAGTAATAAACTTGTTAGAAAATAGGAGCATAAACAGTAACGGGTTTAGGAATAGTAGCGAACCAGTTAAGAAACGGTACACCTGTTAGTGTGGAATGAACATGTTACATGACTGAAGTTAGACCAGTTACTATTGAGCTACCGTGAAAGGTATCACCAGATTTAAAGATCTATATAGATTTCTATATAACTACTTGTCATTCTAAATGATGAAAGGCAGTACTATGCTGGAATGTCCATAAGGAGAGAGAAAAAAGGAGAGAACTCAAAAAACACACAAAAAACTAAAGTTATATGAAAAGAGATTTTAAAAATGTGCAAAAGAGGATGGACGCAGAGCCGATGATGACCAAGCACCAAGTGCTCAGAAGCCTTCTCGAATACACAAAGATTTTTCTACAAGAGTTTAACCATCCAAACAACACGCTTGCAATAATAATAGGAGAATGCCAGAATGGAATGTCTCGTTAGGAAAGAGTCTACGAGATGATGAAGTCATAAGTATGCTTACGAAAGTAAATAAGCATGGCATTTGAAAAAAAAAACAATCCATGCTATTTTTTTCCCAGTAGCACACCATTACAATCAAAATTGCCGGCAGAGAAATGCTCCATAGTTACCAAATATCTCTAACTAAAAAAACAAATTAATTGAATTGAACATGGCCTATGGCTCATACAGTATGTTTGTTGTATGAGCCGATAATACGCAATTTTTTTTGCATATTCAAGAAAAAAAAAAGCTGATGTTGGTCGATGAATAATGTCTCCCGTCCTCCGCTCCGGAGCTCCCTGCATGGCCCTAGCCGGTGGGCATGGACAGCACGGTGGTGCGCGCGCATGGTGGACCACACGGCGGGCACGGCTCGCATGTGTTAAAGCTATTAGCGGTAGAGAGAAAGCGAGACAGGGGAATAGCGAATCAAGCCGTGATCTTTCATTAATCATTGAGCGGGTTTATATAGTACAATGGAGAGGAGGTTCCCCGGGGGAAACTCGTCGGCCAAGGAACCACGTTCCCCACGACTCCCACGCGCATGTACGAGGTCGTGGCGGGGTCGTGGGGAGTTTCCCGCGGGAGCGGGGAGAGATTCCCTCGTATGAGGTTGAACCCGTTGTTCATTCCCGATAAGCCTTCCCGGGAATCCTAGGTACAGGATAAGGATGAGATCATCCTTCTACTATTTGTAACACTCCCCCTTGATCGAATCTGTCCTTGAGATCAATGAATGATATTGTTCCTTCAAAAATTCCTGTAGGATAAAAACAAGGAAAAATACTTGTAGATATGCCATTAAAACTCCTTAAAACCTAGTGGGAAAACAAGGAGAAAGTATAGCACATAATGATTATTGCCTCATTGTAAACCCATATGAGAAAACCTTTTTAGGAGAAAACTCATGTAGTTTAGAGTGCAATAAATGTCTTTGATATCCCTCTAAAAACCCCCACGTGGGGGAAAACTAGGAATATGACATATGCTTATGCTAATATTGCCTCATTAAAAACTTAGTATGAGAAACCTTGTGAGGAGAAAACTCGTAAAAAGAAAAGAGTACAATATGCAGCTTTGAACAAGCTAATGTCTAGGAGATTTCTCCCCCTGAACCTTGCAAGTCTCTAAGTCATCGCATACCAATTCCTTTAACATATTTTTCAAATGGAGTAGTTGGTAGGGACTTAGTGAACAAATCAGCGAGATTGTCACATGACCTGGTTTGCAAGATCTCAATTTCACCCTCTTATTGTAATTCGTGAGCATAGAATAACTTAGGGGGAAATATGTTTTGTGACATTGCTTTTGATGTAGCCCATGCGCATCATCATGTAACACAAGAGGCATTATCTTCATGGATAATGGTTGGTGTGTTGATGACACCAATACCACATGACTGTTATATGTGGTTGATCATCCTACGAAGCCAAACGCATTCACGTGAAGCCTCATATAGTGCGACTATTTCAGAATGATTTGTGGATGTAGTCACCAAAGTTTGTTTGGAGGACTTCCATGAAATGGCTGTTCCTGAACACAAAGCCTGTTTGTGACCTGCCATTGTGGGGATTAGATTGATATCCAGCATCGGTGTATCCCACCATGTTTGAATTTGGAACCCTTTTGAAAAATAGTCCAAGATCTCTTGTGCCATTCACATATCTGAGGATATGTTTCACTCCTGTCCAATGGCGTTTGGTGGGAGCGGCGCTGTGACGGGCTAGCAAGTTCACCACAAATGCAATATCAGGCCTGGTGCAGTTTGCGAGATACATGAGCGCTCCAACGGCACTGAGATATGGAACTTCTGGTCCCATAATTTTCTCTCCTTCATCTCGTGGTCTGAATGGATCAGTCTCCATTTCTAAAGACCGTACGACCATGGGAGTTCTAGAGGGATGGGATTTATCCATATTGAATTTCTCCAATACTTTTTAGATATAGGCAGATTGATGCACAAAAATTCCAGTTGGAAGGTGCTCAAGCTGTAAACCTAAGCAAAATTTGGTGTGACCCAAATCCTTCAACTCGAACTCCGTCTTGAGATGATTGCATGCCTCATTGATATCTTGTTGGTTGCCAATGATGTTTAAGTCATCAACATACACAGATATAATGCAAAATCCTGTTTGGAACCTTTTGATGAAGATGCATGGACAATCATCACTGTTGGTGTATCCCTTCTGCAGAAGGTATTCACTGAGTCGGTTGTACCACATTCGTCCCGACTGCTTTAAGCCATAGAGTGACTTTTAAAGCTTTACGCAGTACATGTTGCGATTTGTGTTTTGATTCGGTATAGAGATTCCGTCAGGAACCTTCATATATATGTCCGAATCGAGTGACCTACAGAGATATGCAGTCACTACGTCCATCAACTGCATGGATAAATGATTTTGTACGGCCAGAGATATTAAGTATCGGAATATAATTCCACCCATAACTGGAGAATAAGTTTCATTGAAATCAATGTCGGGTCTCTGCGTGAACTCTTGTGCTACTAGCCTCGCCTTGTATCTCACCACCTCGTTGTTCTCATTCTGTTTCTGGGTGAAAACCCACTTGAATCCCACAGGGAATACTTTTGGAGGCGTAGGCATCGCATGAGAGAATACCTTCCTCTTGGTGAGCGAGGCTATTTTTGCTTGGATTGCATCCTTCCATAGGTTCGGTCCGAGCGTTTTTTGCATTACGCCATGGTCTTAGGATCTGGATCATTTAGGAGGAGTTTTGCAATCATTGCAGAAAAATAAATGTCGACGACTGTAGTCTTTCGGTCATATGATTCTCCAGACTCGAGATAATTGATGAAAATTTCATGTACCCTTTGAGACGCATCATCATTTCTCAAAATGGTTGCATCAGGGCATTTTGATGTCCCAGCATCAGTAATTGAGTGCACTGTTGATGTGGGATGTGAAGGTTGAACCTCCACTGGGTGTTTCTCAACGTGGGGTTGAGTTGCATTTACTGGGTTGGAAGTTTTGTTCTTCCTTTTCCTTTGCTTGCTAGGAGTTGTATCCTTGGGAGCAGCCGTACTTCTCCCTCTCTTAGCTGGGAGTTGAGTAGATTTAGTTGGTATCTCTACTCTTTCCGGCACGTTTCTTGTAGGATTATAGGATTTTGTAACACCTTTATAATCAGTAAATGCGTCTGGCGTGTTGTTTGCAATGTGCTATAAATCAATGATTTTCTGAACTTGGAGCTCAGTTTCTGAAGTACGTGGATCCGCGTTGGAGATGGCTATGGCATCCCAATTGATTTCCTGGCATTCATTGTGGTTTTTGAGGTCTCCCCTAATGCCGGGAAATGATCTTCATTGAAGATACAATCGGCGTACCGGGCCGTGAATAGGTCCCCTGTGAGGGGCTCTAGGTATTTTATGATCGACGGAGATTGATATCCCACATAGATCCCCAATTTCCTGTGAGGGCCCATAGATGTACGCTGCGGTGGTGAGATCGGTACGTATGTAGCGCAACTGAACTTTCGCAGATGGGAAATGCTTGGTGGATTCCCACGCACTAGTTGCAACAGGGACGTTGCATGGTATGCAGTTGGACGCAATTGAATCAAGTCAGCAGCGTGTAAGACTGCGTGACCCCAACATGAGGTTGGAAGATTGCTATTCTGTAGTAGTGGTCTTGCAATAAGTTTAATCCTCTTGATGAGAGATTCAGCCAATCCATTTTGAGTACGCACATATGGGACCGAATGCTGAACTTGAATTCCTAAGGCCTTGCAATAATCATCGAAAGCACGAGAGGAAAATTCAGCTGCATTATCCATTCGGATTGACTGGATTTGATGTTCAGGATGCTGCGCTCTGAGTTTGATAACTTGAGCGATGATTTTAGCAAATGCATGGTTCCGTGTGGAAAGAAGACACACATGAGACCATCTTGTGGATGCGTCTATTAGAACCATGAAGTACTTGAACGGTCCAGACAGAGGTTGAATGGGACCACATATGTCTCCTTCAATGCGTTCAAGGAACTTGAGCGGTTCGGCTTGGATTTTGAGGTAAGAGGGCCTCAAAATTAATTTCCCCGTTGCACATGTGGTGCACGTAAAATCGGAAGATTGAGGAAATTTTGCACCACTTAAAGTGTGACCAACAGAATTGTTTGTAATTTTCCTCATCATCCCTATGCCGGGGTAACCAAGGTGATCATGCCAAGTTTGGAATGCGTTAACATTCTAGAAAATTACTTTGTACGCAACATGTGGTACGGGTTTAATATATGTAAAGTACAATCCGGACGGAAGTGATGGAACTTTTTCAAGTGTCTCCTTGCCATATCCGCTATCTTTGGCAATGAGAAGGAACTCCTCATTATTTTCAGTATGGGATTCAATATGAAGCTCATTCTTTCGGATATCTCTGTAACTCAACAGGGTACGAGTTGAATCGGGATACAGGAGTGCATCCTCAATTGTTATCGTTGTACCCATAGGGAGCGTTATAGTGGCTCATCTAGAGCCAACTACTATCGCATCGTGTCCAGCGATTGTTAAAACATTTCCATTATTCTTAGTGAGAGCTTGGAAATATTTAACTTCCCTGAGTATAAAGTTAGTGGTACCGCTGTCCACTAGGCACATCTCCTTCATCGGATTGACTCTCGTACAATCTATATTAAATGGAGAATTTAAAAATAAATTCTCAACAAATGCATATAGAAAATGGATAACACATAGATATATTAAATGTAACTTAATACGATAAAAATATCAAATGTGCATGAAACAAAGTAAAATTATTACAACGCACGGGGCGCAATTGTTCATGAAGAAAAAAGTATCTCAAAGACTAATGATGACGAGGAGCCTAAATAGTGTCTCCAAACAGATCATCATCATTGTATTCGACGATCATGTTCTCTATGTCATCAATGTTGCCATTGGGTGGAGGGAGGGCCTTGGTGTTGCTTGGATCCGCTGGGGCGGAGTTGGTGCATCCTGGGGCAGCTTGTGCTGTGGCATCAGGTCGGGAGTTGAAGTGTGCTTCAAACTGTTGTCCACCTTTGTTGGCGCGTCCTTGGTCAGAGCGGCCACGTCCCATGGAATTCATGTACAAGTCCACCAAGTGCTTTGGGGTCCGGCATTTTTAGTCGGGTGGTTGTAACAACCACATTTGTCACAAGTGTTGGACTTGTCTTTCTTGGACTTAGAATTGTCCTTTCCCTTAGCACCACGAGGCTTACGCTGTCGCTTACGCTTGTTCTTGCATGAGGTTCCAGGATTGCCATTGTTAGTGGCACCCTTTTGTGTTTGAGTCTGAGTATTAGCATGTACTTCAGGCAAAGGCTTAGTACCCATGGGACGCAGGTTGGAGTTCTAAATGAGGAACTCATTGTGCTTTTTAGCTTGAAGCAAAGTCTTAATTAACTCAGAGTAAACTGTAAAACCTCTTTCACGGTATTGTTGCTGAATGATCATCTGAGCGGGAAGCATGGTAGACAATGTCTTTTCAATTTTCCCCATATCAGATGGTTCTTTCTCGTAAAACTTTAGTTTGGCACTGAGTTTATGAACAGCGTGGTTATACTCGCTTATAGATTTGAAATCTTGTATGCGGAGATGATTCCACTCATTGATTGCTTCGGGCAGGATGACTGCCTTTTGCTGTTCAACCATGTTTGCAGAGCAAGCCACAAGACGCGTGGGTCCTCCTCCATCAGGTACTCAGCTTTGAGATCCTGGTGGATGTGATTCCTTATGAGAAATAAGGCTGTGTACTTGTATGTCTCAGGTATCGCATCCTGACCCTATTGGGGAGGTGCAATTGTCTGATGGATTCCGCGTAACGATAGGCTCACTTTGAGATCCATCGCCCACGTGGAGAAATTGTGTCCATCGAGAGCGAGAATCTCGAACTCTCGTTTGGCCGTTGTCCCTATATGTGTGTTGCCATAGACTTTGAATTAAAATCTTAGGCAATATTGTAATAATTAAACGGGAAATGCGAATATAATCAAGGTGAACTTAAAAAGGTAAAACGGAATTTTTCTCTACACTTAGAACCAAGGTAGTCACCATGAAGGTGTAGACCTTATATATTTGGTAGTCACCATAAAGGTGTAGACCGCGTATAATTAATTCACATCAAGGTGTGTTCCTTGTACGTTCATAGTCAAATTGGAAGTGCACTTTGAGGAATAAATCCCACAGTAGTACGGAAGTACTACCTTGTGATTGCTAATTCGATAATAAACTTAGGTGACATCGAGTGAATCAAGGTTCAAAGGGAGAAAAATTAATAACAACATTCGCATAAAGTACTTGCAATACGAAAATTAAATGAATAAAATTCATAGAACAAGTGCGGGAAATATATTGACAAATGCAAGGTAAAAATATTTACAATGCAAGTTACATCAGGAGTCTAATACTGAGGTAATTAGACTAGCTAAACCGATGTTAATGAAGCAGTACATGCTAACTAAGTACTTGAAAAAGTAATTGAAACTAACTGCAAGAAATAAATATACAGATAAATACGACAATGGGCTGAAACTCGCAAGGAATTGGCCCAAAATCACGATTTCTGTCCACCGGGCCCGGGGAGGTAAGCACGCAGGCCCCAACCTAGGCCTGGGCCGGCTATTCGGACCAAAAGGGGGTGGGAACCACGGGGTAAGGCCTGGGCGGCTAGGGTTGGAACCCCTAACCGCCCGGCGAAATCGGCCGCCGTCGCCGTCTTCTTGGAACGGCCGCCGCCGTCACACACCGGCCAGCCGGCGATGGAGGCCAGCCCGGCCCAGGCGGGGAGGTGGCACCGCGGTGCGTGAGCCGAGAGCATGGCGTCCGCCACCACGGGCGCGGTGCCGTCTGGCTACGGCTAGAAGCCGCCGCGCGAGCACTGCGGCCGCCACGGGGGGGCGCCGGGGGCGCCGCAAAGACGCGCCGCTGCCGGGTAGCTCGGCGCCGGGCGGGGCCGCCCACTCGCCGCCCCCTCCTCCCACGGGCGCTCTCGGGCCAAAGGGCCACGCCGCCCGAGCCGAGGGCCCGTGCGCACATCTACCCACGTGCGGATGACGCGGCGGGAGCGGGGCGCCGGCGGTGGGCGTGGCGGTGGTGGTGGCACAACCGGCGATGGTGGCGTGGTGGGAAAGCCGGCTGCGGGGCGGTGGTGGCGGGCTTGGCGAGCTCCGGCTCCGTTGTCGGGGTGTCTGGCGGGCGAACGCCGGCAACCCCGCGTCGGGGCCGAGATGCGCGCTGCCATCGTCGGGGAGGCGCGCGGCGGTGGTGATGGGCTGCGACTCCTCTCCGGCTATGGCGTCGGCGTCGGGGCAGCGGGTACCGGATCAGCGGCGGCTCCACCTTGGTGCCGCTGCCCGGTTGGATGGGCCAGCGGCGGGTCGGGTGCCGGTGGCGATGCCCGTTCCATGGCCTAGGCATGGCCCGTAGCCGTGGAGCAGGCGAACGACACCGGTTCTGGTGCGGCGATGGAGCAACGGCGATCTCGGCGGCGGGCATGGGCCGTCGCCGTGCACGGGACACGGCGGCGGCGAGGGCGGTGATGCCGGGTCGGGGACCTTGCCGGTGGCGGTGGTGGCGGTGTTGGCACCGCCGATGCCACCGAAATCTAGGACGGTGGTGCAGCGACCAGTATGTCGTCGTGACAGCGACCTCGGAAGCGACCGCCATGGGGGCAACGTCCGAAGCCAAGCCTCTGGTGGAGGTGTTGGCGTTCACCATGAAGGCGACGGCCATACCCTTCACCGAGGATATCACGGATGTCGTCGAGGAGTTCCCGCTGGATGCGGTTGTTGGAGAAGCGCAGCCCAAGCGTCGTCGCCCGATGGTAAGCCATCATCACTATTTGGAGGAAGAAACTCGCACGGGGAATGCGTGGATGGATCGGCATTTTACCTTGCGAGGATGTTCTACCCAACTGAGCTATTCGTGCTGATAACGTGTTAGAGCTATTAGCGGTAGAGAGAAAGCGAGACAGGGGAATAGCGAATCAAGCCGTGATCTTTCATTAATCATTGAGCGGGTTTATAGTACAATGGATAGGAGGTTCCCGGGGGAAACTCGTCGGCCAAGGAACCACGTTCCCCACGACTCCCACGCACACGTACGAGGTCGTGGCGGGGTCGTTGGGAGTTTCCCGCGGCAGCGGGGAGAGATTCCCTCGTACGAGGTTGAACCTGTCGTTCCTTCCCGATAAGCCTTCCCGGAAATCCTAGGTACAGGATAAGGATGAGATCATCCTTCTACTATTTGTAACAGCATGGCGCCGGGCATGGGTAAGGATTGCACAGTGGGCATGGAGGAGCAGCCTGAGGATTAGTATGTCTGGTACAAATCTAACAGTATTATGTTTGTATTACAATAGTTCAAAGTTTTTGGTCAAATATTATAAAGTTTAACTCGACGACACAAAATGCCTAATAAACGGGATCGAAGGGAGTATCCGATAATTGTCCAAAAATGCAAGGTATCAATTTCATGTTATTTGCTTGTTCAGTGTCATAATCCATATGTTCAGTCACTACTACAGAATTAACTTTCACTGCCGGTCTATCACCAGCGATGTCTTAAAAAACCACTAGTGATAGTGGTTTCCGGTCTATCACTGGCGGTTTGAGGCACAAACTGCCAGTGATGGACCAACCAATAGTAAAAATCGAATCATCACTGTTGGATCACATCAGTGGCGGTTTGAGCCACAAACCGCCACTGATATAGGGCCATCAGTGGCGGTTTTAGCCGCAAACCATCACTGGTGTGATCCGCAAGATGCTGAATATTTTTAATATGAGTTTTTAAATGGTCTTGGATGGACAAATGGCTAAAACAAAAGCTGTAGATCTAAAAAGTTATGAAATTCTGTAGTTGACAATAAATCATCTTGTCAAAGAAAAATTGCGTTTGAGTTTCTCAAATTTAAAATTTGACTTTTTCAAATAACTTTGGATAGAGAAATGACCAGCATAAAAGTTGTAGATCTCAAAAAGTAGTTAATAATTTTTTCATTTCAATTCATTTAGGGCCTTAAACACTTAATTTTTACTCGGTTTGATATAATATGAGGAGGCCGGAAACAAATTATAGTCACAAGTGACGTTGTGGTGCAGTGGTAGAGAAGGGTATGCGCAAGGGAGAGATTAGTAGGTTCGAATCCTGCTGGCCGCATGTGCATAATTTGATGCGAAAAAGTACGTGACTTGAAAAAAAATATTGACCGGCTAGCCAAGGGTCCCTCCCTGGATGAATTTTTTTTGTTTTTTGTTTTCAAATCATGATTTTTAAAAAACACATCACTGATGGTTCTAGAACTGCCACTGATGACCATCCCACATCACTGTCGGCCCGGTCGCATGCGCATGATTTGATGTGAAAAAGTATGTGACTTAAAAAAATAGCGGCTGGCTAGCCAAGGGGGCCCTCTCGGGGTAAAATTTTTTTACTATTTTTTACTGTTTTTGTTTTAAAATCATGATTTCTAAAACCACATCACTGACGATTCTAGAACTGCCACTGATTATCATCCCACATCACTGTTATTTTGGTTGTGGCAGTTCAAATTTTATCACTAAATAAGGATTTTAAACCGCCACCGATATGAACATCGGAGCGGTGAGTGCTCTAGATCATGGGTCGCCAGTCTAAACCCTGCCATCCTGACCAAATCGAACCCGACGGAGGATAATCGTCGGTATGACAGAGGATAACCGCAGGTGATGGACTTTCCTATAAGCGATGCTTTCCCAACTTAGACTAATAGGGAGATGGGGCTCTAGTGCCGGGTCAACAGAATTTTGATCATCTGGATGTTAGGATTACAACCCGACAATGGAATCGGATAAACGCTAGCTCTAGCACACTCGACATTAATAGATCTGCAGAGATTGTACGTTCTGTAGTTTTTTATTTTTAACTGATTTTTCGAAGATATTTTAAAAAAAACTCGGTTCCAAACTTATGTGCAGGAATAACCCCTTTTGTAGCGCCATTACCGGAGGCGCTGCGGCCGTGGGGGGACCGCGCCCCGCATGCCGACGCGGTCCCCCCCGGCCAGCGTGGGTGGAAGCGCTGTCGTGTTGTTGGCGTGGGCAGTCCACGTGTCACTGGGACATGGCTGGCATGCGGGCGCGGTCCTGTGTGGCGCGATGGCGTGGCGGGTCGCGCCCCGGTTATGGCGCGCCCCCCTGCTTAACCGACGCCCCTCCTTCTTTCTCGGCCAGTCCGTTCAGTTCGTGTTTTTGGGGGGCAAGGGGCTGAGCGCCGCCGCCCTGCTCCTCCCTCAGGCGCCCCCGAAGGCCAGATCGGCGGTGGAGTACCTTCTCCTCCCTCCTACAAGTTGAAGGGTCTCCCTCCACCTTCCTCCTCCCTCCTCCACAGCAAAGGTTCGCATTCTTTGGTCCTTGTTTTTCGCACTTGCATGATTCATATGGTACCCTATTGTATGGTTAAGTGTTGTTTATTTTATAGCAACACTAGTTTATTGCTAGATTTGTAGGTACATTAGTGTTTGTCATGTTTAATTGTATTATAATTATAAATATATCATATGATGTACTTGTGATGTTTATTTGTCAGATGGGAGAATGGTATTGAGAAGAGGTATGGCGGAAGCGGGGTCGTGGTAAAGATTTTTACCCCAATGCCTCTAGCAAAGATGCCCCAGTGCCACCTGAGCTCCCTGTCCCTATCTGTGACTGTGGACGTGAGGCAGACGTGTTCCAATCTAGACACCCAGACACAGTGGCCCGTTGCTTCTACACATGCAGTAGTGTCGGCGTAAGCATTCCCTTAGCACGTTTCCAATTTCCATAATTTTTACTAACCACTAATGATGTGTTGTGCATTTGATATGTAGGATTTGAGGTGTTTCTTCTTCCAGTGGATCGACAGTCCAGAGTAAGTTTGACCCAAGGTACCTTCTTTTCGATTACTGGTGGAAAGGTCATCACACACGTGAGCACTTCGAGCGTTGGGTTGCACCTCCCCCGACCCCCCGCCGATGTCCAAAGAGCAGAAGTGGTTTCACGCAGTGAGGCGACTCGAATCCCCACCTCGCTGCCATTGCGGAGATCGAGCTATAATAAATCCCTATACCCAATTAGAGTTTGTTTGTCCGAACTTGCCTCCAGTAAGTACAAAGTGTCTCTCGTTAGTTATTTCTCATGTTGGAGCACGTACTAATGTAACCTCTTGCAGCGGGCCGTTTTTCGAAAGTGTCATTTCAAAGAGTTGCTATATGGCCCTAAGCCCCAATGGCCTAAGGTTGAGGAGAAAAGGAGCAAGGAGCGAAGGGAGAGGGTCATCACTGAAGACCCTCCCATACTATGCAAATGTGGGGTGAAAGCGCACTATGGCCTAGTTCCATCGGAGTTTGGAATCGCTTATTGGTGCGGCCACATGGTTGACTATGATGAGGTTTGTCACTCAATTGTAGTTGCCATTCATTTAACTTGCATTTTTCCGCTAGTGAATTTTGAACTGTTCGATTCTTACAGAGCACGAGAAAATGCAATTGGGAGGCTTTTGAAGGCAAAGCGGAATTCTTGGATACAATAGAGGCAAAGAAAGTCATGGGAAGGAAGATAGGCTGTGGGTCTCAACTCTTGAATGACTACTTCGATGAGCGTAGACAAAAAATGCGTAAACTTGCAAGAGAAACTGGTGTGATGAGTCGGGAGAAACTAGAGTGGGATCAACTGAATGCAAGGATCAAGAAGAGGAAGGAAGAAGCCAGGCTTGCGGCAGCTCGAGCTGAGGAAAAGCATATAGACGACCTTGTTCTTTGGATTGTGTGGCGAGTGAGTGCTACAAAGAAACCAAAAAGTTACATACAATATTTCAATCATTCTTTGTAAGTTAACCGATTCAATTATTTATATGTAGGGACTGGATGCTTCGGTGAATATACCGCAGAGGTGGCCCGTTCTAGGTATCTACAAAAGGTGGCGGAGGACGCAGAGAGGCAGGCGGTAGAGGCGTCAAGAGAGGCGAAAGAGGATGATGACACATCTAGATTGAGCGAGCTCATTGCTCTAGCGGAGGCCGGATTGGAGGAGGAAGATGATGACACTTCTAGATTGAGTGAGCTCATTGCTCTAGCGGAGAGAGACTTGGAGGTAGAGGCAGAAGATGACGCCTTCATGTCTCGGGCCGCCCCGATGAAGTGGAGGCCGCCTACTACGGGCAAAAAGGCGGTGAGGCAACTTGAGGCGAGTAGTCGCAGCAAGGAGGTTGTGGTTGAGGAGTAGGACTCCGAGGACGAGCTTACTGATGTAGGCACTCAGTAGATTGTTCCATTTGTATGTTGTGTGTTGTATGATGTTAGTTTGCACTGTACCTTGTGCGTTGTCTCTATGTTTTATTGGATTGGCACGATGTTGAACTTAGTAATGACTAAATTGTTCATGTTGACTTTAAGTAATTCAGAGCACGCATTCCCGGTGAATTAAAGTGTTTTCAAACAATTCTAACAATTGGTCCATACAACCAGCAGTCAGTGTACATAGTGGTAATCAGATTGTAGACACACGCAACAAACTTGAACGAGAACAAACTCGAAGTTGGGGCCCAAAGGGGACCGCGCCATGACTGGGGGCGCTCCTCTTGGGGGGACAGCGCCACGAGGCACGGCGCGGTACCCAGGGGAACAGCGCCCCCAGCCATGGTGCGGTCCCATGGGGAGCAGCGCCCCCAGTGGTGGTGCGGTCCTGGTGGAACTAGCACGAAGCAGATCCATTCTGCCTGTTTGGTTCGTTTGGTTCGGGTGTTTACGGCTTGAATACTTGGATTCATTTATCACAGAACAGAGATATTTCACAGAACGGAGACATTTCACAGAACGGAGACGAAGCTCAAGTTATATTGGTACATGACACAGAGGTTCAAATTAACAAGTTGGGGGAAGTGCGAGTAATAGAAGTACATGTCAGAACCATTCCAAACTCGCTAAAGCACATGTCCAAACTACATCCACCATCATCGAAGCTGCACCTAGCTAGTTGGGAGTGTAGGGGTCACGTGGACGTCTCCGGTGCTTTGGATTTGATAGGATCATGTTTGGAGTGAACGTGACGTCGGTGCGGTCGCGCTGCCGATGGCCCCTTCGGCCCTGCTGCCCTCGAATGTTTGCTTGCACGTTTTGATAAGTCCATGTAAGTACAAACAATCACTTTATACATAATCAATGCGACTGTGTCAAGTTTTGTACCTCAAGGTCCTCTTGAGTAGGAACTGGTGCTCCGCCCAGCTGAGACATGCCGAGAACTTCCTGAGGCCAAGTGTCCCATCTTTGAGCTGCTGCCCCGATGCTCGCCGTAGCCCACTGTGGGTTTTGTTGGTCCACGTAGGGTCCCAATCGGTGCCGCTGATTGGTTCTCCACGCATACCCCTCCTCGGCCAATGTCTTTGCGTGCCGCTCGAACCCTACAAACATGTTATGTTAATTTTGTGCAAAGTAACATTACAGCTACGTACCGTACAATGCAATACCACTCACTGTCTGCGTCACCACCCATGGAGTAGTCAAAGTAGTAATCTTCGAACCAACCACTACGAGGTTCGAAAATTCTTACATTTGCTTCTTTGGAAGTGCGTTTGTGCACCCGAAGCCTCACCCAGTATAGGCTCAGAGGAGTCTGCTGGTGTCTGAACGTGGGTGGAACATAAGGGACTTGGCTGTCTCCTTGGCTGCGGCGAATCCGCCGCCACCCCAGCTGTACTGCGCTATGTTCTCCCACGGCTCTCTCAGTATCAGCACAATGCTCTAGGAAATTGTGTTGCCCGACGCGTCTGGTAGAAGGAAACTGCCGATGAAGTGCCACAGCCACACTCTAGCAAACCTCTCCACCACCGGAGCATCGGCATCTGGTGGGCATATCTCAAAGTGTCCCCTAATCCACGAGACATCTACACCAGAAGTTTTCCTAAAATTCCAACATCACATAGTCATTAGTTTGGGTAAATAATACGTTTACATTAGACGTGAGTACAAACTGAAGGTATTAGTAGTTACCTGTTAGCCCCCTGTAACCGTAGACAGTAGATGTGTGCCACGTCCACTAGAGTCACGGTCATCTCACCACACGGTAAGTGGAAAGTGTGCATTTCCTGACGCCAGCGGTCCACAAGGGCCGTAATGAGGCACGGGTCCAGCTGAGGTAGCCCGCCTGTCATGGACGGTGCCAAGTCTAGGAACCCAGCACGACGTATGTACGGCGCGTACCGCTCGTCCCAAGCGTGGCCTAAGTGTGTCCGCATCCGCAGAGGCTCCAAAGGCAGCGGGGGGTTGTAGTCCGAGAGCAAGTACGCTCGGTGCTTCTCATCGATCTGACGATCCAACGTGGCGTATTTGGAGCTGCGCCATCCTGCAAGAAGTTTTGAACAAAAGAGTTAGCAAATATTTATTAAATCCATAATAAACAAGTAATAAAATTAACATTAAATTAACAACTAATAAATGTAGCATGAAATGTACAACAATAGAAATGACATACTATGAAATATACAGCAATAGAAATGGCATACTACGAATCATAATTAACTCTATACTAAAAAAACCGATGCAATTTTACATGCATGAGTATTTATACCTGTCTACTGGTGGCATTGCGGTCTTGCCTTCTATGCATACGAGCGTTATGACCCAGTTCATGGCACACTCCACAGAGATTTTGAGTACGAGTTTGGTCAAAGTCGCCCCCACCATACATGTCGCTCCCATAGCCTCTCATAGCGTCCATATCTCCCTTCAAACATTTTCTCTTCCGCCTACCCTTTCCTAACTTCTTAAGGTCAGGATCAGGAGTGTAGTCGTGACCACGGTAAGTTGGCCATTGTGTTGGGTCCATATAGGGCTCAAAACTGCTCTGCCATATGCTGATGGTATTGTGCCGAAGGTAGTAAGAGGACATGTACGGGGGAATTTTGTACTCATAACCACGCACCCTGCAGGCCGCAATCATATGAGAGCATGGAGCATGCATAATCTGAGGAACATTACAACTGCACTCCACTTTTTCTAGATCAACTCGATGGTTGTGACCACCGTAACGTTCCCCACCCAAGCTCGTGCCTCCAAGTCCCCAAACATTGTAAATCTGTCTGCTTGGCCCAAAGGCCTCAACAGAATGCTGCTTTGCCCATTTCTCAGCATCAGCCAAGTGCTCAGCCCTCGCTTTTCCCCATTCTCCTTTCACCTTCAGACTTTCCTGCGCAATTTCCCACCTATTGACAAAGTATGCATTGCACTTATGAAATGAGAACTCCACTATTCCTGACACAGGCAAAGCTCTTACTCCAGCGAATACACGGTTGAAGGACTCCGAAGAGTTTGTGGTCATGATACCGTATCGGAACCCACCCTCATCATAAGCTAGTGCCCACTTCTCCTTTTCGTCCATCTGCTGCTCCAACCATGCTTTCCCTTCTCTGTTGAGCATGGTCCCTAGCTCTTTCAATGTCTCATCAAACTCATGCTTCGTACATACACAACATAGCGCCTTTACCTTATCTGAAACCTCCTTCTTCCTCTGACGCCGCCAGAAGTTGGCAGCAAAGTGTTGCATGCACCATCTATGCACTAGTCGAGGGTAGCCATCCATATGCTCTTCGGCAGCATTAAGCAGCCCTACATGGTGGTCGGATATCAAACAAATCTGCCAAGTACTTCCCAAAACATGGGCCCGTAGAAGCCGCATAAACCATGACCAAGACTCAATGTTCTCCCCCTCTGCTATAGCAAAAGCTAAGGGTACAATCTGATTTTCAGGATCTACAGCTGCTGCCATCATGAGGACACCTCGATACTTTCTAGTCAAGAAGGTGCCATCCACTAGCACGACCGAAGCAGCCAGGCGAAAAGCATGCTCGGTTTGCCGAAATGACCAAAACACCCGTCTCAGGATATGTTTCACGGCACCGGTGATGGGGTTGCAAAAGTACCTCCCATCATGGCCTATGAACCACTTCATGCCAGTGTTATAGTAGCTCATTGCACATAAGATCCTAGGTACATGGTTGTACGCCTCCTTCCAGCTACCCCAACGAATAGCCAGAGCAATCTGCTTAGCTCTCCATGCCTTGCCATACTTCACCTCATAACTAGTGAATCCATAAATGGAACGAATCAATGAAGACACTGACACATCACTGTTATCATCAACCAATCCCAAAATGCGACGGGCAAGGTAACGTGCAGTGAGCTGAGGATGGTATTCCTTGCCCTTATTTGATAGACAAGTGTGGGGCTGCACCACTTTGGTTATCTTCCACTTCCCATCACTCCCTCTTTTTCTAGCATTTAGCCTCCAAAGACAACCAGCCTTGCATATGACATTGTACCGCAACTCCCTATCTGAATGCGTGACAGTGTATGGCCTATGGTGATACACAGCATAATCCTGAAGAAAAAGCTTTACATCCTCAATACTGTTGAACATCATACCCTTGCTCAAGATTGCACTATCCTCATGATCATACAGTGATTCATGACACATCTGCAACCCAGTGTCGCATACTGACATGTGCGACGTGCTCACATCCCTGTAGTTAGGAACGCCCCGAAATGGTACGTTCACTGAACTAAGCTGCCTACGCTCCGTGGCTGTATATGGCTCAGGTGGAACAAACCGCTGTGCTGTTGTCCGCCTTTCCCACCTATCATAAGGTGTATCTGCATCGGGCACATCACGTATGAGTCTACCCTGAACCATCAGCCTATCATGTGGAACTACGCAAGGACTGAACACAGGAGGTGGCGGAAAAGCATTAAGCGGTACTGCAGGAAAGGGCATGCCGGGCACATGACTCTGTACTGGACCTTGCAACGTTGCATTCATACCATCAAACCCTTGTTCCTCCTCATCAGAACTATCTGAATCACTGCTATTGTCATCGTCGTCGTCGTCATCATCATCATCATCAGCAGCAGCAGCATGAAATGTTTCCTCCGCTACCTGATCCCCATCTCTCTCCTCCAATTCATCCACATCAAAGTCATTACTTATGCAGCCGACATCGTGGGTTGTCAATGGTGCAGATTGTGGCACTTCCTGCGTGACATGACCATCCAAATCCATATTAGCAGGTGATGAATGTGCATCAGCATCCAACTCATCTTCCTTATAATCATGTTCTTCTTGCTTTCTAAAGGCACCCTCCACCACAACCTCCGTCGTTCCAACATTAGAGGCCGCAACCAGCTTTACATAGCGCTCCCAATCCTTGGGCTTACGCAACGGGACAATGAGAAAATTTGCCCTATTCCTCCCGCTTTCATACCTCCCCTTCAATGTAAATGTACCATCGAACTTCTCCCTTACACGCCCCAATAGGTCACTAAAACTAGGGGGAGCATCCCACATCTCCATCTCTTCTTCCATATCTTCAAACTCAACATCTTGCTTTCTAATTGTGCCACCATACAACAACTGAACTACACAGTCCATCTACACAAAGCATCGAGGATAGTTTGTGAGCTTCTAAAACAATGCTTCACCGCACATAATACTTAACTAACTAGATTTACCAAAATAACTCCTATTTAACACTTAGTGTGGAGTACAAATCACCTTGCGCACTACCGCGGGCCGGTCGGGGAACAGCGAGGAATGACAGGTGTTGACGGTGGATAACGTCAACTTTTATTAAAACTTTAGACACAAAAGGACACAGGAATACACGCTAGTCTAGGGTTTGAACCGATAATTTCCATGAGTTTTGCATATTCGGTATTTTCTAGGGATTATTCGAGAAAAGCATAAAAGAGGGATTAGAGTGCATAATTATCACAAAACTTATCCGCGTCGGCAAACATCGTCATCGGGCTCAGGAAGGATCTAGAAGACACTCGAAGAAGCGGGACCCACAGGGGAGACCAGGTGGGGCCGGCCGGCCCCCCTGGCGCCGGTCGGCGCCCCCTAGGTCAACTGGCCGCCGCCTTCTGGAGTCTTCCTCCCACGCTTCCTTGGCACTGAAGTAAAGTATCCCTATGTCGATCTAAGGTCGGTTTGATCCGACGGTGCACGTAACATAAGACGCGGATCGATGACATGGCGGTGCCTTGGCCCCTACTCCACCTCGGCCTATATAAGGACGCCCAAGGCCCCCTCCTCCAGGCATTCTACACCTCGGTGCTTCATATTCTCTACACAAATTAGGGTTTGTAGTGTCCCTCTAGTTCATCTAGTTCTAGACCTTCTAGTTCTAGTTCTAGTTCATCTAGTTGTAATTAGAAGAGGGAGAGAGAAGAGGAGAGAGCGGAGGAGGAGCCGGATCTGTCGGATCTTCCTTGACATTGTACTTTTGCAGTATCTGGTTCGTCATTCAGCAATCTCCAGGTGCCTCAATTATTATTCTAAGTTCTTTATTTACTTAATTCCAGTACTTTAAGTTCATTTATTAGTTTCTCGCTTGCATCAAGTGCTCTAGTCTTTGCAACGCTAGAGTAGTAATTAATAGGTTAGGCGTGGTGCTTAGTCTATATATTACCTAGAATTACACCTAGTTCTACGTATAGTTGTGGTAGCCCCAGGTGGTAACAGCCCTGACGGCCGACGTATTCCACCACGTTTTGTAGGACCGTAGTTAGAGCTTCCTAGTCCCTTTCTCATCTCAGTCTGTGGCTAGTATTCTAATGTCCCAAAATAAGTAGACCTTGAAGTCAATTCGATTCATAGATCAATTAGAGAACCTTAGAAATATCCTCTCTACCCCTAAAAATATTTTTATCTTTACCCTTGGACGATCTTGAATCTTAATTAGTGCACTTCGCGTTCCTCATGGAAAATCGATACTCTGGAATACTCCCGGGTGAAAGCTACATCGGTATCCGTGCGCTTGTGGATTTCTCTGTTTGCGTTTAAAAATACCAACAAGCTTTCTGGCGCCGTTGCCGGGGAACAGTAGCTGTGCTAGTTTTGAACCAAGTTCGTCCGTTTATTTTTTTTCTTTTTCACTTTTATCTTCATCTTTACCTCCACATGGATTCCACACCCATCTACCAATTTTCCGCTCCAAAGGGTGAATTGTTAGAGCCTCCGCCATCATCACATCCTATACTTACGGATGGCTTTCAAATTCGCCCTGCTTTCATAGCCATGGTTCAGGAGCAAAGCTTCTCTAGAAAAGAAGACGAAAATCTATACATTCACCTCCGGGAATTTGAGCAACTGTGTTCTTGCCTGAATATTTCTAGCATGAATCATGAGACCTTAAAATGGAAGTTATTTTTGTTCTCTCTTTCTGAGAGGGCGAAACAATGGTATGCTCATACCGTTAGGAGTGTAGAGGGAGATTGGAAGGAACTTCGAGACAAATTTTGTCTTGCTTTCTTTCCTATTTCCCAGATTATCCCTCTTCGTCTTAAAATTCTCACTTTCCAACAAAAAGAGAAGGAAACATTAGGAGCAGCTTGGGCAAGATTTTCAAATTTAATTGCATCTGGCCCAGATTGGTCTATGCCTGAACATGCCCTATTACAACACTTTCATTATGGTCTTAGCAAAGAAGCTGCCCTTTTTCTCGATACTTCTTCGAGAGGACCCTTTTCACATAAAACCGTTAGTGAGGGAAAAGAAATCCTTGATAAAATTCTAGAAAACACCCCATACACTGGCGTCTATGATGAATTCCCTGAAGAACAAGTTGAGACAAGCCCCGAACCAAAATAGGAAACATCAGCAATCAAATTAGAAACTCCACTTGATTCATCTCATGAATTGGTTGTTGAAAAACCTCCTAAAAAGGGAACACAAACCCAACTAGAGGATGATGATTTATCTCCTTTAGAGTTTCCCTTTGAATTCGAGGAAGATATCTTCAAAGATTATGGAAATACCTCGATTTTGCCTATCCAACCAAGACCTCTGGCACACACTACACCCTCCGATCCACATGAAGGCTCTGTTATCACAGAACAAATTAAAAGCCTCTCATCAATCATGAGTTATGAATGGCTTACGGAAGCGGAGTTATCTCCTAAGGTAGCTCGAATCACCCCTCCCCCAACCATTCTTTTGTGCCAAATTAGGGGGTCTGCTATGAAAATACACTATAGTCCATCTGTTGGGATAAACCTCATTTCAAAGACATTAGCTAATAGCCTTTATCCCAACACATTCTTAACCCCATCATAAAAGCTTTTACAAATCCCTTTGGGAACTATTCTTGAGAGCAATGGGGTATTAAGTGTTATTCCTATCAGAATTAACAACTCTGAGATATGCCTAGATTTTCACATATATGACACCTCAGAGATTACTCTCTTGATTGGCAGACCAATCATGAGACTCTTACAGGAAAAACCTTTACAAGGTCATTTAGACTTTAAGGTTAGGAATTCCCCTATAAATATTCCTCTTGCTCGTTCTATCAACACAGTAGTGGAACCCAAGCCTGAACAAGACTCAATTGAAGAGGTTTTAATGGCATCTCTAGAAGACATGGCCCAACCAATCCTTGATGATGAACACTTTGTTCAAGAAGAGGAAGAGTTGACAGAGCCTATTGAGCTAGACAAAAGTGAGCAACCATCTGCTCCTTCAATTGAGCTAAAACCTCTCCCTCCTGGTCTAAAATATGTCTTTCTCAACAATAATCAAGAAACCCTAGTGATCATCAGTGACAAGCTTTCCCAAGAAGAAACCTATAAACTTGTCACTGTCTTAGAAAGACATAAACCTGCTATTGGCTACTCACTCGAAGACCTCATAGGCATTAGCCCCGTTCTCTGCACTCATCGCATCCCTATTGATCCTGATTGCACACCTTCAAGGGAGCCACAGAGAAGGCTTAACCATGCCATGCGAGAAGTTGTTAAAAAGGAGGTCCTTAAGCTTTTACACGTGGGGATTATTTATCCCGTTTCTCATAGTGAGTGGGTTAGCCCGGTCCAAGTGGTGCCAAAGAAAGGAGGAATGACGGTCATTACAAATGAGAAGAATGAGCTCATCCCCCAACGTACTGTCACTGGGTGGCGTATGTGCATTGACTACCGTAAACTCAATAAGGCCACAAAGAAAGATCACTTCCCGTTACCCTTCATTGATAAAATGTTCGAACGGCTTGCTAATCACTCTTTCTTTTGTTTCCTTGATGGGTATTCCGGATATCATCAAATCCCGATCCACCCTGATGACCAAAGTAAGACTACTTTCACATGCCCCTATGGAACTTACGCATACCGACGAATGTCGTTCGGATTGTGTAATGCTTCAGCTTCTTTTCAACGGTGCATGATGTCTATTTTCTCTGATATGATTGAGAAAATCATGGAGGTATTTATGGATGATTTTACCGTCTATGGCAAAACCTTCGATGATTGTTTAGAGAATTTGGATAAAGTCTTACAACGGTGTGAAGAAAAGCACTTAATCCTAAACTGGGAGAAATGCCATTTTATGGTCCGAGAAGGAATAGTGCTAGGACACAAGGTGTCCGAACGTGGGATAGAGGTGGATAGAGCCAAGATTGAAGTTATTGAATAACTTCCACCTCCCACAAATGTGAAAGGCATCCGCAGTTTTCTGGGACATGCAGGGTTCTATAGGCGATTCATTAAAGACTTTTCTCAAATAGCTAGACCCTTAACTAGTCTTCTGGCTAAAGATGCACCTTTCATCTTCACTGATGAGTGCCATGCAGCCTTTCAAATTCTTAAAAAGGCACTCATCTCAGCTCCAATTATCCAACCACCTGATTGGAAGCTTCCTTTTGAGATCATGTGTGATGCTAGCGATTTTGCGGTTGGTGCCGTTTTAGGCCAAACCAAAGATAAAAAGCATTATGCCATATCCTATGCTAGCAAAACCTTGTCTGGACCTCAGCTCAACTATGCTACCACTGAAAAAGAATCGGTGGCTGTTATCTTTGCTATAGATAAATTTAGATCCTACTTGATGGGGGCAAAGGTAATTGTTTATACGGATCATGCTGCTCTCAAGTACCTCCTCACTAAGAAAGATGCTAAACCTTGGCTAATTAGATGGATTCTTCTACTCCAAGAGTTTGACATAGAAATACAAGATAAAAAAGAAGTAGAAAATTCAGTAGCCGGCCACTTGTCTAGGCTTCAATACAAGGAACCACATGAGTTACCCATTAATGATTACCTAAGGGATGAAACCCTGCTCGCGATAACAAACTCTGACCCATGGTATGCAAATATCATGGACTTTATAGTAGCAGGGTATGTCCCAGATGGTGTGGACAAAAAAATTGATCCATGAAAGCCGTCTTCACCTATGGGATGATCCCTATCTATATCGAGTTTGCTCTGATAGATTGCTAAGAAGATGTGTCCCTATGGCTGAGGCTATCCAAATTATGGAAAGATGCCATGCCTCGCCATATGGAGGGCATTATGGGGCATTTCGGACACATGCCAAGATTTGGCAAAGTGGTTTTTTCTGGCCAACGATGTATCAAGATACAAAGGAGTTTGTCAGGAGATGCCACAGGTGCCAAAAACATGGTAACATCAACTCACGAGATGCCATGCCACTCACAAACAATCTCCATGTTGAACTCTTTGATGTTTAGGGGATTGATTTCATGGGGCCGTTCCCTAAATCCAAAAACTATGAGTACATCTTAGTGGCTGTAGATTATGTATCTAAATGGGTAGAAGCCCTACCATGTCGAAATGCCGATTCCAATCATGCTAAGAGAATGTTCCACGAAGTCATATTTCCTCGCTTTGGTACACCCCGGATGGTTATAAGTGATGGAGGATCACACTTCATAGACAAAGTCTTCCGGAAGTACCTAGCAGATCATAGAGTGCGTCACAACATTGCAACCCCATACCATCCTCAAACTAGCGGTCAAGCAGAAACATCTAACAAGCAAATTAAAAATATTTTGCAAAAGACCGTAGATGAAATGGGTAAGGGATGGAAGGACAAACTCCCTGATGCGCTTTGGGCTTACCGAACTGCATATAAGACGCCTATTGGTATGTCACCTTATCAGCTTGTATATGGGAAGACGTGCCATTTGCCTGTTGAGTTAGAATTCAGGGCCCATTGGGCAATTAAGAAGTGGAACATGGATCTCCACCTAGCTGGCAAGAATCGACAGATGCAACTATCTGAGCTAGAAGAATGGAGAGAAAAAGCTTATCACAACTCTAAGATCTACAAAGAAAGAACAAAAAGATGGCATGATAAGAGAATCAAGCATAAAGAGTTTAATCATGGAGACAAGGTTCTACTTTTCAACTCAAGAGTTAAGCTTTTTGGACATGGTAAACTACGAAGCAAGTGGGATGGACCTTACCAGGTCATCGACACTTCAACTCATGGGGCTATAACCATTCAAGATGATACAGGTAACACATTTAAGGTAAATGGCCAACGCTTAAAAATTTATCTTGAGCCACGAATCAACATGGTTGAAGAACTTGATGTGATCGAGTTCATAGAAATTATTCACTAAGATTCTTATCTCATAATAAAAAAAATTAGTGAAATACTAAGATTAGAATTTAGACTCTCTGGTGTCCCACACTAGAAGAGTCCCTTTTATTTTCACCATTTCTTTCCATGAATGAAAAGCCAGGTATAGTTTTGAAGAAGTGTGGGGGAGATGCTAACCCCCATTGTGAACAAATATCTTTGAAGCACATCATGAACCGATGGAGGAGTCTGCGTACTACTACCAAAACTCGGTTTGATTTTTCTTGATTCACTTATATGCTTACTTGAGTTTTACACTTGTTATGCACTTGCATTACCCTACAAAATAAAAAGAATCAAGATCCACACTTAGAATTAACTTTTGAAAAAAGTGACACGTTTACAACATTCTTGAGATTGAAGCTGGCATGAAGATTGTTCCATATATATATACTTATGCTTGTGGGAAAAATATTTTTATAGGACAATCATATTGACTAAGTTGTTGTGGAGTGTGACATAGTTCTGGCTTAGAAATTCTACCATTCTATTCAAGGCACTTGGAAATTTCATTTTGATAAAATATTATAAAACCATAGTGTCGCATACTCCTCAATGGTGATAAATTCCTACCAGAGCCATATATATAGGATAGAAGCTTTCTACATACGCTACTTGCTGTTGTGTTGAGTTTGGTAAAACTCTATGATCCTTTAAGAGATTTATTATATTCCCAAGATCAAGATTCACTTGCACCCACATATGTATGCACTGCTCTTACACTGGGAGTAGGTGCAAAACATGCCTTCCATTTAGATCCACCCAAAAATGTTTCTCTCCTACACTGGGAGTGAATACCAAAAATATCCCTGATAGGTTTTCCATCCACTAAATAAATGCTCCAATTCTTGTTGCTATCTCTCAAAAGTCTTTGTTGCCAGAAAGAGTCATGAGCTATGCAAAAGTTATTATAAAGAAAAGAAAAAAATATAGGGAGTTAAAAAAAAGACAAGTGTCCTAGAGATGAAAACAATGGGTACTCAGATACCCGCCTCCTTAAAAAAAAGAAAAAAGAGATAAATAAGATAGCTCATGTTCTCTGGCCAAGTTTCTAAGTTCAAAAGAGAGAGATATTCAAGGAGTATAGTAGAATTAGGTTTCTCCACTTCCACCATATATCCACTAAATATCCACACACATGCACATCTTTATCTAAGAGTATGATATTTCGCTCCTCGGATTTGGGTTTGGACTTTACAATATATGCAACACAAGTATGCCACAACATTTATCTCTACCTGAGCTCCACATAAGCTATTAGTTGTAGGAAGAGAAGAGCATAATGAGATATACCATTGAGCGATTGAGAGTACCATTTGAGGAGTGTATGTGATCTATGCCGTTCTTTTGTGAAAACTTTAAAAACTCCAAGTTGCTGAGATGTGAATTTGGGAAGATGACTTCGCTTCGAGAACTGTTCCACTTTTCAACCGCCCAAGGACATATGTTAGCCAAAGCCACATATCCCATTTGTGTGAGTAATGTTTTGGAATAACTTTTATGTTAGCTATATCTCTCTGAATGTTATGATCATGATTACTTTATCTTTAACCTTTACTCGAGGACGAGCAAAGAGCAAGTGTGGGGGAACTTATTGACGGTGGATAACGTCAACTTTTATTAAAACTTTAGACACAAAAGGACACGAGGAATACACACTAGTCTAGGGTTTGAACTGACAATTTCCATGAGTTTTGCATATTCAGTATTTTCCAGGGATTATTCCAGAAAAGCATAAAAGAGGGATTAGAGTGCATAATTATCACAAAACTTATCCGTGTCGGCAAACATCGTCATCGGCTCGGGAAAGATCTAGAAGACACTCGAAGAAGCGGGACCCACGGGGGGAGACCAGTGGGGGGGTGGCCCCCCCCCTGGCGGCCGGTCGGCGGCCCCCTAGGTCAACGGCCGCCGCCTTCCGGAGTCTTCCTCCCACGCTTTCTTGGCAATCAGTAAAAAGCATCCCCACGCCGATCTAAGGTCGGTTTGATCTGACGGTGCACGTAACATAAGACGCGGATCGATGACGTGGCGGTGCCTTGGCCCCTACTCCACCTCGGCCTATATAAGGACGCCCAAGGCCCCCTCCTCCAGGCATTCTACACCCCGGTGCTTCATATTCTCTATACAAATTAGGGTTTGTAGTGTCCCTCTAGTTCATCTAGACCTTCGAGTTCTAGTTCTAGTTCATCTAGTTGTAATTAGAAGAGGGAGAGAGAAGAGGAGAGAGCGGAGGAGGAGTCGGATCCGTCGGATCTTCCTCGACATTGTACTTTTGCAGTATCTGGTTCATCATTCAGCAATCTCCAGGTGCCTCAATTATTATTCTAAGTTCTTTATTTACTTAATTCCAGTACTTTAAGTTCATTTATTAGTTTCTCGCTTGCATCAAGTGCTCTAGTCTTTGCAACGCTAGAGTAGTAATTAATAGGTTAGGCGTGGTGCTTAGTCTATATATTACCTAGAATTACACCCAGTTCTACGTATAGTTGTGGTAGCCCCAGGTGGTGACAGCCCTGACGGCCGACGTATTCCACCACGTTTGGATTGGTGTTTGTAGGACCATAGTTAGAGCTTCCTAGTCCCTTTCTCATCTCAGTCTGTGGCTAGTGTTCTAATGTCCCGAAATAAGTAGACCTTGAAGTCAATTCGATTCATAGATCAATTAGAGAACCTTAGAAATATCCTCTCTACCCACTAAAAATACTTTTATCTTTACCCTTAGACGATCTTGAATCTTAATTAGTGCACTTCGCGTTCCTCGTGGAAAATCGATACTCTGGAATACTCCCGGGTGAAAGCTAGATCGGTATCCGTGCGCTTGTGGATTTCTCTGTTTGCGTTTAAAAATACCAACAACAGGCCACGGACGAAGGGCGGCGCAGGGCGGGGCACGGCCACCTAACCAATGGCAACGGCCATGGCCGCGACCATCGGCGACGCCCCGGGCGGAGCAGAGCAACGGACGAGGATGGCCGCTTCCCTCGCCGGCGAGCAGACCAACGGACGACAAGACGGGCGGGCTTCTTCCCTTTGCCGACGGAGCACGAGCACGGGAGGGCGGTGGCTCATAGCGCGCCGCCGGCCTGTCCTCCAGCTGCTTACCTACGGCGAAAGGGGCCGGGCGTTAGGAGCGAAGGCTGGACGGCCGCATGCGGGGGGGAGGGAGGCCGGATTTGGCGGCCACGACGCCGCTCAGTGAGGGGAGGGGCGGGACGGCGGCGGAGCGAGGAAGGGAGGCCGGACGGGCGGCCGAGCCGCCAAGGCGGCACGACGGCGGCAACGGAGGGCGGAGAGGACGGTGGCGCAGGAGGGCAGCCGAGCGCGCGTCACGGCGGGACGACGGCGGCGGCTCGACGGCGGCGTAGTGGACGGCGCCGCTGCTCGACGTGGGCGGAGAGGGAGGGGCGGGCGTACGACGGCGGCGGCGCCTGAAACCGCGCCGATCCGATTCGGGTAAAGAAGGGACGCGCCATAGCCGATGGCGCTGTCCGCCACGCCAAGATGCTGGCCGGGGACCGCGCCCGCATGCCGGGCGCCCCCGTGCCACGCCGATGGCCCACAAGGCGCCCCGAGCCACGCTGGGGGGGGGGTGAGGGGGACCGCTCCGGCATGCAGGGGCGGGGTCCCCACGGTTGAAGCGCCTCCGGTAATGGCGCTACAAAAGGGGGTTAGTCCTGCAAATAAGTTTGGGTTCGAGTTTTTTTTTTAAATATCTTTGAAAAATCAGTTAAAAATAAAAAAAAATTCTCTTAAGGCGGGTAGTACAAAAAAAAAAAAATGAAGTTTCAGCAAGAATACAAAGAAAAATCGCTAGGTTGATTTGAGACAAAGACCTATAATCGATTTGGGGAAATGTGGGCCAGCTTATGTGCTTTTTGGCCCAGGGGCTAATCGATCACCTGCTGTGTGTGACGAATAACGCGGCCCAGCTGCTGCTCCTCCAAACAACGATGCTGCATCGCCTCCGCAGTCCGCACCCATCTCTCTCTCGACGCCGGCGCACGGCACAGCTGCACGCAAATGGCAGGGGGCAGTGGCCAGTGGCCACCCGCTACCTACTGATCTGCCTCTCAAAAGCCTTGCCTTGCCTTGCCTTGCCTTGCCGATGTTCTTCAGGGCATTCTTTTTGTCATAATAATATATATATACTCCCTGCAATCTCCGTCGAAGGATTACGGATGAAAAACCTCGTTCCCGCTTCCATATTTTTAGACAGAAACGAGATCAAGTTCGCAAAAACTGAATTTGAAATGAAATTGGGATGCGCGGACATACGAAAACGGACAGATACGGACGGGAAGCCAAAAAATTAAATCAGACTCACATAGGACGGGAGGCCAGAAAATTAAATCAGGCTCACATAATCCGATATTCTCAAAATGAAGTCACGCAATATATGGAGATCGGTCTAATATTCACTTGCATGTCCTATATATGTTAACATTTAACATGCAAGTTTAGTATTGGTAAGTGTATCAACGTAACAAAAGAGCATATAATTACACAAATCATGTATAGATTGAAAACAGGCCCGTCCCGCTTGACAACGGGATCCTGAAAATCGAACCGAAATGCTGAGATATCTATTTTCAGTTTTAAATATTATATAAGCTTAGTCAAATTCAATTAGTTAGATTCTAATTAATAAACTAGAATTACATCTTTTCTAGAATAGAGATAGTAGCGCTCCTCGCGCATGTAATGACTGTTGTTTCTTTCTCCTTATTATAAATTAAAACTGGAAAACCAGATCTTTCAAAAAAAAAAAAAAAAAAAAACTGTATCCTTTCTTCAGAATTTACTTTCTGCTTATGTAAACTGGCAACCGATCGATTAGAGGTTGCTGAAATGCTGAGGGCTGAGGCACTGAGCATTAGTTGCTTCAGTCCGCTTGTTTTGTCGTTTTCCACCCATCATAAGCATCCAAATGATGCTAAAGTCTTCTCTTTTGCCTGCCACAAGCATGCATGTGCATTCAAACCAAACATGTAGTACTAAAACCAGATATTACAATCAGGCGAAAAGAGGGTTAATTAAAGTAATGCCACAAGGAATCAACATGCAGAAGCATAGAGAAACCTTCTAGGTTTCGTAACCATCGGCGCCGCCTTTGGAATAATCGTGGACTTCAACTAGGGAAAGGTCTGGTTTTGGGATCTTTGGCTGAAAACTGTGGGCACATAGCATTCACAGTCATCGAACCTTGTTAGAACATACTATAATTATATTTTTTTCTTGTCTCAAGCCAATCATTCTGAACTTCAGTACAGGTTGTTTTTTATGTGTGTTGCTTTCAATATTTGAAGGTGGTTTGATTTAGATCGGTATTGAATTGTACTAGTTTCATAGAAGAATAACTTTTATGACTCCATTTTGTTATAAAAAAAATCATGTTGTTTAAGATAATATTTGATGAAACCATAAAAATGCACACATAATGACATTTTAAATTATTTCATTTGGATGCATGAAACATTTGAGTCTAATTATTTTTAAAATCGTTCATAAAATCTTTTGATTTTTTAAATGATTCTAAGAATATATATTTTTCTAGAATATTAATTGTCAAAGAGATATGCATCAAAGACCATGCGAACTCGAATTTTACACTTATTCTTTGACAAGAGAGACACGAACAAGTATGTTGTACTACTTATAATTGTACCCTATCCATCTCAACTTAAATTGACTTCTAAATTCAGACTAAGTTAAAATAAGTTTAACAAAATTTTGTAGAGAAAAAAAACAGCATTTTTGCCACCAACTAGTGTCACTGGATATATCATTGTATATATGTTTTCATAATATGCTTATTGTTGTGTCACAGATGTGGTTATCATTTACCATGAAGTTGGTTCAATTCAAGATAATTTGGCTTTTGGTTTATTTTGAGATGGAAGGAGTATCTCAGCAAAAAAAAGGTGGTCCAAGTTGTGTTTGTTGTCACTTATTCTTGTGACTACTGGTTATATATAGTAACATATTTCGCCAAATTAGGCAAGGAGAAATGCAGTACAAGTCATCAAGTCACATTCAAACTCCAAGTTTTATCTATAATAAAACATGCTGAAAAATGACTAAATGAGCTTATCAGGCAACCTGCATGCAGCATCAAACGTTCTCTCTTTTATTTTTCTTAGTTATTTTTTCCTGTCTCTAACCTTGGGGGCCTCGAGGTGATTGGATAAAGATTACTCATCACTTTAGCCTGCTACTTGCCAAGTTGCTCCTCTGATCCCCTAGTTTACATGAATTTTAGGTCAGACAAACGAAAAAGGACAGAGTCGCCTATCAATAGAAAAGAACATTTTGATTGAAGAGTTTTATATAATTATGTTTCCAAAATTGACACGTAAACATAGTTTTTTTTTGTAAGGAAGCATAGAGTATTGAAATGTTGGTACTATTTGCAATGCATTATTTCATTTTTGCTATTTCATATAGGTAGACACATGCAAGAGATACTGGAAATAGTGCAGCCATGGTTTTATTATTTAGATAAAACTTATTGCAACAAATTGAAACTGTGGTTGCAGAGTCGGAGATGCAAAGTCGATCGAAGCACTTCATGTAGATGGGATGGGAGGCAGCAATTAAAGGTGAGGGTGCTTCATCATGTTGATTCTGATACTTTGCAGTGTACCTATACACCGATAAACTTGACGAACACGATCAGCGAAGCTAAACAAAATCCAGAACCGCTCTGAATCACACATGTGCTAGATTCTCTCTGCAGTCGTCTACGAGACATACCAACCACCATCACAAACCTGTGGGCCGTTGTTGTGTTATCACTCCATATCCAGTGCTGTGGGCGCCCATTGGTTTCTGAAGAAAAATATTACCGTCAGTATGTTCAGTACGGCCCGACTAACCAATTGAAATGCTCACTCTTAAGTGTACGCTTCTTGGAGATATGGAGATATATATAGCTGAATTTGAGAAAGACGAAAATTTGAACGAGAGAGAGAGAGAGAGAGAGAGAGTGAGTTCACAAAAGTTTGCAGAAAAATTTAGGCATGATTGATTGGCTACCGAAATTTATCACGCCAAGGATTTGACAAGCCGTAATTTTAGCCTCTAATCGATTGGCTATCAAAATTTACTAACTACTCACATTTAGCTTGCAAATTTTTGGTAACTTTTTGTCTAAGATTTGACTTGCTAAATCCTTAGCATAGTAAATTTTAGTTGCCAATCAATCAAGCTCTAAACTTGGTTGTATAAGGTGAGAAAAAAATGTGAGGTAGGAGTATTATACACAGTTTGCGCTTCATCTACATATGTATGAGATGAATATCATATGGTAACAAAAATCTGCTGATGAAACTGAGATTTGTTTCACTATTTTTTCTAAAAAAGTACATATCACTTTCGTGGTGACTAGACGAACTAACGAAGTATATATATACACACCACCCAGAATTAACCTAGACTAGATAACCACAAGCCGAATGAGCTCAATGAAAAGTGCAAATATTTAAAGATTTTCTTTTACCTGCCACGTCATCGTATCATATTCTTCCACCCACAGGTGTTGAGGCACGTCGTCTTGATGAATCCTTGCTCAGCTCCTTAGTCACCGCAAGAATATTCTTCAAGATTCCTTTTGTTTTGATCAATTAGCAAGCGGTGCTGATGCAGCACGCCACTCCATCTCGCACTACTGTCGCACACTGGGTTTTCTTTAAGCTGTGAGTATGTAACTATCAGCATATATCATGCCATACATTAGCTCCTTTGTTCTTACTTCTTCTTAGCCTAGTCATTCACTGCCAATCATATTAAACATTTGAGGTCAAAATAATGGAGTAAATTATTGTGCTTACGAATCATGAACATGATCTTCTATAAAAACGATCTTTTTATATATGTCACCCTTTTTCACAGCATGGTTGGGTAAAAAAGAAACATCTCCATATATATATGGTTTGAAAGATGCACCACTTTTTAGAAATCGATTCTCTCCATTTTCAGAGGTGGACATCAACCTTCTCTACCACTAGCATTTCTATAGTTGGTGGTCAGTTGTAAACAAACACCTCTAAGACTGGTTGAAAATGTGGGACGATGTCTCTAAAAATCGATCTCTAGCCGCCCCCAAAATTGATGATTTCTATAGGCCCTTAAGTAGAGCGAGTAGCAATAATCGTTTTCCAAAACCATTTTGTATTGCCCCAAAAAGTGATAGTCTGATAGAGACCGACCGATGACCTAATGGACATAAAAAAACACTAAATTCTTTTGTTCATCTTAGTGCGCCTAAGTAATTATCTATATATGCGTGTGCATTTAAGGCTTTTGAGAAATATTCTATGTAAATAATTATTTCAAATCATGACGTTTCACTTAACTTTATTTGGTACTACATCTCTAAAGGCCAGGTAGCCAGATTTTTTTTTTCTTTTGATAATGACACTCAAAATGAGTGCCTCATATCAGATATATATACCAAGAAAAGCAAAGGTTAGTACAAAAGATGGACCATAAGACATATAACAATCTCTGATAGTAGAACAGTCCTCTTTTTTTTTTTACTCAATTAGCCTTTTTATCAAAAATATATACCGTTTGGTGTAGACAAACTAGCCATTCATGAGTTAGGACTAACTTTGACTAATCATCAAGTAAACGGACTAATCGTGCCACATGCATGCCGTCTAGAGATGGTCCTTCTAGCAGACGTGCGCATGTAACGCGCATCTACAACAATGTTTTCTTAGAGAGACATGGGAACCAACAAGAGCTACATCGTCAAAGGCCTAGCTAGCTAGCTAGCTCTATAAGTGTACAATCAAAATGGGTCGAGCATGGCCTGGTCGACTCGGTGTTCGGCAGAATCCGAATTGGAAGTAACCGAGGGTCGAGTGAGAAATGTTAGTGTCACGGATCAGTTTTCTATTTTAGCCAAATTGATCGATTGGATTTTGTAAAAGTCAAAGAAAGAAGTCTTTTTTGAATGTAGGATTGAAAAAACATAGGAATAGAATTGGAATGTATATATGCAAAACAGAGAAAATGAAAAACAAATGAAGTTTGTAGGAATAGGTGAGAAACATAGAAAAATCTTTCTTGTGGTTTTCTTATGAAAAATCAAAAATAAAAGAAAGTTTTCTATATTTTTTCTAGGAGCAATTACTTATGAACCTAAAGGCGGTACATATAAGTGAAAGAAGGTGAATCCCACAAACTTTTTCCTCACGTTCTCCTACTATCCAAAGGAGGCCAAATTGATCGGTCCCACAGGCCACAGCGGCCACGTCCGTGCCCACGGCCGGCCGGACAGGCGCTGAAAAAGCTGGTGCGGTGCTGCCTGGCCAGTGGCCGCTAGCCGGCGCTGCGTGCAAGGGCCGGCCACCCGTCCACGCCCGCGCCACGTCACACTAGACGATGATGTCGCCAAAGCGGCGTGGACGATGATGTCGCCAAAGCGGCGTGGGCCGGGCCGGGCCGGGCCGGGCCGGGCTGACGGGCTCGCTGGCGCCGGCTCCCGGCTATAAAAGCCCACCCCGCCTCGCATTCATTTTCATTCCATTCCTCTTCCTTCATCCGGGTCTCCGGAGCTGCTGCTTTGCTTTTACGTCGTCTTCGTTCTGATCGATCGATCCATCCATCCATCAGCTGAGCAGTGGGATCGGATCGGAGTCGGAGGGGGAGGAGTTTTTGTAGTTAGTCTAGCTAGAGCTACATTAGGTGGAGTGAGCGAGCGAGGATGCTGGCGGTGTTCAGCGGCGGTGTGGTGGAGGTGCCGGCGGAGCTGGTGGCGGCGGGCAGCCGGACGCCGTCGCCCAAGACCAGGGCGTCCGAGCTCGTCGCGCGCTTCCTGGGGGCCTGCCCCTCCGCCGTGTCCCTGCGCCTCGCCGACGACCTCGGGCACCTCGCCTACTCCCACGCCAACCAGGCCCTCCTCCGCCCAAGGTAACCCAACCACCATACGTACACTGCGCAGAGCCCCCTTTCCTCTTCTCGTCTGGAGACGCAGATGCAGTTCTTCTTCCTCTGTCAGAATCAGTGATTTGCGTCGCTATTCGGTAGATCGAATTGCTACCTGTTCATTCATCCTACAACGAGAAACAGAGTAAAGCCCGTCGTTACTCTGTTCTTCTTCTTGTTGTTGTTTTGTCCTGTAGCGGTGTGTCGCTGACAGACATGGTCCCACGCGACGACACGCACTCACCACGCGTCCGTCACAGTCCGTCTGCATGCTCTCTCCGCCATCACACGCAGTGAGTGAGTCAGGCACTGCTCCCTCTGTCCATGGACTTTGTCGTTGGAAAACCGTGTCCCCCTCACAAACACGCTTCTGAGGCGACATACTCCATAGGACGGAGGGAGTACATACATACATACAGATAAACAAGAGGCTCGGAGACAATTTAAAAAAAAAAACCAAAAAAAAACCAACAACCAGATCAGCATGGCCGGCCATGTGGGTTTTCAGTTTTTATTACGTACATACGCCAAAAATGTTGCCTGAACAAAGGGATTTTGATCTCGGAGGGCCGGTGTACTCTAGGCATACATACATCTCCGCGCGCCCAGCCCACGCCATGACAGATCGGGCTGAGGACGGAGAAAGCTACTACTCCTGGTGTAATTTGCACGTCCAAATCACGCCCACTCTATAGACAAGAAGGTACGTGCGTGCGTGGCTGTCAACCGATGACTTGCCAACAAACGAACAACGATGGAGCCATTTTCTCCGACGTGATGTCCGATCAGTAACCTAATCGTCGTTTTAGGACAGCGACACGCACAGCTAGCACGCCTGTAATCTAATCTGGCTGCTGCTTCTTAAACATTTCTTCTTCATTGAAAACAAATACTGTAATAAGTAGGACTAGCTCTTGAGCCGTGACAGTAGCTGATTGGTATGGAAGTTGGACTAGATAAATATATGCGGCCTTGCTGCAGCCCAGCCAACAGATCTGAAAAAAAAATAAAGGTGTTCCTGCACTGCAGCACTAGATGGCCATGGCCCAGTTGCCCAGAGAGAGCCATGATTTGTGGGGCCTGATTGCTTTGTGCCCTTCTTATCCTATCGGTACTACTAGCCAGATTCACTGAAGAAGTAGCATCCAAGGAACTCTACTTTTCTTTATTCCAGTGTTTTCTTTGCTTCACACATCTTCTTAAACCCTTTTCCCGTACAAGTTCAGCGTAAACTGTCAAGAACAAGCTTAATTAACCCTCAATGTAGGAGCATTATTTCTGCATCATGTCAAACATCCCACCCAATTAATCCCAAACTGACAAGGCAGGATGGATGAATGAGATGATGATGATGGTTTGTTTGTGCTGCGTTGTGACCATCCATATATCCAGGTCGTTCGCGGCGAAAGACGAGATCTTCTGCCTGTTCGAGGGTGTGCTGGACAACCTGGGTCGTCTGAGCCAGCAGTACGGTCTGTCCAAGGGCGCCAACGAGGTGCTCCTCGTCATCGAGGCCTACAAGACGCTCCGCGACCGGGCGCCCTACCCGGCCAGCCTCATGCTCTCCCAGCTCGCCGGCACCTACGCCTTCGTGCTCTTCGACAAGTCCACCAACGCCCTCCTCGTCGCATCCGTAAGCTTATTCAATCAATCAATTTGTTGCTGGAGGGAGGTCTGGTCGGTCTGCTGCTTATCGATCGATTTGTTGCTGCTTCTGTCGACGATCAGGATCCTGAGGGGAAGGTGCCCCTCTTCTGGGGGATCACCGCCGATGGAAGCGTCGCCTTCTCCGACGACATCGACATGCTCAAAGGATCCTGTGGCAAGTCGCTCGCGCCTTTCCCACAGGGTTGCTTCTACTCTAATGCCCTTGGAGGCTTGAAGTGCTACGAGAACCCCAAGAACAAGGTCACTGCTGTTCCGGCAAACGAAGAGGAAATCTGTGGCGCAACATTCCAGGTAAACAAATGTGTTTTCGGCTCCTGCTTTCTCGAAGAAGAATTCAGTTCCATTGTGAGTAGTTCGTCAGACCTGCATCGATCGGTCACGCAAACAGTACTAGTATCAAATCGTGGGGCACTCACAACAACGAACATTTGGAGGTCGTCACAGTTGCTCTGTCCGCAGAATACTGCACCTATGCATGGAACGGAAGTAAGCGGCATATAAGATTCAGAGGTTATATTAAAATTGACACGCAATTTAGTTGCCAATGAGTAACTGAAGAACTGGGGAGCTGATCATGAGCATGATTGTGCTTTCAGATTTTCTTTTTCTGAAGAACTCTACTAAAATTTCTCTGATCCATGGCCATGCTAACCCACATGAGCTTTTACCTGCAGGTGGAAGGGTCTACAGTCCTCACAGCGCTGCATTAGGGAGTCCAGCCAGATCTCCGTCTCCAGGTGTGGACAATGCAAGACTCTGTACATGGCGATGTAATGTAACATAATGGCAAGGCATGCAACTGATCCTGATCGATCTGTATCATCTCCCACAAAGAGAAGCACTGTCGGCGCGGTCAGGACTTGTGTGCTAGCTGTTGGCTGTGTGTGCATCGATCTGTATCCCTAGCTAGCTTGTTCAATTTACATGGAACCTGAGAACCGGGAGGCCTCGTCGTCGGTATCACAGGTCCTTGATGTAATCATGGCAACCGCGACCCAGTGGATCCAAGCAGGCGCGTCCAAACTCAGTTGCTTAGTTCGGGAGTAATTAGCATGCGGGAATCAGCGGGAGGGGGTGTGCGTTAATGCCAATTGTAAAACCCTCTCGCAAACTTCTAAAACTTGTAATAACTTCCTTTTCTTAAATGCAATGATGCGCAAGTCTTTTGCGTATTCGAGAAAAAAAAGAGAACTGAGTCTGATACCGGGTGCTAATCATGCAGCTGTATGCATATGGATGAAGTGCTGTAATCTTTAGTGATAACGAAGCTTTGTTTCTCCATTTATCCTTGCGGCCTTGCCACACTTTGATGTGCATGGTCCCTCTCCCTCATGGATGCACTAGATTATTATTGCTGCTAACTTTGCAGCATTAATCGGTCTGCAGCCTGCAGGCCTGCACAAGAGAGACTACCACTACTGAACCAACATGCATGTCACCCAACTATCACATATACCTGTCACGCTAAGCGGTCAGCGCGCGACTCCGCTCCGCGACGGGTCGGCCCAGTAGTGGCCTCCGCTCCGCGACGGGTCGGCCCAGTAGTGGCCTTCGCCTCCCCCGCAAGGCAGCCAAATTCTAAATCGTCATGCTTTCGTCCGTTTCGGTAGCGCAGTCGGGCACCGAATGTAGACCCGGCCGCATCGCCGGCCGGTATGGGCTCCGTCACTGGCGGCGGCGGCTGCGGCGGCCAGGACGCTAGCACCGAGGTGGGGAGGGGGAGGAAGTGGTGAGGCAGTTGCCGGAGCTGGCGACGCTGTGTCATCGACCCGGTGGCGCTGCCGTCGTCGACGTCGAAGCGGCGGTTGTCCATCAGCATGAGCAAGAAACTGAGCAAGAACATCCCGGACAAGCTGCAACTGAGCCGACGTCGACCAAGCTGACGAGATTGCCGCCGGCCCAACTTCTGGCCCGTGTCGCGGTCGAGCTCGTTCTGCATTAGCCGCAGCAGCACGACGCCCTCGCCTCCCATCAGACTCTCGAGTCTTGATGATGATAGCCCGAGAGTAATAATATAAGTGTGTGTGTGTGTGTGCGGGCATCACAGTGAAGAAGGATGCTACCACGCTATGCTAGTGTACTTGTCGGCTGTCAGATTCTCAACATTTGGGCTTTGAAGGTTGAGTTTTCCTGGATCTCATCTGTATAAGTTTCTGGCGCACATCTGATTTTGTCAGGTAATTTCTTGTGGTTTCAACCTGAAGAATAAGTAATCTCCGTCTTCTGATTAGTGAATTGCAGAGATTATTTTCTGTCAGCAATGTACTTTTGTGTGTGTGTGCAATCTGGGTAATTCAGTTATGTAATTGTTTTCTTCTACTCTTATCAACAATATTACATTACATAAAACTGAATAAGGTTGTTGCAGCTTTGTCCAATTCCAGAGGCAACAGTATTGAGTCGATCACCAGACTAATCTGAACCCTGTCCGTAACAATTATCATAATTTTCCATATATCGCCACTTACTCAAAATATAACATGCTGCTTGCTTAAAATATAACTTGTCACTTGCTCAAAATATAATTTGCTACTTGCTCAAAATATAACTCGCCACTTTCTCAAAATATAACTTGCTGCTTGCTTAATATATAAATTGTCACTTGCTCAAAATATAATTTGCTACTTGCTCAAAATATAACTTGTCACTTGCTCAAACTATAACTTGTCATTTGTTCACGATATCTTGACACTAATATGTACAATGTAGGTAGACATTTTTGAAACTGAAAGGGAAAAAATGAAATAATGAAACTCATAACTTATTAAATAAAAACCAAAATAAACATTGAAACAAATTAGTTTATTGAGTATTGAGTTTTATTTCATTTCTTGTTTCACTTATTCTTTCAGTTTCGGTCAAATGACTTTTGAGTTACTTTTTTTTTTTTGTTTGTGATTATTTTTAAATTTTAGTTATGCAATTTTAGTTTGAAATTTTAGTTTTCTTATTTAAAAATTTTAGGTTTCAATTTTATTTTTAAATTTCAAATTTAATTTTAGTTATTAATTTTATTTTTAAATTTCAATTTATAAAAGAAGTCAATCAGCTATGTTGTCATTTTAATAATTTACCTAGTTGATGACTTATGTAATGTTTATTTTTTAATTTGTCTCTTAGGTTGCAGATTATCTTGTTTGATATTTTCTTTAAGTTTCAGTTTAAAATTTCATATGTTTGTAAGTCTTAAGTAAGAATTTGTCACTCACAACATGTTGCCACTTGCTCGAAGATAACTTGCTACGTTCTTCGTAATGAAACTTGCCACACATAGGTCCGTGAGCTTGTAGTGTCTAGTTTAGTTTTCTTAAACTAAAATTGTCAATTTCAATTTAATTCACTGGTTCTCAATTTCAATTTTAGTTTTATGTTATAGCTTTTATTTTCATTTTATAATTTCAGTTTTCAATTTCATTTTTTTAATTTTAGTTTTAAGTTTTAGGCTTTTTATTTTAAAAAATTAGTTTCAGATTTCAATCATCCTTTTAGGTTCGAATGTTTTTCTAAATACTGCATATTAGTTGCCACACCTACAATGTATAAATTGTTACAAAAGGGTAGCCATAGGACACATAAGTTGCCAGCAGTGTTTTAAAGGCATGCAGACGAATGCTGGGTACACTTGGATGCCTAGGTGACGAGATGGTACGCTTGTATGTCTAGTCGCCGCTAGACAACGCTAGTGTTTTTTTAGTTTTTGTTCTCAATCATCCTTTTAGGTTTGAATGCATTCATAAATCCTAAGTATTAGTTGTAAAATAACTTGCCCTCTAGGTTGGCATGTTATGTAATGCTTTCTTTTAATAATTTATTTATTTTGAGATTGCCATTCTTGTCTTTTTAATAATGTCCCTCCAATTTTTTTTAGCTAGTCATGTTTTTTCGGATTATATGGTGGGTTTTATAATAACTTGCTTCTCAAGGTGGCATCTTATGCAGTGTTTATTCTAATAATTTGCCCTAGGTTATAGATTATCTTATTTTGTACGCTATCCTTATTTTTTTTAATAAAAGCCTCCAATTGGTAGCAAGTCATGTTTCCCTAAGTTTTGTAGTGTGTTTTATAACAACTTGCTCTCCCAAATTGGCAACTTACTCAATATTTATTTCAATATTTTGTCCCTCCATATTGGAGTTTTCATTGTCTTGTGGTTAGTTAGCCTCTTCAGGGGGGTTAGTACCTTTATTTAGATCCATTAATATCTTTATTCAAATTATACATAATAAAATTATTATATTCCCATGATATCTATGATGTGGCAAAAACTAAAGCTTATTTTTCAAGTAGCAAGTTTAGTATTATATAGTTACTCCTTTGATGAATCTCTTAGCATATATTTATACACAAATTGTTATTAAAATAATTTTTTTTGAAATGTATGCAAGTGAGGTCTAGTTTTATTCATCTCGATAATTAAAATATACCTATGCAAATGAAATTAAAAAAACGGGTGCACTACTCAAAAGTTATAGCAATTGAAAGAAAATTATTTGATTTTGTTTACTTATGTCGCCTTCAAAACATGCTACCGCACAGCCAGCCGTACATGCAGGTGCGGGCCCGCGGGGAGGCAGCTAGACAGGATTGGGATGGCAGCGTTGTTGGGCGGACAGTCGCGCGCTCGTCATTTGCCGCGACCGGTCGCGCTTTTATCCCCCCTCCAGAAACTACTAGAAAGGGGGGGGGGGGGGGGGGTGAGAGAGGGGGGTGGATATCCGCGATTTCAGTTTCAGAGGTACATCGGACCGCAAGGAGTTAAAAAACTGTTTCCTGAAAATACATAATATCTTAGGAGCAAGTAACACATGAGAACGTGCAGTCAAACTTCCGGAATCCCTGTCGGTCAAACTTTTTTTAACTTTAACCAACTTTATAGGAAAAAACATCAATATCTATGATATTAGATATGACATAAAATGAGTATCTTATGAAAATACGTTGTATGATAAATTTAATGATACTAATTTAGTACTATACAACTTAGTGTTTTTTTCTAAAAATTTATTCAAAGTATAAAAAATTTGACTTAAGACTCTAGAAGTTGCAGTATTAAAAAAGAGAGGGAGTAGATTATAAAAATGCTAGCGGCCCATTCTGTGCATAGCCCATCTACAAATGTACAACCCAGTTAGCCCACATATCTATGTGCTATGGCCGAGGTGCCTGCTGCTTGCCAGCGCGTGACGAATTGACGATGAACGTGAAGATGTTTCTGCAAAGTGCAATACTTGATGGCTGGAATTATTTCTTCAATAAATAATGACACCGGTAGGTGGGCAATTTGTAGAAATAAATAAGTAGACTAGTGTTTTGGACGTTTCTGGTTGTAACTTAGAGACGTCACAAGCTTCTGATAAACATATGAGCTGTTCTAGAAATAATTATAGGCTTATTTCGTTTTTTTTTAAAAAAAAAATTGAAACGCATATCTCACTTATTGAGTAGCCAAACCTTTTAAAGCTCGATCAAATATATACAAAACACACTTATGCTTATGATGTATCATAAATATCGCTTAGATTGAGCATGAAATATGCTTTCATAATAAACTTTTTTTTTGCGAAAGCTTTCATAATAAACTTGCTTATCTTAGAGGTACAAATGTTGATGGGTACTATTTTCAATATTTCAGTCAAATTAGAAAATTTGCACTTCTCAAGAAGCAAGATAAGCAAGATGTTTGTTTATTTTAAAAACGGGAGAGTGGTTTTTAGAATTAATATAGGATCGTGGATGTTTATTTTACTAAATATCAAGACAAAGATACAATCAAACATACAAGTGCACATCAGCACATTGATCACAGTCGACAGCGTGTTCGCACGCGAGATAATAATAAAGACGACAGTGAAGTGTATTACGTACGACACAAGGCGGAGTGCTCAATCAACTCGACGCCCCCGCTGACGAGCTCCCTGAGCTGCCGGACGAACTCGTCGGCGAACCTTCTTTGCACGGCGTCGTCCGTCAAGAAATCGGCCCACTTCCTCGCCTCCCCTTCCCCTCCGTCCGCCACCGCCGCGGCGACCGCGTCACACACGTCCTGGCGCCCGAACCAGCCATCCTCGTCGCAGCGCCACCTCGACGCCGCCCGCGGAGCTTCGGCGCACGAACAGCGCCGCGTTGAGGTACTGGTCGCCCTTCATGGGCAGCAGCACGAGGCGGCAGCCCGGCGACGAGCCCTTCCACGACGGAGCTGAACCCGGCGTGGGTGAGGTAGCACCCCACGCTGCGGTGGCGCAGGATGTGCTGCTGCTGGACCCACCCGGTGTGCACAAGTCCTCTCCCCGACACACCCTGTCCGCGAACCCCGGCGGGCGGGACGACCGCGCGCCGCGCCCCCGTGTGGAGAGTTAACCACGGCAAGGAAAGGGCGGCGGTGGCCTCGAGCCCCAGGAGGAGCTCCGCCGCCGCGGTGGGCGGCAGGAACGCCTCGCTGCCGAACGAGGCGAAGACGACGGCGCCGTCCGGGAAAGCGGACAGCCGTGGTGGCCCGGGTCGCCCAGCCTCGCCCCGGCGGGCGGGTCCGGCACCAGCGGCCCCGCCACGAGCACAGGCTTCCGGAGCTGGGCGGCGAGGTAGTCGACGTAGGCACCCTCCATCTCGGCGCAGGTCTTGAGTACAATGCCGCCGCAGGCCCGGATGCCGCCACCACGCTGCTCGCGGACGCAGCTGCCTGGCCGGCTGGTGAACATGTAGGTGAATTCGCAGCCTGGTATGCCGGAACGCCGGTGGTGGCGAAGCGGGGACGAGGCGGGAAAGCCAGCGGGGCGGACATGAGGTCGCGCCGACGGCAGCGACGCCCCCGCCCGTCGGGACAGCGTCCGCAAAGTAGGCTCCCCGAGACGGCGGAGAAGGCTTGGAGAAGAAGAACAGTAGTCAGAGGGGAAAGGGGGATTCTGTTTCTGATAAAATGATTCGATCCTCTTCCTGTTGCTGGCCTTTGGCATTTGTAGTCTCCTATCCAATGTCTGGACTGAGCTCATGGTCCATGGCCCATACGACGGCTTAACAATGGCTAGTTCCTAACATTCCCCCCTCCTTAAAATTCGGCTTGCCCCCAAGCCGATGGAGAAGGATGGAACCTCCAGAATCCCATGGCACTTGCAAGTCATGAATGCCGAATAGTAATCCACCATCACACCAGACCTGGGTATCTGTCAGCCCTTTCTGGATCTTCCAGTCCATTGGACTGATGCTTGCTGTAACCATCATGTGGTATGTTCCTGTATGAGTTAGACATGGAGACACCACGAAGCAAGATGCCAGATGCCTAACACAGAAAGGCAGTGAAGTCGGTTTGCAGTCCAACAAGTCTTCAGATCAGTATATCTGATATCAATATTTTTGCGCTTAATCAGCAGCAATGTTCTAGAACAATATGTGTGTCCATATGTATCAACCCTGAGTGACTGCAACTGAAACGCCTGAACACTGCAAGCCGAGGAAGATTCGGAGAAACTCGCTTTTGCCTTGTAGAGAAAGGCAGGTGGCAGAATGTCATCAGCAACTGTACGCGCAATGGAAAGTGTGAACACATCAACCACACCAAGTATGTCAACAGCCAGGTCGTCCATGGCCTCTAATAGCAGTACAAAGCCCACTCTGATTTGAGTTGAACTGACCACGTTGCCATAAAGATATGACAGAAGTACTGATGCCATCCCTTTCTCTTTGTCATGCCAATCCATGGCTGTGGAAACAAGATTGGTGACAAAGTATATGTGGAAATCATCATAACCCAACTCTGCAAGGTTAGAAGCAGCTAATATCACAAGATTGAGAACACTCAGCTTGCTGCCAACTGATATTGTCACCACAAGCTCACTGGTAATAGTATGAAGTACTGCGGGAGATGGCCATATCTGAAACCTAATGCAGCAAGTCGTGTACTCATTCACTCCAAACTTGAATAAACAAGTAGTTGCCAAAAGCATGTCCAACACAGGTACTGAGGACAAGCTGTACTCCAACAAAGCCTCCATAACAATCTGTGTGACTTCAATAATTTCCCTCTTATGCAGCAACAAACTATTAGCCATCCATCTTGCAGTACCAACAGTTAACAAGGCAGCAACTCCGGCACTTCCATTCAGCAGTAGCAGAGAAGAGGATGCCAACCACTGATCATGGCATGTAGATGCTCTGAAAGCTATGTAATATTGCTCCAAAAATGTATGCAGATCCCCACAGTCAAACACACAGTAGGAGATACAAGAAATGAAATGATCACTCACAAGCACGTCGCAGGAGCACCTAGAATTCCACCAAGCTAAAGGCAGCATGATCAAACTGAAGCACGACTGCACAGTCAATTCATGGAATGCACTGAAGGATGGACATGGTATGGGTCGAAGATCAACACTATCACACATCACAATAGCACCAAGCACTTGTAGCATACTGCATTTCCTGGGCACTGCAAAGTCAGTGAGCACGAACCTGATTTATTGGTGAATTTGTATAGGCCATGGGGGCCTTCCAAAGGCGACTGCAGGAACTCCTGACAGAGAACCTCGCAGCCATGATGAACGACGGCCATGGTGTAGGCCGTAACTCAGCATCACAACTCAGTAACCTGAGTTCTGTAGGTGGACGCCATGATTGTTGCTGGAACAGCACTAGACATTGAACCAATGATCCATCTGGTTGTCCATCATTTAGGAACTCAGCCATAGCATGTAGTGGCCATGGAGGCTTCCTGGGCAGACTGTAACACTTCCCAATAGCAAGCTCATGACTGACTATGGTGAAGGATGGCCATGGGCTTAGTCGTACAGCAGCATTGCCACATCTGAACCCAACCTGCACATGTGGTGGTGGCCAGGGTTGCTGCTCAACCCAATTTCCACATTTGAGCAGCTCCACATCCAAAACCTCCATGCAGACTAGAAGAACATCAATGGGAGTGAACGTATCAGCGGGACGGGAGAAGATGATGACAGGCACCATGGCCACAGCAGACGCAGCAACAGGAGCCTCCACGTCGACGGCACCACCCAAACATTTTGTCGAGCAGTTTGGTGGGCGTCTCACAGTGTGCTTGACGAGGTCGTCGGAGCAGGGCAGGTGGTTGTCGAGGGTGAGCTCGTTGGCCTTGGCAGCCACCCTGGCCACGATACACACCGGGATGGCGCGGATGTTGGGAACGGTGAGCCCCTTGGCGAAGTGCTCCTTGGCGACCTGCTCCGCTAGCGCCTCCGAGGCGGCCAGCAGCACGTCGTCGCGGACACTGATGGTGCTGTGCACGACGGTGTCTGGAGGGTCCGGGTGCACGGTGGAGCAGGTGCCCCTGCGGACTGTGGCGAGGAACGCTGCGGCAGGGACGCCGTACTCGAAGCAGTTGAACGCGCCGATGAGGCCGAACTTCTGGGAAAGGTCGGCGACCTGCATGCCCCCGCGGTGGATGCGGACACTGGTCTGCGGCGCGAACTCGGGGACGTGCAGGGACCGGTGGGTCTCCTCCGTCGCCAACTCGACGCAATCGCGCGGGTCCGGATCGCCAGGGAAGACGCGTGCGGAGCTGATGACGGGTTCGCCGAGGCACGGCATGGACCTGGAGGTGTCGTCGGGCTTGGCGCAGGTTGTCGTGGGGTCAGGGCTGGGCTCGTCGGTGGAGACGCGCGGGGATGCGGCGAAGTCGATGGAGCGGGGGACGACGGGCTCCGGGACGAGCTCGTTGTTGTACTCCCTCTCCAGGAGCTGCAGCAGCGCGTCCGCCTCATCCTCCGCGGCGGCGGAAGCGGAGGGCGCGAGCTTGACGCAGGCGTGCGTGTCGAAGTCGGTGGAGGTGACGCCGGGCGCAGGGACGGCGGCGTGGATCTCATCGAAGAGACCGCCCCAGTTATCAGCAACCACCGGGGCGTTGGTAGCCGCAGCGATGGAGTCGCCGGCTCCATCGAAGGGACCGCCCCAGTTGTCAGCCGCGACGAGCTGGTTCGCGCCGAACTGCTCGTTGCCGCCGATGCAAAGCTCGACTGCGGCGCCTCGCTGCTCCAGCGCGGTCAGGGTATGCGAGAAGCGCCGCTCCATTCGAGCGTCGAACTCGTCGAACTTCCTGTGGTCGAGAAGTAACTGGTAGGAAGGAGAGAGCACGGTAGGGGAATCCATGGAGATAGACCGAGAATCTACTGTCTCTGATACCAGTTGTTAGCAACCCCAATGGATCGACTAACAAATAACTTGATTCACAGCAAGTAGCAGATACAAGATCTCAGGGGAAGGGAGATCGGAGTAGAGAAGAAAGGGAAACGTGGTTTAGAGAAGGAAGGCTTGGAGAAGAAGAACAGTAGTCAGAGGGGAAAGGGGGATTCTGTTTCTGATAAAATGATTCGATCCTCTTCCTGTTGCTGGCCTTTGGCATTTGTAGTCTCCCATCCAATGTCTGGACTGAGCTCATGGTCCATGGCCCATACGACGGCCCAACAATGGCTAGTTCCTAACACGTTGTCCACTCGTAATCCTCGCACGTGCATGCCCTAGTCGTACAAAGGAGAAAGGACGAGCACCGAACGGTCCCAAAGGCTGCACGCTGGTAAGTTTGCATCGCCCTCGCACGGATGATGATGATGGCCACGAAATCCAAGGTTTTTAAAAAAAACTCAAGAAACAAATGTTAAGGGAGATATGTGGGGAGAAGAAATACGCCCTACACAATACTTGGTTTCGTGCCTAGACAATATCAGGTTGTCGATTTTGGACACGTGGTTGCCAGGACCACTTTTTGGGTTGAAAAGTTTTGGCGTATCATATCAGATATTGTACGAGGTGTCGGATCAGATGTTCAGATATGAATAAACAACAAATTGCAAAATTTAAGCTTAATTAGTATATCATTAGTACATGTTTACTGTAGTACTCAACTCATGGACTAATAAGACGTTTTGAAAAATACTCACAATATGTCATACATATGTCCGAATATTCGATGTGATAGATAAAAAGTTTTTTAAAAGGAAACAAACACCTCCGACCTCGAATATCAGTCTAGAGAAAACTGATTTAGAGAAGTTTCGAGCAAATAATTAATGCTAGTCTAACAAAGGTATACAGTCTGCCTAAGTTTTTTTTTCCTTGACTACCGTAGCTAGCACAAGGTAACTATATATTTCATTTAGAGAAGAAGGTATAGAGTTTGTTAAAACAGCACGGCGGTAAACCAAAGGTTTGCCACAAAGCACACACAACAGCGCAGCAAAGAAGAGTACAGAAGACGACTAAATTGTGGACTAAGAAAATATATAAAGGGAACCGTTTGGTGACGCCGGAAGTAGCAAAGCAACCTCAGCTGCCAAAAACCTGCTGACTCCCAAACTGAACATTCCTCCGCACTGCCCTGATTCCTGAACAACGACGATGCTTGAGCTTTGCAACCCATGACGGCGTGGACAAGCTGAGCTGCCATCCAGCATCGCTTGTGCATGGCCAGCCACAGAAAATGTTTGACCTTTCCTGGAGCTCTAATCTTCCAAGGCTTTTCTATTGGACCAGCTTTTTTCTTATTACTTGATCTTCATAAGCAATTTCGCTAGGGGAAGATGAAATTGTTTTAATTTTAGTACTATCATGACAATTTCTAGGCTTAATTCACGAACATGGATGTTTATTTATTGACTAAATATCAAAATAATAGATACAACATCATCACACATGTAAAGAAGAAGTCAACTAGGCTCCAATTTGACCAAATATAAAAGAGTTGCTATATTTCAGTTTGCTGAACTTTTAGACAACAACCTTTGACCAGTACAATTAAAAGATAATTCACAATTTTTTCTACGACCAACTAATTGCAATGTCAACTCGATAATAACAACAAAAAATTATGCACCTGACATATAGAAGTAAAAAAAAATACTAATATTTATGTCATCAAACAAGGATTATCAGATCACTACTACAGAACAGGCCTTTGGTCACTTGGGCAAAATGAGCAATAGCTCCCGAAAATTGGCGCCCGGGACTAAAAAGATCTTTAGTCCCGGTTGGTAACACCAACCGGGACTAAAAAGCCCCCCGCAGATGCCCGACACCCCCCGCAGATGCCCGACACCATAGCCGTTGGGTTGGGGACTTTTAGTCCCGGTTGGTGTTACCAACCGGGACTAAAGGTCCATCTTTAGTCCCGGTTAGTAACACCAACCGGGACTAAAGGTTTTGTCCCGATGCTCAGTGACACCCGGTAGGGACTAAAGATGGGACTTTAGACCCGGTTGGTGTTAGGGACCGGGATTAAATCCCCCCCCCCATATTTGAATCCTTCTTCCTCCCCGGCCGAGCTGCCCGAGCTCACTTTCTTCTTTGTTCTTCATGTTCTTCATGTGTTCTTGATTGATTTGTGCTCACATCTCCGGCTATTGATTCATTTCATCACTTCTACGCCCGTCATTTACTTGTTTAGAGGTTACTAACTTCATCTTCTCAAGTTTTAGCTGCAGGTTATCTCATTTTGTGGTGTTATACATGTGGTTTTTTATTTTTGATTTCTACACTATTTTAAATTCCAATCACTTCATCGTTTAAATATTTTAATGTAGATAACTACAATTAAGACCCTAAAAATTAGTATACACCATTTATTACTATTATGTCTACCATATGTTTTGGTTTAGTTAGTAAAATACTAAATTTATGGTTTCTCATTATAATTAGTTTTTTAAAAATAACATTTGATAATACTTTAGTTTATAATTTGTGATCCGGTTAATTAGTTAATTATAACTAAGTATAAATAATACATTTGAAGGATTATTTAATTATAACTAAGTATGAATATAAAATTTGTTTAGAAAAAATAAGAATGGAGAATTTTAGGTTATGTGTTAGTTATTTACTTCGATTACTTTATTTTTGAAATTTGTCATCGGGTTTATTAGTTAATTTAAACTAGTATGCATGCCACATTTCATGATTAGTTAGGAAAAATAAATAACTTTGTGACCGGGTTAATTAGTTAATTATAACTAGTATGCCTACCAAATTTCTTGATTATTTAGAGAAATAGAGAACTTTGGTGTTTTTTTAATTTTACTTGTTGAGAAAAAATTAGAAATAGAGAATTTTAGGTTATTTGTTACTTTTATTTCTGTAGTAAAAATTAGAAACTTATCATACTTTATGTTGCAATGCAGACAATGACACGTGGTTGGATGTACAATGCCGATCGCCGCTCTAAAGAATTCATTGATGGTGTGCATTATTTCTTAAGAGTGGCCGAGGAAAACAAGCGGGATGGATTCATACGTTGCCCATGTGCCTTGTGTCGAATTTGAAAGAATATTCTAGCTCTAGAAATATTCACTCACATTTGTTGAAGTCAGGTTTCATGCCAAACTATATTTGTTGGACCAAGTATGGAGAAACGGATAATGATGGAAGAATGTGAAGAAGAACAAGAACAACGGAGCCCGACGACCTTATTGCTCAATTCGGTGGCTTCGATGATACAAAGAATGGGAGAAGTCAAGAAGAGGGAGGTGCTCCTGGTGAAGGTGATGCTCTTGGTGATGCCATTCGTGATGCACAGTAAAGAATGTGAAAGTGAAAAAAGAGAAGGCAAAGTTTGACCGCATGCTAGAAGATCACAAGAAATTATTATACCCATCCGCCCAAGATGGGCAAAAAAATTAGGTACAACACCGGAGTTGTTGAAATGGAAGGCCTGAGAATGGTGTATCCGATAAGGCATTTGGACAGTTATTGAAGATCCAAAAAAAGATGCTTCCGAACCCTAATGAGTTGCCCACCACTACGCACGAAGCAAAAACAGTCGTCTGTCTATTGGGATTAGAAATCCAGAAGATACATGCATGTCCTAACGACCGCATCCTATACCGTGGCAAGGACTACGAGAATTTAGAGGAATGCCCCCGTATGTAAAGCATCACGGTATAAGATCAGGCGAGATGACCCCCACGACGATGTTGAGGGGGGAAAACGCCCTAGGAAGAAAATCCCCGCAAAGGTTATGTGGTATGCTCCTATAATACCTCGTCTCGAAACGTCTTTTCGTAAAAACAAGGACCATGCAAAGTTGTTGCGGTGGCACAAAGAAGACCGTAAGGTAGACAACATGTTGAGACACCTGGCCGATGGGTCTCGGTGGAGAGCAATAGATAGGGAGTTTCGAGTTTGCAAAAGACACAAGAAACTTGAGGTTCGCTCTAAGTACGGACGGTATGAATCCTTTTGGTGAGCGAGCAAGTGGTCATAGCACTTGGCCTGTTACACTATGTATCTACAACTTTCCTCCATGGTTATGCATGAAGCGAAAGTTCATTATGATGCCGGTGCTCATCCAAGGGGCGAAGCAACCGGGCAATGACATTGATGTGTATCTAAGGCCATTGATTGAAGAACTTCTACTTTTATGGAGCGAAACAGGTTTTTCGTATGTGGGATGAGTACAAACAGAACACTTCGACTGCGAGCACTTGTTGTTTGTGACAATCAATGATTGGCCTGCTCTAAGTAATCTTTCAGGGCAGTCAAATAAGGGATATAATGCATGCACACACTGTTTTGATGATCTTGATAGTATATATTTGAAAAAAATGCAGAAAGGTCGTGTACCTTGGGTATCGTCGATTTCTTTCGTGAATCACCCAGTTAGAAAGAAAGGCAAGCATTTTAAAGGTAAGGCAGACCACCGACTCAATCCTCGCAAATGTAACTGGAGAAGATGTATTTGAGATGGTTAAGGATGTGAAAGTAATTTTTGGTAAGGGACAGGGCAGCCAACCAGTTCCAAAAGATGCAGCGGGTCATGCACCCATGTGGAAGAAGAAGTCAATATTTTGGGAGCTACCGTATTGGCAAGTCCTAGAGGTCCGTAATGCGATCGACGTCATGCACCTGACAAACAATCTTTGTGTGAACCTTCTAGGATTCATGGGTGTGTATGGGAAGCCTAAGGATTCACTTGAAGCACGACAAGACTTGCAGCGTATGGAAGAGCGAGACAACCTGCATCCAGAGAAGACAGATGATGGACGCCAATATTTAAGACCTGCTAGCTACACTCTTAGCAATGAAGAGAAAGAAATTATGTTTGAATGCTTAAGCAGCATCAAGGTTCCATCTGGATTCTCCTCTAATATAAAAGGTATAATAAATGTGCCCGAGAAGAAATTTCTGCACTTAAAGTCGCATGATTGCCATGTGCTTATGACGCAATTGCTTCCAGTTGCATTAAGAGGAATTCTACCTCCACATGTACGTCTAGCAACTGTTAAGCTATGTGCATTCCTCAATGCAATTTCTCAGAAGGCAATCAATCCACTGGAACTTGCTGCTCTACAGAATGATGTGGTTCAATGTCTTGTTAGCTTTGAGTTAGTATTCCCTCCATCCTTCTTTGATATCATGACACACCTCCTAGTTCATGTGGTCAAGGAGATCAATATTCTTGGTCCTGTGTTTCTGCAAAGTATGTTTCCTTTCGAGAGGTTTATGGGAGTCCTGAAGAAATATGTCCACCAGCGTGCTAGCCCAGAAGAAAGCATCGCAGAGGGCTATGGGACAGAGGAGGTCATTGAGTTACGTGTTGAATTCATTCCCGAACTTGACCCAATTGGTGTTCCCTGAATCACGACACGAGGGGAGACCGAGCGGAAAGGGAACGATTGGAAAGAAAACTTACATCGGCGGGGGGACGATTGTTTCAATAAAGCACACTACACAGTTCTTCAAAACTCATCCGTGGTGGAGCCGTATGTCAAGAAACACAAGGACTTTCTACGATCTCAGTTCCCAGAGAAGAATGAAGCTTGGCTTATGCGTCAGCACATGGACACTTTCAGTGATTGGTTACGAAAAGAATGTCAGGGCAATGACCAGATTGATGAGCAACTATATTTGTTGACTAGGCAACCATCATGGCACATCCTCACGTACAAAAAGGTACGAGATAAATGGAAATACATTTTACACCCTAGGCCAAGATAAAAAAAGCACGAACCAAAACAGTGGGGTTCGTGTAGACGCCACCGAACCGAATGGAAAACAGACAAACATATTATGGCCGCATAGAAGAGATTTGGGAACTAGACTACGCACCTAATTTTAAAGTCCCTTTGTTCGGTGCCAATGGGTCAAGAATACCGGAGGCGGGGTAACAATTGACAAAGACTATGGAATGACAACAAGTGGACCTCAACAATGTTGGATACAAAGGTGAACCATTCGTCCTTTGGCGATGTGAATCGGGTATTCTATGTGAAAGACATGTCTACAAAAACAGAAGAGAGGGAAAAATGACAACAAATCAACGAATGAGCCAAAACGCCATATAGTTCTCTCGGGGAAAAGAAACATTGTGGGAATTGATGACAAGTCGATATTTTAGAAGATTATGAAAGGGATGACCGAATCACGCCTTTCAATGTGACCAAAGATCCGAGCATCATGATAAATGCCGAGGACACTCCATGGTTACGCCAAGATCATGACCAAGGAACATACGTCAAAAAAGAAGATCACTACTGTGCCCGCCTAATAAATAGAGTGTATTAGAGTATGTGTATGTGACAATTGTAACATAAGATGTTTATATTAGTTGTTCTTAATTTATATCATTTCAAATATTGACATGACATGTGGGATGCAAAGATTTTATATTTAAGTTTGCTATTATAAGGGATGGAAAGATTTTATGTTCTCAAATTTATTATGAAACCAATTAGACAAAAAGAAATGGAACTGTCATTTTTAACAAATTAATACCTAATATTTTATGTACTATGCAATTAACAAAATTAATATAATTATTATAAGCATAAATAAATAAGAAAAAAAAAATCTTTTAAAAATAATCCGATGTAATGGTCAATATCACGTATATCACGATTTTAGAGATAAATAATGATAAATAAATAGAATTTACGTTTAAATAATGCACAAACAAATTTTCTATCAAAAACACCTACTTTAAGATATTTAAATTAAGTAATACATTTTTGCATTAACAAAATACTAATTATTTTTTATATTTAAGTTTGCTATTATAAAGGAATGAAAGATTTTATGTTCCAAAATTTATTATAAAAGCAATTAGTCAAAAAGAAATGGAACTGTTATTTTTTAAGAAATTAATACCTAATATTTTATTTACTATGCAATTAACAAAATTAAAGTAATTATTGTAAGCATAAATAAATAAGAAACTGTAATCTCAAGTCTTGTTGGGCAAAAAAACACCTTTAGTCCCGGGCCACACCACCAACCGGGACTAAAGGACCTTTAGTCCCGGTGCCAACCACCAACCGGGACTAAAGGTTGGACTTTTAGTCCCGGTTGGTGGTTGGCACCGGGACTAAAGGTCCTTTAGTCCCCGATTCTTTGGGGCCGGCACCGGGACTAAAGATTACCTCAGTATATAATCACACGGTCGTCTTCCTCCTCCAGACTCCACCGGATCAAGGTTGCCCTAACTCGCCGCCCCTCCCCGTCGTCGCCCTCGTTCCCGGCGCCCTTTACCCCATCTCCCTTCCTCGCTTGACAGCGCGCCGTCGGCAGGGCGCCGCCGCCGCCACCCCTCGCCCCCGAATGGAGAGCACCGCCGCCCGGCAGAGAGCGCCCGGCGGCCATCTTCTCCGCGCGCCCCTGCGCACCACCCCGCCTTCTTCTCCGGGGCCGCCGCCACCGCCTCCATCTTCCCGCCCGCGCCGAGAGGAGCGCCGCAGAGCCGCCGCCATCATTCCCAGAGCGCCGCCGGCCGTCCCGTCGTCCTCCCGGGCCGGCCGCCGCCTCCTTCTTCTCCGGCCAGAGGCCCGCCGCCGTCTCCCTCCCTCAACCGTGCGTCGCCGCCTCGTCCTCAACCGTCTTGCGCCCGCCGTCCTCGTCCCTCCCGCGTTCTTCTCCGGCGGGGAGGCCCGCCGCCGCCTCTTCTCCGGCTAGAGCAGGGGCGCCGGCCTCCTCTTCTTCTCCGGCCGGCGAGCCCCCGCACCGCCGACGTCTCAAGCAGAGCCGCGCGCAAGACCGAGGCACGCCGGCCAGTGAAGCCTCCCGCCGCCGCCGCCCTTCACGCGCTTGACGGTGAGCGCCGCCATCTTTGTGTTATGTGTTGCGTCGGCCATCGAGTCGATCGCGTTTGTGTGTTTGTGGACGGCCATCGAGCCGAGGACGATGCATGTATGTGTGTTGTGGCCGAGAGCATCTCCATGCAGGACTTGTCGAGAGAAAGAGAGCACACGTACACGCGACGAACGATATTCGTGAGCGAATCAAAACAATTTATTTTATTCGAAACCCTAACGACGTCCTAACGACCTAGCGACGACCGGACTTATAATATAATTATGTCTAGTTACTTGACACCGGATTACAAGTATAACTTATAATATAATTAACTTTATTAATGGTAACTTGACACCATAAATTTATTCGAAACCCTAACGACTTAGCGAGCACGAACGGCCGTAATTTTATTTGAAACCCTAACGACTTAGCGACGCGATCTATCGACGACTTAGCGATGACCGGACGAACCAAGCGATGACCTAGCGACGACCGGACGAACCAAGCGACAACCTAGCGACGCCCGGACGAACCAGCGACAACTTACATATATATGATGTCAAGTAACTTACATATATATGATGTCAAGTAACTTTATTATGTAACTTCATTATGTAACTTCATTATGTAATTTCAAGTAACTTTATGTCAAGTAACTTTATTAATAGTACTTTTATTTAACTTTATTAACTTTCTTGTCGCGCTACATGACAAATTGAATTCTAACATCTTATAATTAACAACTTTTGCAGAAATGGCCGATCCGAATGATAACATGGATGAGGCAATGATGGACATAATCAACAGCGGCGGCAACCAAAATCCCCAAGTCCAAGGTGATGGAAATGAACAAATAGATGATGGGAGTCAGTACTTCACTGATTATGAAGAACTTGTGGGAGACAATCCTGATGAGGTCTATCTACAATCTAGTCTATATGTATATACATGAAATTAAATAGAATGGCTTTTGTATTAATATGTTTATGCTTGTTTATGTAGCCCCTCGGATCGGCGACAACTACCGGGAGTAGTAGAAAAGTGCGAGGCCCGAAGAAGCCGTTGGAGGGTCGGTACATTCTGCCGGAATTTGACGAGGGGTACAGGCCAAGTACTTGGGGAACATTCAAAGAAATTTGTTGCGCACTGTGGGTACCTTGTAAGGGGACGGGCTCCCGATCGGTGCTCGAGAATGGAATGGAGACAACGGAAAGATGACCCTAATATTAGTTTTGTCTCAGATCGTGACAAGGAATTGCTTTGGCTAGATATCCTTCAACATTTCACGCTCGATACATGGGATGAAGCTTTGAAGGAGAAGATTCAAATTTGGGCTATGCAGAAGATGGCCAAACAATTTCAGACTTGAAAGAAGAAACCGCACAAGACTTTTATTGCAAATAACCCAGGACCGGATTTCACCAATAAGGCCTACGTCAAGTTGAGGCCTTTTTGGGATGAGTTCGTACGGTTCAAGAACTCTGATGAGGGTCAGGCACGGATGATCCGTAATCAGGAAAATGCTAGACACAAGCAATACCACCATCACTTGGGTTCGGTGGCTACCGGATTGCTATTCCCAAGTGGCGTAAACTGGAATGGGGAGATTGTTGACAAGGGGATGGAACCAGAATCACTTTGACCGGCTTTGGCCGCGCCAAGTATTGGTTCTTCGGTCATGGGGGAACCCTGGACCTAGAGACCGGAAAGGTAGTGTACGGCGAGAAGCTGCAGAGAGTGGGACAGAGAATGGCCTATGCCCGAGGATTAGTTGAAAGTGGCGCCTGGCAGCCAAATAGAGAGAAGGATGAGGTGACATACGCCCTGGAGACTACTGAACACGGTGGGCGAACAAGAGGCTATGGGGAGATATCGTGGGAGCATGGCTTCCCTCAAGATAGACCCACTTATAGAAGCCGCCAAAGAAAGAAGGAAGAGGAGGCAGAGCGATTGCGTAGGTTGGAGGCAATGGTGATGGAGTCACAAGCAGCGGCTCATGAAGCGATACAACGAGAGAAAGCACTTGAAGAGAGAATGAACGAGGAAATCAAAAGGCAAGTGCAGGAAGCAGTAAGTTCTATGCAAAGGCAAACTACATCAGAGCCTGGAGTCAACATTAGCCCCCCCCGGTCAGTTGAAAAGCAGTTGCGCTTCCACGGAGGTGCCAACTATTTAAGACGACGTGGGGCTGCGCTTTCCGGTGGATGACGTCACTGAAGCTAAGACAACATGTAAGCTGCATATTCCACAGGGGGCTGCCACAGTCATGGTTGCTGTCGATGTTGTAACTCATATCGACCCTACGAAGACACCAAGAATCCATGGGGCGATAGTTCCAGCTGGATATGCTAGTGTCTCGGTGGATAGAGTTGTCAAAGGCTTCGAAAATGTGCAGCTTGAGATAGAAGAAGGTGATGGAGAGAAGACTCTAGGACAAGCAGAGAAGGCTTTCATTTGTTGGCGCAAGCGCTACATCATTATTCCTGGAGCATCACCTAGTAGTCTACCACCACCTCCTCGTCATGAACCTAACCCTAGGTGCGGATGAAACTTGATGATACATTTAATCACTAACTTTATTTTGCATTCCCTTAGTTAGCGGTTTACTCATATACCTCTTTGGTTTCACGGTGGTCACCAACATGTCATAGTCTTTGCGGGTGATGACGAGGGCAAAGGCAAGACACGGCCAGATCGCCTCAGCCGCAAAGCCGCCTCCTCGGGCCGCAACGCCACCACCTCGGGCTGCAACACCACCACCTCGGGCCCAACCCCGCCACCACGTGCTCCAACGCCGCCTCCTCGGGCTCCAACCCCGCCACCTCGGGCTCCAACGCCGCCTCCTCGGGCTCCAACCCCGCCACCTCGGGCTCAAACGCCGCCTCCTCGGGCTCCAACACCGACACCGGCTGCCCCCTCGCCTCCACGTCGGGCTCCAACCCCCCCACCGGCCGCGCCATCGCCTCCACACGTGGCTCCAGCGCCGAAACCGGTGGACCCACCATTGAAGAAGAGGCCGGCCACACGATCAAATGTGTCGGCCGCCCCGCAGCCCAAAAAGAAAGCCTCTGAGAAGAAACAACCTGTCATTCCTAAGAAGCTATCCTATGAGAAGACTGGTGCGAAATAGAAGCTTCGGTAAAAAGTCGATGTGGACGGTTTCTTCAAGAGACTTAAGGATGAAAGAGAATCCAAGCGGAACCCTGAGAAGCCCTACCTCTTGCTAAAGCCAAGAAAATCTACGGCAAAGGGTTGAGGCTCAACAAAAAAAGAGGCATGCAGCTCAGAAAGAATCGTCATCTTTATCTGACTATGAGCGCACTCTAACCAAATCCCTAGAAGGAGAGAAGAAAGGGAAAAGAGCACGCAAGGGTGTAGCACAGCTCGGGGAACAATCAAAGCAATCAGTGCCCCCGCTAGTCGTTGGGAATCAATATGGTTCAAACATCGACGTGCTAGACCAGCAGTTACCTCCAGGTTTGAACTATGAGAATCTTGAAACTTTTTTCGAGGACACTGGTCTTACCTTATCCCAAATGATAGCTGGGGCAGCAATTGAAAGTGCAAAAGAAATTGATCATTATCAGAAGACATATGAATATGGCAAGAGTGCATTGCAACCTCGCGGCCTTCGGCAAACTTGGCACGCAGATGTACTTACTAAACAAGTGGTACCTCGATGCGTGTGGCGGAGAAGAGCAGGATGACTATATTTGCGTCGAATTAGAAACCATCATTACTTCGTGGTGATGATGTTATTTATGTTCAATTTAATAAGCTACACCAGCTATGCCACATGGACGCCTCGGACAAAGCTCTAATCACGGTACATACATGCGTAAGTTTTTTTTTTTTTAATAATGTCACTTTGTAACTTATCATGTATATGTATAACTAATTACGTAAAACCGGCTATACATATGCGTAAACATGATGAGGGACCTCGAGTTAGAAATGACAAGGAGGTTGGATTTGTAGATCCTTATGTTGTATTCAAAGACCCCAAGACTCCGCATGCCATATGGAGAGTTCAAACGGAGAGAAATCTACGGAGGTACTTGATCAATCAAAAGGATAAAAGATATATACTCTTTCCCTATAACTTTAAGTAAGTATCATTATTGTGTGTACGTACATTCTATTAACCCAATTGATGAGATCAGTGTGAAGATAAATAATTATTTTGCCTACACACAAATGCAGCTTTCATTGGATACTAATTGTGATTGATCTCTCGGCAATCTCATTTGATAATCTATGACTCGTTGAGAAAACCCTTTGGAAGATTACCAAGGAATGATAGATATTATCCAAGGGTAACCGATCTCTAAATATTACTTTCAGCTCTTTAACTCTGTAATAGATAATTAATAATGATCGTTTTATTGCTAAGGTTTGGGCTTCGTTCGTGCAAAAACACCGTCCAGATTTAAAAGCGCCACTTTCGAAGCCTATCCTACATACATTGGATTCTACGGCGCACCCACGGGGCAAAAAATTTATGCGGATACTATGTCTGCGAATTTCTAAATGTCTATGAAAAAGATCAAATCTTGAGCACGCAAAAGTATGTAACATGTATATATAATAAAATCATTTCAATTATTTGTTGCTATTTAATAAATCTTATACATATCTATAACTTTTTTCTTTAATGATTACTATAGGAGACGTGGTTGAGGGAGAAGGTGTTGACTGAAGTCCGCCTAAAAGGAATTCGGGGAGACAATCGCGGGATTTCTTAACGACCAAGTCCTAAATCCCGGCGAGTACTTCTTCAACCCGACGAGCCACTCAAACCAAACCAAGATGATCATTTGTATGATGCTTGAGTGGCGGAGAACAATTAAGTTGTAAATACTTTATCCGTGACGGAGACATGTAAATTTTATATCATAGATCTATAGATATGTATAATATATAAATAGTGTTATGTAATTTATTTATATGTAATGATCTAAATTATAAATTATAGGTGTGCGTCTACATAAACAAGCGGCGAACAATACGCATTCGAAAATAATAATAATAATACAATTGTAAACCAGAAAGGGAAAACCAAAAGAAAAGAAAAGAAAAAAGAAAAGGAAAAAGAAAAGAAAAAAGAAAAAACTCTTTAGTCCCGGTTGGTAACACCAACCGGGACTAAAAAGGTGCGACAGTGGCGCATCGTGGCGTAGTCCCTTTAGTCCCGGTTGGTGTTACCAACCGGGACTAAAGGTGGACCTTTAGTCCCGGGCCGCTGAACGGGACTAAAGGTGGGACATTTAGTCCCGAAACCTTAGTCCCGGCTCCACATCCGGGACTAAAGGCCCTTGAGCACCGGGACTACAGCCATGCTCGTAGTACTGGATTCACTATATCATATATTTTTACAGTAAACTTATTTAGATGTGTACAAATATTGATGATATATTTTGTAAATCTAAAAGCATATTAGAATATTTAATGTGCACTTGTTTTATGATGGAGAGAACTTCAATCAAAGAAAGAAAAGGGAAAAAAGATGAGAATATACAAGTGCACAGCAGCACGGTCATCATTGAGGTCGACAGCTCAATCAACTGGAGGCAGCGCGGACGAGCTCCCTGAGCTGGCGGACGAACTCGTCGGCGAACCTTGCCTGCACGGCGTCGTCCATGAAGAAGTCGGCCCACTTCCTCGCCTCCCCTTGCCCTCCGTCCGCCACCGCCGCCATGACGGCGTCGCACATCCCGGCGCCCGAACCAGCCATCCTCGTCGCGGCGCGCCACCTCGACGCCCACGCGGAGGTCGCGCGCGAACAGCGCGCGTTGAGGAACTGGTCGGTCTTCATTGGCAGCAGCACGAGGCGGCAGCCGGCGATGAGCCCCTCCACGACGGAGCTGAAGCCGGCGTGGGTGACGTAGCACCCAACGCCCGGTGGCGCAGGATGTGCTGCTGCTGCACCCACCCGGTGTGCACCAGTCCTCTCCCGGACACCCTCTCCGCGAACCCCGACGGCGGGATCACCGCCTCGCCGTCCGGCGAGTTGAGCACGGCGAGAAACGGGCGGCCGGTGGCCTCGAGCCCCAAGAGGAGCTCAGTCGCCGCGGCGGGCGCCAGGAACGCCTCGCTGCCGAACGAGGCGAAGACGACGGCGCCGTCCGGGAACGCGGACAGCCAGGTGGCCTGGGCGCTCGTCCAGCCCCCCTGCGGCGGATCCGGCACCAGCGGCCCCGCCACGAGCACGGGCTTCCGGTACTGGGCGGCGAGGTAATCGACGTAGGCGCCCTCCATCTCGGCGCAGGTCTTTGAGCACGACGCCGCCGCAGGCCCGGTGCTGGCCATCGCGCGGTCGTAGGCGGACGGCTGGCCGAAGAAGCTGGTGAACAGATAGGTGAAATCGGCGGCCTGGTACGCCGGGACGCCCGGCGACGGCGAGCGCGGTGGATCTTGGAAAGCCAGCGGGGGCGGACGTGAGGTCGCGCGCCGACGCCCGCCCCGCGCGGCGAAGCGGGGACGACGTCGTAGGCGGTCGCGACGGCGGAGAAGACGATGAAGTGGAGCGACTTGACGCCTAGCGCCGCGGCGTCCTCGTAGGCCCACGGGGTGGTGAAGTCCAGCAGCACGGCGTCCGGTCGGAGCTCGGCCAGCAGCGCGGCCACCTGCGGCCGGGCGGCGTCGAGCGCGTCCTGAGCAGCTCGGCGCCCTCGGGCGAGACGTCCGCCGTGCCTCCGGAAGCCCCGGCACGCGGGGCAGGTGCAGCGGCACGACGGTCACCCGCCGGCGGCGGTGGTCGAGGCCGAGGACAGCATGGCCTCGACGCGCGGGACGTTCCCGGCGGCCGTGAGGAACGTGACGCGGACGGAGGAGGAGGAGGCCACCAGCCTCCTCGCCAGCTGCGTGAACGGGACGATGTGGCCGAAGGCGAGCCATGGGAGCATCGCCACGTGCATGGGGGCGGCGTCGCGGTTGCCTCCTTCGCCGGCCGGCATGGTGGTTCGCAGCGTATCGGATCCTGGCCGGCATGGTGAAGCCTATGATCAGCCTGTATAAATTGGTGAGGAACAGTGCGGCGAAAGCACTGCAAATATATTTATTTGAATTTGGGCGGGAGCGGAAGGCACGTGGAAGCACGTGGATAGCGATGCCTGCAACTGACCCTTCATTCCATTTGAGAATTTTATGTTCATAATAAACCACCACCGCATAACATCGTTTTTCTAGTGTCTTGTTAGGCAAAAAAGGTGCTAGGTCTATCCCACCTGTCATTTGGCTTCTCAAGTAGATGTCTTCTGTTGGACATCAAGGCTTGGTTAAGGCGAGAGTAATTATTATCCTTGGTTTTATCAGCAATGTCAAGGCATGTATAAAAAAATAGCTTCTGCTACATTTTTATGTATGTATAACCTCTGCTACATCTATTTTTTTTTTCATTTGATGTTACTTGAAAAATAACATAAAGTTTCAACACCATAATAACCATGGATACGCGTTTGTCACCGACCGTAGAATAATATATTTCTTGTATAATTTCAAATAAATATACTTTAGATATATATATATATATATATATATATATATATATATATATATATATATATATATATATATATATATATCTATCTTATGGCTCTACAATGAGATCTATAGTCTAATACTTTTGAGTTCTTATATTTGAAGTCGCTAAGGTTTTTTAAAAAAAAAAAAATAATATAATTTTTATAGCATAATATTAATCGCGTCTTTGTGTACTCCCTCCGTCACAAAATAACTTATTATCCTCTGTCACAAAATAACTTACTTTCTTTGACTTTTAAAAAGCTGCGTTTGACCATTCGTCTTATTTAAAAAATTTTATATAAATTATAAAATAAATAAATTATTATTAAAATATCTCTAATGATAAAACAAGTCATAACAAGATACATGATATTTATATAAATTTTTTAAATAAGACGAATGGTCAAATGCAGTGTTTAAAAGTCAAAGAAAGTAAGTTATTTTGTGACGGAGGGTAAATTATTTTGTGACGGAGGGAGTAGCGTTTATCGCGACGTAAATGGACCTCAGCGAGCCGCAGCCCGCCCGATCAGCGATCGCATCCCGTAGGTAAATGGACCGACCAAGCCTGACCGTACCTGTCTTGTAAGCCCAACGACGCATTTGTTATTCATCAGTCTGATCTGCCACGGCCCAGATAAAATGGACACTACGCTACAGGCTTGTTGAGCTGTATGGATGGATGCGCAGTCCGTTTCTAAAGTTATTACTCTCGTCCTTTCAATTCCTTTTTTCTTATTATATAACAAGAGTATTTTTTTTTGAGGGATTATATAACAAGAGTAAAGTTAATTGTACTGACCTAAACCGTCACTTATAATCCATTTAAACATTGTAATAACTAATAAATACGCTGGTACGCCGTCTATGTTTAATTAGCTATGTACTTCCTCCGTATAGGAATTGAGTAGTAGCATTTTAGACAAGGTTTGGGTCAAAATTGACAACATAAATCATGAATAACGTTTAAGTTGTTGAGTTTAAAAATATGAAAATTATATAAATAGATTTGTCTTGAAAAATACTTTCATAAAAATTATATATATTAATTTGTGACGAGTATTTTTAAAAAATATGAAGTCAAAGTTATATTTTAGAGACCGTGTCACTGTGCTAAACGACATCTAATTTCTATATAGAGGGAGTATGTAGCCTGTTCAAATGGCCATTTAACCTAGATACGCAATAGCAAAAACAGTACTTGCCCACCTAGTATATATATACTCTTTCGGTCGTCCTAAATAAAAAAAAAGGTAGCAAAGGTTCAAAATTTGTCCCGAACTAGAACTATAACGTATTCTTGATTGGTTAACCCTACCCATCGTGTCTATCCTTTAAACGACTCTATCCATATTCCATGCACACCCACGTATGCCTTTTGTAAACACAATTTGTGTTCAGAATGACCCATATAACCGCGGTACCTATATCCAGACTCAATAATACACTTGCATTTGTTTTTAAAACGATGTCTTATTGAAAAAAAAAAAAGCAAACTAATAGACAAAGTAATTAATATCCAGTCCTAAAATTACTTTGAATACATACGTCTATCTTTAGGACTGAGAAACAGAGAGAGAGAGAGAGATAAAAGAGGAAGTATGTACCATTTAGCATGTCGACCAGTTTATCAGTCATTCTAGCATTATTCTTCTCTAACGCCAAATCAATCATTTCATCTTATAACCAATTAACTGTCCGATCTCACGGCGGAGTTTTTGTTACTCCAAAGAACACGGGCCTGGTCGCAGGCCGGGGGTGGCGGCGGACCAGGAAGCAGAGCTAGGACGGAGTAGGAGTATGGCCCGTCGCCATCAGGACCAGTTTGTTTGCCATGTTACCGTTTTTCCGGTACGGTGGTACGGACTAGGAGTACCGGTTGTCTGTCTGTCGTCCAGGGAGATTCCATCGCTCACTCACTGCGACGTGTCGTCAGTCTTCCGATCCGTTGTTCAACATTTGCCCATTCGGAAAGTACGGACAGTTGTGCCCGAAAGAGTCTGTGTAGTAGTAATCGTACAATACAGTGATCCGTACGCGTAGCGATGGAATTTGGATGGATCGATCCGTCTTGTATACACACACTGTCTCTGTACTCCTACACAACACACACTCCTGCCTGCGTACGTTCTCCACTAACGTTCGTTATCAGAGCTAGTAGCAGGCTTCAAATCCGTGGTGGTAAAATTTGAATTCCACTCCCTCTTCAAATCCGTGTTCTTCTTCTTCTTCTTCTTCTTTTGATGAGTGGAGAAGGGATTTCGTCGTTAGACAGAGCCCAGTTCGATCAGACTCGCTGGATGATCCGAGACAACGGCGATCCGGCGATCCAGAAAGAGCCTTCACAACCTTGTTCTCAGTGAGCGTGCGATCCCTGGAGCTGACAGAAACGCCGGCGATGGCAGGGCGGCCGCCTGCTGTCGTACGTGTGTCGTGCTCCTCAGTGCATGCATGCACGCGCAAGGCCCCACGATGGAGATGGATGGTGACCAGGGCGTGGACTTTCTACTTGAGACCGGATCGTGACCGGCGACGTCCCGTCACCAGGTGATGCCCAGTGGGCTCGCTGATGACACACAGAGTCAGTTACTGTCACTGAAGTCGCGGCTGACAGCTGCTAGCCGCGCCCAACCATTCCGGCGATTCGTGCCTGCCGAGTCGTCGGTGACCAAAATGCTGACCATTATTAACCACCCAGTTCATTTTCGTGACTTTGGGCGCCAAACTGGAGGCGGCCAATGCATGTCTGACGCCCGGATCTTGGCACGCTACTGTCCAGGGTTTTGGTAGGACTTGCATTGGGAGTAGGGATGAAAACGGTACGGATATTTTCCGATCATATTCGAGACCGAATTCGTTTAGAGGGGTTTTTATCCGTTCGTATCTGAGTCCGGACATTCAACATCCGGTACCGTATCCGTATTCGAATACTCAAATTGCATATTTATGATGTCGATATCCAATCGTATCCTATCCGGAATGATTGATACTATCCGTATTCGAATCCGAATTCGAACAAAAATATGAAAACAAATATGGTATAAGTAATATCCGTCCGTATCCGATCCGTTTTCATCCCTAATTGGGAGCACCTTCATTATATATATAATATTTGTATCTCTAAACACATTTATTAAAAAAATTATTTATAAAGATCTTTCTAATAATAATAATACTATATCATAATTATTAAAATATATATTTTTTGGTTAAAACTGAGTGAAAACAACAGTCTTTTTTAGAAAGGGGGTAAGTACACGCTCCTGCTGGCTAGGGTTCGGATTATCGATCCAATCCATCCAATGGCCCAATGCAAGTCGACCACGTCAAGTTATGTTAATGTTATGTCATCATCATCTCGACCCAACACTGCCATGCTAGCAGTATTTGTAACTCTGTGCAATTACGTACATGCGGATACATCGACGTATACGAGCATGCTGTGTGCTCCATCCATCACCTCGTCTTTACTGCACGTAACATAAATAAACTAATAATCATCTACCTTTTGCATGAACACGCTTTAATTTGCGTCACGCAAGTAGTAACATCGTCGATCCGCGACGACACACAACAAAAACAATCTAGGCAGGCCAGCCATCAGCCAGTCAGCCAGCCAGCCAGCAGCAGTTCACTATGATCGTAAATTAAAAAGGAGGACCAAGTACGGATTGTGTACTGTTGAGAACGTTTTGAGTGACCGCTTCACCAATCGGGCCCCCTTGAAGACGAACATTTAAATTCCATAGCTCCAACCCGTCTGCCATGCATGAAGCACTAGCTAAAAGTAGAAGAGAAATAAGGATGTGTTTAGTTCAAGGACGGGATATTTTAAGACATCAAGGAAGAAGAGATCATCCCCAAAGAGAAATATATATTCTTCTATGTCTGTACATAAAAGAAGGGATCAAAAAAAAGCTACCTGATTTTAGACATTGTAGCCCTCTTGGACCATTGAGGTCTTTTCCAGTGCAATATTTTTTCTATTAGCTCCAAAGTCTACGTAAGATCGGATAAAAGAAGCAAGTGCTCTAAACTTGTTATAGTGGCTTGTAAGAGCTACACATATGCTTAGTGTGAAAAAATGATCCATGCTTAAAAAAAGGAGGAGAGGGAATAAAGTGAGGTATGATAAAATAAAGTTTCTTTTTCAAATCACTGGTAGTGGTTATAGTTTGTATTGTGTGAATAATATTCTTAAAATTTACTAGTTGTAGTGTTAGGCTGTTACTGTAGCTTTCATTGGTCTCCGGTGTGCCCCAATAATTTAATGAATATATCTGTACCGTCCAAGTTGAAAAAGAAAACTATTTTAGGCTTGCTAGAGTACGTCCTCTTGGGCCATGTGACGGTATGTACCGTGTAGACTTGGGGCATGCTAGTCGTCCGTCCGCTTGGACCATGTGAGGGACGGAGTACCATGAGCAGGCTGCTACGCCCTACAGAAGGCTATATACTTATATCCCATGCCCTTGTCATCTCACGCTTCAAGAAATTCCCTGGGCCTCCTTCTTCTGCTGACGAACGTCTACTGTGCATTGGGTGCTTCCAGCAGCTTCCGGCTGGTCTGGCTCCTTTCCCCTCTCTAGCCGTGCCTGTGACCTACGTATCCTATGAGTTAGAGACACAGACACGAGCACGCCGCATTATTGAACCCAGGTGGCGTCATGTTGAAGGCGTATACGTTCTTTTTTTTTTTTTTGGAGCAGAATGTTGAAGGCGTACGTGGCGGCGGGGATGATTGCTGCAGTGTGTGTGTGTGCGCGCATGATCCATCGACCATCGGAGGCCCAGGCCCAATCCCATTCATCAGTTCAGCCTAGTAGAGTACTTCCTCCGTCCGCAAATTAATGCAATCCTGGGCTTCATCGTGTGTCCGAGAAAGAATGCAATCGATGCTACTATGCAACGGACAGAGGCTAGTGTGGTAGGAGTAATCATTTGATCTGATGAAGTTGCAGTGTGAAGTGGAGAGAGGGTGTCGTAGTTTTCCAAGCTCAAGGCAGTGATTTGACTGAGGATAGATAGGGGTACATGCGTCTTTTGTCATGCTCCTTAGTTTCGTCTCGTCATCCGAGAATTGCTTTCTTAGCCGGACGGAGGAAGTATATAGGAAATGCAGAGGCACGCATGCAGGTCAAGCAAATTCAAAGCAATCATGGGGCGGACCCCACGTGGCTGATGATTCAGTGCACCCGGAAAACATGGGCCATTGGCCTTGGACCGTCCGGAACGTGGGTCTACTAGTACTCCTACGATTCCCAAACGGCCATCTATCCTGCCCTTTTTGACCTCGCAATGCCAATGCTTTTGGGAGCTGTAGTAGTACGCACCACTGTCATTCTGCATACAGTAGGTACTAGGAGGAGTAGCCTCGCATAGCAGCCGTAGCATCAGCTGCTTTCACCGCATCTCCTACTGCTTCTGAACAGGAAAACGGAAGGGAAAAAGTCCATGCGGGTTCAGAGTTTCAGACTAACGCAGCAGCATGTCACAAGAGTCAACAAGGCAGCAGCAGCAAAGCACAGCAAACCACACATCCCAAGGTCATGATGGGATGGCAATGGCACGCCACAAAGCGCTAGTAGGAAGGCTCTCTCTCTCCAATCTCCACTAGTTTATGTAACCCCGTTCTGAGGCGTGGACGACGCGTGGTTAGGCTGCTGCTGCCCATGTCTGCGTGCTCGTTCCCTACGAAACTGAATCGACCCTCGTGTAATTCCTGCACGGTATCCACGAATTTTCTGTGTTTTATTAATTACAAACAGGATTTCAGTACTACTAGTGACGCTAATCCATGGCACGGCATGTCGACGGATTCGGAGATCGAGCACGGATTGGACTGGATGGGGTGGGATAATCTATCTAATCCGTGGAGGGAGTGATCATGGGTGTCGCTGATGAACAACAGATCAGCGGCGGCGGTCCCAGGGAGTTAGTGAGTGATTGGGTTCCTGATACGGGAGCAGCGGCGCGTGAGCTAGGAATCCACAATCCACAGCTAGCGCAGGCGGAAAGGATCCGCCATGCGCGACAACCAGCACCGAATCTCAAGCAACCACTGCTGCCCGCCTGCCTGCCTGCCGGCCGGGATCATGCATTGCATTGCATTATAAAAGAAAGAAGAAATGCCTCGCCAGTAGCACTGGACTGTTTAGTAATAGTCCACTAAGATACTGTACATTCAGATTTTATTCAGACAGATCCTAAACTAATGGCGTCCTGCGGTACCTGAACCTGACGATGAAGCAAAACGAGTCAAACATATAGCCAATAAAGGGCTCAAAAGTCCAGACCTTTATACTGTTTGCATCAGCATCACCCTGGAGATCCTGCAAAGGTCTCTCCTTTTCCACTGGGAATACAGTATGTTTGTTGTATATGGATCCATCCAAGGCATGCAGTTTGGGACCATTGCTGTTGCTGTGGGTCATACCAAACATACGCCTTGTTCGGTTAGGGGTTGGAAAAAGTTGCAAATTTTCTGTAGCACTTCGTTTTTATTTGGTAAATATTGTCTAATCATGGCCCAACTAGGCTCAAAAGATTCGTCTCGTGATTTTTAACCCAACTATGCAATTAGTTATTTTTTTATTTATATTTCATGCTCCATATATATGGATAGAAATTGATGTGATGGGAGAGAGTTGGAAAAAGTTGGAGAGATTAGAATTTCCTGTAGCACTTCGTTTTTTTGTGGTAAATATTGTCCAATCATTGGCCCAACCAGGCTCAAAAGATTCGTCTCGTGATTTACAACTAAACTGTGTAATTAGTTATTTTTTTACTAACATTTAATGCTCCATATAAACAATTAGAAATTGATGTGATGGTTGGGGAGTGGAAAAAGTTGCAATTCCACTCCCCAACCGAACAAGGCCATACTGTAAGTAATGCGAGTACTCCAGACTACTCCCTCTGTCCCGTTTTGTTTGTCGCTAGGAAATCGTGCGTGTGAGGGGGGCGCGATTGCCGAGCGACCCTGATAAAGGGACAGAGGGAGTACAGAGCACAGGAGAAAGCAGTGCATGCCATTGCCGAATTGAACACCGCGGCGAGGGGCAGCAGCTGCACTGCCACTGCACTAGTCAGGCCGCCTCCTCATTCAGCATTGGCATGGCATATGGACCACTGCCGTCGCCATCACCACTCACTCACCCGCCATCATCATGGTCGCCACGGCCCGGCTCCGTTTCTTGGTGCCACCATTATCACCACCACCATGCATGGTGGCACAGGCACCATGTCCATTGTCCATCCATCCCTCAGTGTGAGTGTGGACATAGTAGTACAGTATGTCAGTATTATTTATGTAACCTCATTCATTCTCTCCCACACCAAACACCAAAGCAGGCAGGCAGAACGCAGAAGCATGCGCAGCAGAGATAAAGGCCGTGCCGCTATAGTTGACAACGCTGCATTCCACTAGCATGCCAAGCAAGGTGTAGTAGTGGAGAAGAAGCTCTCTCTACCATACCCATACCATACCATTCATGATCCATGGATTCCATTTCCACTCATGGATAGACCACATCAGCACAAGCCGGATACAAACACAGACACAAATTAACAGCATGGCTATGGCATTTAACCTTGACTTTGCACATTGTTCATTCATTCATTCAGTCTACCATCACCACATTAATGGAGCAAGAAAGGAAGAAGGCATCACCTCCTCCTTCAGCACAGCTATAGAAGCAAGCACACCATCATCTCTTTTCACCACTATCATTCATAGTTACTACTACTATACCTACCTTCCAATCCAAGGAAGCTGCTCTCTTTTTTTTTTGTTCAGAGAAAAGAAAAGGTAAATAAAGGTGAAAATAAACTACTAGAAAAAGAAAAGGGGAAAAAGTGAAAAAAAAAGGGAAATTTAGAAAAGGGAAATGGGGGGCGGTTATGGCTGGGCGGTTATGGCTGGTACGAGCTACTTTTCATGTATACCGAACTCGAACTTCCACGCATGGCGATCGCCTCTGACTGACGACGACGACCTCAGAGCTCTCCTCCCTCCTTCCGATTGGCTGCCGGTTCAGTTTTCTCCAGAGAGCATCAGCAGCAGGCCGCCGGCGACCGACCTCGCCGCCTCACATCACCGAACACCCGTTGGGGTTCTCGTCGCTGAAGAGGTTATCATGGGGGTGACGCTGCGGCGGCATCGGCGGGTAGTAGTACGCCGGCGGCGGGTACTGCGGCATCGCCGGGCGCCCGTACCCGTACCCGCCGTAGCCGCTCGCCGGAGGCTGTGGCGGCGGCGCCTGATACCCGTGGCCTCCGTCCTGGGCATGGTGGCCGTGGTGGTGGCCATGGTGGTGGGCGTGGTGCTGGCCGTGCCCGTTCATCATCAGCTGCTGCTGCTGCTGTTGCATGATCGCAGCCATGTGCTGCTGCTGCTGCTGCATCACCGCCGCCATGTGCTGCTTCTGCTGCGGCGGCAGCTGCGACATGGCCAGCATCTCCGCGCCGGCCGGCATTGCGCTGCCCGGGAAGAAAACCAGGAGGAGCAGGCATGCCATGCGCGGCGCCGCCCCCGCCGCCGCCTGGCTGCATGCCGGCGCCACCCATTTGGGGGTGGCCCATCGGCATGCCGCCAGCCGGCTTGCCGTGCGCGCCGCCGCCGCCGCCCGGCTGCATGCCGGCGCCACCCATGTGCGGGTGGCCCATCATCGGCATGCCTCCAGCCGGCTTGCCGTGCGCACCGCCGCCGCCCGGCTGCATGCTGGCACCACCCATGTGAGGGAGGGGCATCGGCATGCCGCCAGCCGGCTTGCCGTGCGCGCCGCCGGCGCCACCCATGTGCGGGAGGCCCATCGGCATGCCGCCCATGGGCCCTCCGCCCATCTGGCCCATGCCGGGGAAACCGGCGCCGCCGCCCGCGCCCATCATGTTGGGCGGCCTCATCATCATGCCCGGATGCGGCGGTGGCGCGCCGCCCATCATCGGCCCGCCGACGCCGAGACTGGCGCCGGCAGGGCCGCCGCCCTTCTTGCCCTGTCCAGGCTGGTTCCCGCCGCCACCCTTGCCGTTCTGCGGCGGCTGCTGCTGCGCGCCGCCACCGTTCTTGGCGCCGCCGTTGCCGCCACCGCCACCCTTCTTGCCGCCACCATTGCCGTTGCCGTTGCCGTTTCCCTTCTTCTCGCCGCCGGCAGCGGCCGGTGGCACGCCCATAGGCCTCGCCATCAGCGTGGGGTCGTCGTACATGTCGTCGTCGAGGCCGTCGTCCTCGAAATCGACGTCGTCCAGTTCGTCGAAGTCGTCGTCGAGCCCGCTGCTGTCGTCGCCGAACTCGTCGCCCGCAGGGAGGTCGAACCTGACGGTCCTGGGGTCCTTGGCCGCCACCGCCTGTGCCTGCGCCGCTGCCGCGGGGAACTTCATCCCCTGCAGCTGCATCAGCTGCTGGAGCTGCTGCGGCGTCGGCTGCGGGTACGGCGGCGGCGCCACCATCTTCGCCTCCTTGGCGCCACCACCGCCCGCTCCACCCTTGGGCAGCTGCTGGCCCTTGCCGCCGGCGTCCCCGGCCTGTTGCAGCTGCTGGCCGCCCTTGCCGCCGACGTCCTTGGGCTGCTCCGGCTGCTGCTGGGCCTTGCCGCTGGCGTCCTTGGCCTGCCGCTGCTTCTTCTGGCCCTTCCCACCGCCGCCGCCAAGCTGCAGCTTCTGGAGCTGGACCTCCAGGGGCACGCCAGGCTTCTCGCCCCACACCCGCACCGGCTTGCCGGCTTTCTGGAGCTTTCTGATGACGGTTTCCGGGTCCATGAGCCCGGACACCGTCACCTTGCCCAGCGCCGCATCCACCTTGCTCTGGTACACCCCTGCACGTCGAAACAAAAACCATCCCAGCGCATTTTCTCTCAGAATTCGAAGAAAACGAGGGTGAGAGAAGCAAAAAAGATGTTATTTTTGGAATGGACAGACGAAGCATCCATCGTTTCAGTTACGGAGAAGAAGAAGAAGAAGAACAGAGAGCACAGCAGCATCTTGAGCTGAACTGAACTGAGAACAGACACTCTGATCTCACTCTCCCATGGAAGACACACTGAAGAACGGAAACAAAAACAAAAACAAAAAAGGCAAGCAATTCGCGGTACCAAAAAGATCGTTCTTCGTCCAGGAAGAACTTACCATCAATCTTCTGAACCACCTTCTTGACTTTCCTGAGGCAACCTTCGCAATGGATGCTCACTTTCAACTCGAGGGTCTGTGGACAGAGAGACAGACAGAGGGGGAAAAAAATAAAAACAGATTAGAACAAGACAGATAGACATGAAGAGTGAAAGCGAAACGAGATCAGTCATGCATGGAATGGAACGGAATGCGTGTGAAGTGAAGTGCTGCTTGAGTTGGGAAGAAGAACTGAAGAAGCAAGCAACCAAGCAAGACGACAGGCCGGCAGGCAGGCAAACAAAACGAACTCACCTTGACCTTGAGGACATCGTCGTGACTCATGCTGTCCAGCCGACTCGTCGTCACGCTCCGCCGCAGGCTCCGATGGAATGGCGCAAAGAGGCCTTCTTCAGATCTGGTAGTAGGTGAGTGGAGATGGAGCACTGGAATCAGGGAGGGAGGAGACGAACAGTGACGGCAGCGGCATGCGAAGGGGGCATTTCCTTCGTCTCGTCTACCTCTCCGGCCTCGACTCCACTCTCGGCGGAGAGGGGGAGAGAGAGGGAGAGGGCAGAGAGAGGATCGGCTCAAATATAGGCAGCTTTCGCAGTAAAATACTGTCACTTCACACACACACACACAGGGAATGAATTGAATAAATAAAAATCTACTCTCCTAGAGAGAGAAAGAGAGTGAGTGAAGAGACGCACGAGCACGAGCACGAGACGGGACTTGTTAACCGAGAAAACCAAGATCAGGGCTGTTAACCGAGCCCTGCAGCCGGCAGCTGCGTGGTCCATGACCAGGAGAGAGACCCTCAAAAAGAGAAAAGGAAAAAAATGGGAGGTAGTAGGAGGAGGAAGAGAGACGACTCTCGTCTCCTGGCTCCTGACTACTACTACAGTACTACCCTACACCGATCTCGCTCTATGACCGACCGACGACTCTTCTACTGTAGAAGAAAGCGAAGCACATGGAGGAAATAGAAGAAAGCGAAGCACATGGAGGAAATGAGTGGAGTGGAGTCCATGCGTACCTTCTTTTACTCGGCGCCTTGAGGGACGGACGGCTGCCTTGGAAGCGGAAGGAAGGAAGGCCTTTTCGGCTTTCTTCTTCTTCTTCTTCTTTCTTTAGAAGGAGAAGGTTCTGTTGTGAATGCGAGAGATCCCAGCCCCAAAGCGCTGTTTAAATAGGCTCTGACACGCCGATTTTCCTGTGTTTTCGTTACAGAATTTTGATTTTAAATACAGGTCCCTAGGTTAATTCCACCCTGGTTGGTAAAAATTATTATTATTATATAATAAGGCTTTGGAGAAAATAACGACAGTTCAATTGGAGAAATGGTGGGAATGCTAGTCAGTGAGTGTGAGGAGAGGAAAAATATAGTGTTTATAGCATCGTTAAATCTTGGTATGCAAAGCGAGCTATAGAAGAAGATGACCTCATTTTTAGCGGGACAAGTCATGGAACGGAGCGAGACTTCACCCTTGTTCTTTAAAAATGGCTCCCACACTCTCAAGAGTTTCACTCGATGAGATGTTTCTCGTTCTGACGTTTGCGATCCATCTAGAGCTGTGGCGGAACTGGAGCTGGAGCTGTTCAAAATATTCCCGCCAAAGAAGACCTAGGTACCAACACATGTTCCGTACATTACGTTTTTGCATGGGAAACCATGCAACGTACTGATATTGCGATGAATAAATTCGATCGGGCAAGCTAGTAACGCATTTCTTTTGCTACATTTACTAGTCTGGTATGACGAGGATCCATTTCTGTTAGTTGTCGTAATGGCGTACTTCTAGCATCGGTTTTTCATGATCGAAGCAATACGTTGTTCGTAATAACTACGTCAGAAGTGTTAGCTCTATGTTTCGTAGAGTTTCCGAAACTAGCGAAGCATACATTAGATGCTAGCTCCCGTTATAGGCCAGATGTGGTATACGACAAAGACCGCTCACTGATTCTGAGACATAGGCGGTTTTCTCGTAGAAACGTAGTCATGTTTGTAATACGCTAGACATGTCAACTCTGTGTTTCGACAACAAAGTCTATTCACGGATTCAGAGGCATAGGCGTTTGCCTTGTGAGAACGTTCGTAATACGCCAGATACGTTAGCTCTATGTTCCACAACGTTTCCAAAATTGGTGGAACATATGTTAGATGCTCAGTGTGTATGCGACAAAGACCGGTCACAGATTCTATGGTGTAAACAATTGACTCATGGAACATAGCCGTTACCCTCAATCATCGAGAAGTCTTATACACGACAATAAGCAGTCAATGCTGTTAGACATATCATTAATTTATATTAACAAAAAATACATAGAAATTGCCTGCAACATATATATAAACTTAATTTCTATAACTTGTTCAGTCAATTTTTGGAACACTGAAGATAATTTTTATCTCAAGAAAAGTGTAGTAGCAAGCAGGGTAAACTCTTTATATATCTATTTTTTCCACTTTTTTACTTTTGTGGTGATGGTGAATAGGTTAATTGAAGTACTTGATTATTATTAATAGTCCCATAAGATGAGGACTTAGATGCAAAAATACTGGAGGACAACAGATCCGGCGACAGGCCACTCCACATAGCAACACGGGATGACTCAACTATGTAGCTACAGTCCGGTGCAGCTCTAACCATCATCGTCGTACTCTTGTGGCGTGCCGACCGGAGAAGCGGTAGCGTTACTCCCCCACCCTGCATGGCTGCATGCTAGTCGCGCTCGAGACATGGTGTCTCTCTATCTCTATCTCTACATCTCTATGTCGTTGCACCGAAAACGCGGTGTCTCTATATCTCTATTACTATCTCTGCATCTCTATCTCTATCACATTCTCAGCATCTCTATATCTCTATCGCCTTTGGCTCGCCGCACAGGCAGCGCCGCCCGGCGGCCGGCCGCGGTCCACTCAGCCAGCCCCTGCAGACATCCTCACGCCATCTGCTGCTACCGGACGCAACGCGCGGTGTCCATTGCCGCGTCAGTTTGTTGAATCTGGCTGGTGGCCAGCACATTAACTCTCAATGATCTATCATTTCGCATCCACGCCATCAGCTGGTCTACGATTCTTTTTTTTTTCTTCTTTCTGTTAGTCTGTTGTTGTCCTCTAGTGGTAGCAGCAAGTAGTAACTCTTATCAAATACTCCTAAAAATTTCTGTTCTCCTGTGCGTCAGTGTCTTTTAGTAGTAACTTTTGAATTTCTTCTAGCTTGGACCCGTTTCACTATACGTTTTGGCCACAGCAGGCAGCCTCACATGAGAAAGAATGTGAGATGGATGAAAAGGCCAGCACATGAAACTACTGGGAAGGCAATCGCAACCTCCCATGGTTGCTGTTCTCTGTTCAAGACTAGTCAGAATTAACAGATACACAATTAAGTGTTGATGTTCGTCGATCGTATTACAAGAGATATTTTGTGGGATTTAAATTAATTGGTAATTTCCATCTATAAAAATAGAGGTTTTATTAGTAGTGCCGCCTGTATAAGATATGGTTATATCTGCATGCACGGTATTCAGTCATACAAGCATATATATCTTGGAGAAAAGATTTATAGAGATCAATCTACTACATTGATTGTTTTAGCTACTGTATATTAATTGTTGCTAATAGAGATATGGTCCTCTGCAGGGCAGTGTATTTGAGTCATACCAAACATATCTTGGAGAAAAGATTTATAAACCAATATAATATAATCTACTATATTTATTTTCTGGCTACTAGATAAGTCACTGCCAGCAGAGCTGGTCTGCGTGATGTGATAATGTCTCTAAGTTCTATCTATAAAAAAATGGCTACAAGTAGTACTGATGCCATAATGTCTCCAAGTTTTATCTATATAAAAATGGCAATGCAAATTGAGTCTTTAAATAAGTAGGACTCTAATATGTTTGTATATGCTTGCTGAACTAGTATTCAATTCACGCAAACTTACACATACCTATACGGAGACACACTTCACAGTCAACCACTACTTCCATTGCCATCACTAGCGATAGAACTGAATGGTATATAGCTAGATTAATGTCATAAATGTCTTTATAAAGTGCTAAAAAATATATAGATCAAAAAACTATGTACTTCTTTTTAACAGAAAAATATATGATTAAAACAAAACCAAAATTATATTTCATCTATAGTTTATTGCTAATGCTAGAGATACATGTATGGTCTGCTATAGCTAATATGACTGACATCAATGCAAAAAAAAAGAGACCTTTAAATAAGTAGGACTCCTACTCCTAATATGTTTGTATATTCTGCATATTCTTGCAGAAACTTATACGTACATATGGAAACTTGACAAGCCAAACCACTACATTCATTGTCATCATTACAGATAGAAGTGTATGGCCTGCCTATAGCTACATTCATAAATGTCTTACAGTGCTAAAAAATATGTAGTCCAAAAAACAAATATTTTTTGGTGTAAAATGATATAATTATATATCCACAAGAAGTTCACAGACTAAACCAAAATGTTTGTATTTCATCTATAATTCATTGCTGATGCGAGAGATATAGACCTAGATGGTCTGCTATGGCTAGACTGATATCATGGTGTCTCAAGTTCTGCAAAAAAGACAGTGTAGAGAAAGGAAGTTTATAAATTAGTAGGACTTCTAAGAAAAAGATTTATAAACCAATATAATATATTTATTGTTATTGGCTACAGTATGTTGTTGCCACTAGAGGTAGACACATGTATGGTCTTTTCTAATACTAGGTAGCATGTCCGTGCGTTGCTACGGAACAATTTTTTTTATATTAAAACCTCATGGATCGCACGATAAGATAACACAGATACTAATGTTCGGAGTGTCATTTAGTCTAAAAAGCAAAATTTGTGAAATTAATATAGTCACAAAGCACAGTGTCGCAGCTCACAAAACACTGTACATACAACTTTCTGTGATTGCATGGATGAGGGGCCGACCTGATCCAATTTGCGTCAAATGAGACTGACTTCAACAGAGGATGCAAACGGTGACCCAAACCTAAAAATGTGTTGGCACAGTGCTTTGCGTCCTCAAAAATCCGCTCCAACGGAGTAGACAACGAACCCATTTTGGGTACAACGCGAGCCGGGACGCAAAGAAGTATCTCGTCTCTCCCACGATGCAAATCTCGGGTGCTCGCAGAGGTGGGCCCATATAGGAGGTGTTGGGGTGAAGCGGACGAAGACGGCGAGATGTGCCGCACTTGGAAGCTCCGTGGGGGCCCTGTTCACCGGTCCCTGCTCGCCGGTCCATGCCGCCTGCCGCCGGGCGCGAGCTTAAGGGAGCCGACGCCACGCTGCGTGAGCCTGGGAACTACTGTTGCTGGGGGATCCGCCACCGGGCGCCAGGATCCACCCTCCCCACGGAACCGACCGCCAGCCGCCGGGATGCGCCCTCTCCCGGCCGGATCCGCCACGGTCACCGGGATCCGCCCTCCGGCGCACGCGAGAGAGAGCGCGCTCCACCGGGTGGAAGGACGATGTGGAAGAGAGAGAGAGAGAGATTACGAGAGAGAGGGGCCACATGGAGGAGGAGGTGCGGGGGAGTGGCACGGGCTGCGAGGTCGGCGAGAACGGCGGTGCCTAGGAGCGGTGCGGGAGGGACGGGCGGCGTGGGAGAGAGGAGTCTGGGTCTGGATTTTGCAGCGTGGGCTTCTGTTGGAGAAGCAAGGCAGAAGGGTGTGGGACTCATCGCTTTGCGTGACCCAAATGCATGTATGGGTCGCGTGTTTGCATCCTATCTCTTCGAGACAGTCTGACCAAAGCACAGACCAGACTCATGCACGCAGGAAATGATTACACAACAAACACTGGAGTCATGCATCGAACGATCCTTGATCCACGACGGAGGAGCTTGACCTTTAGAGCAGCAACCCGCCTCCATCCAACAGTATAAAATTCTAGCTAATTAAACAGCGACTACATACACACACGTCATGAACATATTTCTAAAACGTATGATGTGATGATGATGCGGCAGCAGCAGCGCCCGTGGTGAGGACGACATGCTCTCTTCAGGCGGTCCCTCGACGTACTGCGTGTCAATGTTGCGACTGCTGGAGGAGGAGGATCATCTCTATTGTTGGATTGTGAAGTCGCTCGTGCAAGTGTTGGGCTCGGTGGCTACGAAGGCTGTGGGTGCGATGGTGTCCCAGAGGTCGACGAGGAACGTCGTAACCAAGCTATGACATCTGATCTCGTCTATCTCTTTTATGTGTGGTTGTGGCTCGGACTTGCTTGTGCGTACTGTGATTTTAGGAAAGGGAAGTGACGCGTATTTTTTGACAAGCGTTACACAATATATATTTTTTGCATGTCTGTTTTCTTAGCTTCCTATTTGGCCGGGGAACGTGAGATTTTTCACGAGTAAAATAATTACGCCCGAATGGACGTCCGCTTTCCTTCCTTCCTATTTGTCTCAGCAATGTAAGATTTTTTTTTTTTCACGAGCACTTACGCCGCCAAGTTGCTTGTTTGCATGATGGACAGTAATCGAATTGCACAGTACGCGGTTGCTCGTGCCCTTGTTGCTTGCTTGCATGACGGATGATAATCACATCGCACGGGCATCGGCGGCAAGCGCACCAGCTGACTGATTTGATTGGATCCGAGATTTCAGGTTGGACGTTCCTCTCCATCTATGCATGCCGTGATTGCTCCTTTCCATCCAGAAGTTATTTTCCATTTTCCATCCAACAATTCCTTCCATGCATGCGTGGGTGACTGCTTGGTCCATTGCATGCGCGACAGAGCAAGGGAGCGCACGGAGGAGGGCACAAAGGTGAGGCGAAATTTTGTCGCACCAAAACAGTGTCCCCTCTTTAGTCTTTTTAGTTGTGAGAGATAAGTAGTCTCTGCATGCCTCGTTGCTGCCAATAGTGATAGACAAAATGCAAGGCCTATAATATGAGTATCTAGGAGAGTTTATTAGAAACCAAAAATAGGAATAGTGACTTAATGCAAGGCCTATAATATGAGTATCTAGGACAGCACTCTACAACTCATTTTAACACGGCCAGTAGAACTATGAAATAGGAATAGTGACTTAGACAAAATGCAAGGGCCAGTATGTACAGACTGATGAGTGATCGTCGCCTATTCAAAGCGCTAAAACTAGTTACAAAAAAAAAAAAAAACGCTGGCCACGTCGCTTTTACTATCTTTTTTGCCAACTTCACAGCACAGGATAAAAAATGTGCTGGCGTAATAATCTCTTCAAAGCACTGAGTAGTGCACAGCTGGAATTACTGTCAGCATTAATACATAGTATCTGGTAATACTAAGCTCTGATATTTTGACTTCCTTCCAGTAATCTCGTAGCGAAGCTTTTTATATATGTAAAAGAGAAAAACTCTATCCGTCTAAAAAAAAATTAATTCTAAATAAAAATCAAGTTAATCTTTCTTATGATTGACTAAATAAATATATAAGACATGGTACATCAACTTTATATTTCCAAAATAAATTTACTAACATGAAAATATACCTCATTATTAATTTAATAACAATATTTATTTTGTATCATAAGTATCAGCATTTTTATATAGAGTTGATCAGATTTAAAACTATTTGATTATTTGTAGAAAAGAAGTAAAATATATTCTCTTTACGATGAATGGAGTAAAAACAAAACACCCAACCAAATCAAATCGTGGCACATCTTAATCATATATAATACTCCCTTCATTTCAAATTATAAAACATATTAGCAGACACATGTATATAGTATCTGCTATGCTTGATTCGTATAAAAGCAAAGTTTACCTTCATAAAAAAATAGTATTTGCTATGTCTAGATATATAGTAACGTAATTAGAAAAGAGAAAATATCTTTATATGATTTAAAAGTGAGCAGTAGCAGTAAAACTGATGATAGAGAGGACACGCTTCTGGATACAGGGCAGCAGCATCATCATTATTTGCAAATTGCAACTGCAGACATGGAAACATCTGGTGTTGGGCGATGACGTTACTGTGTCTGCCTGACGCCGCTACACGCCACGGTACGTAGCGTAGTGTTGTAGCGGCAGAGGACAGAGGTAGACAGACGTACATGGCATACGGTGTGTGTACTTTGGATTTTGTACGTATAACGTAGTAAATTGCCTTGACCTGCAACCTGTACCTATGCCAGTACCAGTGTCAATCAGAAACGTTGTAGTTTTGCAATGAATTGGTCCGACGTAAAAGCTTTTCGAACGTCTATCACTTAGTCACCTGCCTCGCGTCGTCTCCCGCAGGGGGCGACCGAACCCCGCCGCCGCCCCGCCCACGCGCGCGGTCGGGCCGTCGTCGCCGCTCCTCGGCGGCGGCGGGCGGGAGGGGCGCTCAACAAACCCCCTCCCCGCCCCCCCGCCATTGGGCTCCCGTCGCTCTCCGCTTCTCCCCCCCTCTCTCTGCTCCCCCCTCCCGGCTCCGGCTGGCCGAATCGTGGCCCCCGGCGGACGGATCCGGCCCCCCCCAGCTGGGTCTCGCTGGCTGGGGGCCGGCAAGGCCCAGTATCTTGGCGCTGGGTGGGCTAGGGTTTCCCCCCGCCGCCGCCACCTAGCCTTCAGCGCCGCCCCTGCTCCCCTGGGCTCCTCCTCGGCCGGGGTTGAGGCGGGGGAGGCCCTCCCTGCTCCCGCCGGCGCTCGGGGCTTCTGGGGCGGGGGTGCCGGCCGTGGTGGCAGTCCGGCTCACCTGCCGGGTGGGCGGCCGGGGCGGCCTGCCGGCACCACTGCCGTCGGGCCTGGCCGGCCTCCCCTAGCCCCGGTCGGGGACCTGAGTTGGGGCTGGAGGCGGCCGCTGGCTGGCCGCCCCTCGCTGGCCGGTGGCCGGCCCCCGGGCAGGTCCGGTGCCCGGCGGGCGGCCTGCGGCCCGGCTCTGCTCCGCCACGTCGTCACCGCCTGCGCCTCTTCAGGGTCGGGCGGGCTCCTCCCCATGGCCGACCCGCTGGCCTCCTCACGGATCCCTCCCCTTCTCCTTACGCCCGGCGATGGTCGGCGGTTCTGGGGGTCCTGTTGGTGCGGTCGGCCTGGGTCCGAGCTCCCGGTGACCGGGGGAGTTGATGCCGACGGCGCCCCCTCCCCATCCATCTGCGACACCGGGCGCGGTGGCCGGTGGTCGAGGGGGGGGCCGAGCTTTGATTTTGGCCTGAGGCCGGGCGAGGCGGGGCGGTGGCGGTTGCTTCCTCCCGCCACCCCCTTCCCATTCTTCGGTGCCCGCTTGCCGACTTTCTTTGCTTCGGTTGCGGCGGCCCCCCTCTGGCCCTCGTCGGGGTGGGGGAGGGGGGTGGTGGCTGGGCCGGCTCCAGGGTGCCTCCGCCTTCTTGCGCACCTCGCCCGCTGCGCCCCCCGGCCTTGAGGCGGGGGCCTCGGCGCAGGATGTTGCGGGGATGCCCCCATTCTCAACTCTGGCGCAGGGGGCGTTCTTGGCGCCGGGTGACCTTTTTGGCGCCGATCCGCCCCTTCTCCCCCCTGGCCGGTATGGGTTCGCCACGGCGGCTGCACTGTCATGGCAGCGTCCGCGCCAAGACGCCACCGACGGCGTCGCTTCGGACGCGCATTCGCCCGCCGCACCCTAGACCTTGGCGGGCTCGGCCCAGGGGCGGTGGCGGGGGAGACCGCCGCTTCCCGTCCGCGTCTTGGCGGTCCTCGGCGGTGGTCGGGCTTCGCGTGCTCCGCTCCACTCCGTTTCATTAGCCGGGACAGGCTGCATCTCGGTGCGGCCCAGCCCTGCTGTGCGCTATTTCGATCCCACCGGCGCACCTCTCCGGCCCGGCCACGGAGGTCAAGGGACTTCGGCCGGGCCGAGGGGTGCTCGGGCTGCCGATAGGGGCCGGGCGGCCGGGCGGGCTTGTAGCGCCAACTCCTTCTACGGGGTCCGTCCTCCCCACCGGGTGGTGGGTGGATGGCCGGGCTGCCCCGCGGCGCGCTGTCCTTCTACCCAGCAACGGCTACCTCGGCTTTCTTCGGGCGGCTGACCCCTCGGACGACGGTATGGTGAAAACCACTTCTCCTCGGGTTTGCCCGGGAGCGGCGATGGTGGCGTTCTCGTCATCCCCTTCCCCGGCGTCGTCGGCTCTCCGTTCGTCTCGGGGCGACTAGCGGACTCGAGGAACGAAGGTTACGGGCGGGGTGCCTCGAGTTGGCGCTGCGGACGTCATGACCTACTTGAAGGCTCGATGAGGCCGCCACGAGCTCGCTTTTGTCTACCGCCCCGGCGCCCCATCTGTTGGTTGCCGTCGGCATGCTAGGTTGCTTGGGTAGTCTCTTCGTTGTGTTTGGTGGGGGCGGCGGCTTCTCCTTTTCTTTTCTTGTTGGTCGTCTTTGGAGGTGCCTTGGCTAGTTCCTAATCGTCCCAATCTTGTGGCACCCCGGTTTATTTGTATTGCATTTGCATCCTGCATTCTTCTTCTTAATTAAAAAGAAACGCAAAGCTTTTGCGTTTTCGAGAAAAGAATTGGTCCGACGTACTCGTACGCGTAGATCTTGTACGGTTGCGAGTAGTTGGCCTCTCTCAGACGGTCTTCCAAAGCTCTTTGTGAGGTCCAAAGCAGGTCCCGGCCGTGTGTACTGGGGAAATTCCCATACCGATCGTTTCCGTTTTCTAATTTTTATATTGTTTTTGACTATTTTCATCCGTTTTATACGAAATATATGAAGATTAGTTTTTCTTTTTCCTTATTTTGCTCGGGAGGCTGATGATGGCGGTGTGCTATAGACTACTCCCTCCCTCCCCTTTTATTAGTCGTTCGGGAAGTGTGTTTGTGAGGAGAGCGCAGTTCTCAAACGACTCTAAATATGGGACAGAAGGTACTGTCTTGTTTGGATTAGATAAAGATTCTTGCTAGAATTCAGTAGTATCTTATCTATCTATGTCTTTCATCACATTCCATTGTTCTCAGAATCAGTCTGTAAGGGTCCTCTTAAGGCCTTTTTAGAATGCAAGAATTATTTTTGTATCATATTTATTTTCTAAGGTTTTTCTATAAAAACTAAACTGATTTCTGTAAAATTTCCACATGATTATTTAGAAAGTCCCTGTGTTCCTTAAGAGCTCTAAAATCTAGCATTTATGATGAGATTGTGGAATCCTACGACTTCTTTTTATTAGAATCTTGAAACTCTCTGGTTTGTGAGATCCAATCCAAACAGTACCTGATATATGCGGCCAGTCAAGAGGAAGTGCAGTGAAAGAGATGGGCTGCTGGTTGGTGAGGGCCCATTGAGTGGGGTAGTGTGGATTTGGAGTAGCTAGGTCTGGGCCACATGGTACTCATCACATCAGCCTAGAAGTTGCTTCCATAACTCTTCTTATTAAAGGTTAGGAAAAAGTCTACTTTTTTACTCCCTCAATTTTCACGAAAAGTCTATTTTTTTTCTCCCTAAACTCCAGAACCGGATAAATAACCTCCCTCAACTTTTTAAACCATGCATTTTTCCTCCCGGAGTGGTTTTGATAGTGGTTTTTTTGCTACAGTGACGGTGGTTTTGTCTTTTTTTTTATTTATTTCGGCTAAACTTTTGAAAAATCATAGTAAATCATAAAATACAAAATCTAATTTTGTTGGACTTCATATGAGTACATCTACATAGTGAATATATAATATGGTATGCTTTAGTACAAATTTTTGCTAGTCTTTTTTTTTTTTTTTATTTATTTTGGTCAAATTTTGAAAAATCATAGTAAATCAAAAAAAATCAAAAAAATAGAAAATCTAATTTTCTTAGACTCCACATGAGTAGATCTACAAATAAACATATAATATGATATATTTTAATATAAATTTCTTGCTGTAGCTTTTGATCTATGCTTTTCTATAATTAATTAAAATAATTCATAAATGTAGCTTCTATAACTATTTTGTTACACTAAAGCATATCATATTATATATTCACTGTGTAGACCTACTCATGTGGAGACAAGAAAATTGAATTTTCCATTTTATGTTTTTTTCTATGATTTACTATGATTTTTCAAATATTCAGCCAAAATAAATAAAAAAAGAAAAAGACTAGCAAAAACTTTAAACTAAAGCATAATATATTATATATTTACTGTGTAGATCTACTTATGTGAAGTCCAGCAAAATTAGATTTTCTATTTTATGATTTTTTGTGATTTACTATAATTTTTCAAAAATTTGGCCAAAATAAATAAAAAGAAAAAAAGCAAAACCACCGTCACTGTAGCAAAACCACCATCAAAACCACTTCAAGGAGGAAAAGCGCATTGTTTGAAAAGTTGAGGGAGGTTGTTTATCCGGTTTTAGGGTTTAGAGAGGAAAAGTAAACTTTCGTAAAAATTAAGGGAGCAAAAGTAGACTTTTTCCTAAAGGTTAAGGCCTGCCTTATGGCAGAGTATGCTTTAGGCTGCTGCTGTTATACCTGTGTAGGGAGAAGGGCCCGGCAATCAATCATCCATTTTGGTTAAATTGTGCTGTCTACCCGCTCATCAGTCATCACAGCTTTGGTCAATGACATGCCTTTTCTTGCTATGTACGATCGATCACAGGCTCGTTGATCCATCCTCTATTCCTAACCCCTGTGTTCTGTACCAAAATCAGCATGAATTTTTAGAGAATTTTGGGTAGCATCTGTCCACCGATTCTTGTTTACGGAACGAAATGACACAAGATGATGGTGCCCTGTTTTCTTGATGAAAATGTGTGTGTTTTTTACAAGCCGGTGATCCATGAAGGGACTGTGGAAGGGTCATAAAAAAATAGATCCGATTATATCTTATCTGATTGAGCCATCACACCAATTTTTCTCCTCTTCATGCATGGCCACTATTTATCTTTCTCCTCCCAATGCCCGCCACCGCCGCCCAGCACCACCACCCCGCCGTGGTAGGGTCTCGCTGGAGCTCTGCGGTTGCGGCCACGCCGTCCGACAAGACCCTACCGTGCCCGTAGCAACCTTCGTCTTCCCCTCCCCTTATCTCCCGCTGTCGCCATGGCCTCCTCATCCTCGTCCGAACCTAGCTCAGCCGTCTCCACCTTCACCAAAGCCCTCTAAACTGCCTTGCTCGACGTCCCTATTGTCCAGCCGGTCCTTTCTATATATACCCGTCGGACTTGAGAAGAAGGAGAGAGACATCGGATTTAGACGATACAAAATTCAAGTGCGGGAAGTTGCTAAATCAAATGAGCGAGGGATAGCTTTTACCTTAAAAAAGTGCGCTTGTGTGTATTTTAGCTTGTGAACCTGAATGAGAAGTCTCAACCATATGAAGTGAACAGGGTTAGGACTTCTGAGCTATCATCATGATTCGAGGGACTGCCGGGACCTGAGCACTAGGTTAGGTCCTCTTCCTTCAACCACTCAACTCAGGGGCCACAGCTGGTTCAGGGTACGGTAAAAAGCGCAGAGTGGACGGCACTTCTCGAACCCTAGAGACGAGACCACCAGCAGGTGAAATCGGAGGCACATCCTACTGCCACCTACTACTATACTACTGTACACGTCCAAAGTTGCAAACTCCTTGTGTTGGAGCTATACTGGTCTCAAGTACGTACGCCCACACTTCAGCAAAGTGGTCATTTGTCCCTATTATTGTTTGGCAATTGCGCTGGTGGGAGCATGTATTTGGATCCTGTTTGTTGACCTCCATCCAGAGGTGTCCCTGATCCATTGAGGGCAGGTAGGGAACAGGTCCGACGTGATTCCAGAGGAGATTGAATACACTTTCTTTTCTCTCCCAGCAAATATAAATGGAAAAAATAGTTTTTGTCTGATCCCCTCCTAGAATGTACGCGAATTTTTGTTACTTAACTATTCTTGGGGGTCGACAAAATTGTTTTAAAGAAACCTCGCCAAACTCTCAATAAATTATTATCATGTGCTGCTTTTATTATAAAAAATAGAATTAGCTTGAATGAGAAAATTGCTTGACTTATTAGCCAGCTTGTCAGTCGTTTCAAAAATATTTTTTTCTTATAGCAAATCCGCCGAAATCAGTCATTTTGGCTTATCGGTAGGCTTATAAGTCTAACTTAACAGAACTATATCCAGGAGACGGACATATTGTCGGTACTTCTTTTTTAGATTCAGGCCTTCATGTTGTTGCTGCTGCTGCATGCCTGCTGCTGAGTCCAAGCAAAGATGGCAAGCATGCTTTGGCCTCTTCATTTTGTAGAGGTACGGTACATCCGTATATGCATGGCGTGAGGAACTCTGCTGCAGCCTGCAGGGCCGGGGAGGAAGACTGTACCTGCATGTGTCCTCAACTGAACTCACTCACAGGACCCCCGGTCATCACGGTTTTAGGATCACCTTAATTAGGTCCTATATACGTACTGAGATCTCAAACGATGCAACTTTGACATGTGAACAAACCTCGTGATACACGTAATGTAGGTGATGAAGGTGACAAATCTCAATTTGTTGCTAAATGATGTACGTTTTATAAGATTATTATTAATTTTTTTTACATCGAGGCGGTGGTAGTACCTTGCAAGCATTCTTCAAAACAAGGCTAGGAAAACGCATCGGTCTCCTTGAACTTATCTGTACATGGGCATGTGATATTTCGTTTTGGAAGAAGAGAGCACACACAACAATATATAATCTAGAGACAGATTGTACATGAGTAAAATATTGTTATACATATATATATGTTGGATTTAATTATTCACAACTAGAATATTCTAAGGGCATGTTCGGCTGGCAGCGGCTGGTTGTGTGCCTGCTGGGCTGGTTGGGTGGTATTGATAAATATTGTAGAAGTATACCAACCTAACATGCCCTAATTCTTCTAGTGATGTAGCTTTGTCCTAGTATTTTAGCATTCAAAATTTAGTACGTATAAACTTTCACAGTCGCTAAAAAAAGTATAAACTTTCTTACCAAATATCTCCTAGTGAAGATTTCTATATGCTATAACTAGAGCCAACGTTTTATTTTTACTTAAAAACATTAGGAGAATTCTACCATTTTTGGTAATGGTTTGTACATCTAGCCAAGGCCCATAACAAATGCTAGTACAATAAACTATTAATCCTGTGTAGAAAATTGACTGCTCAATTTATAATATTTGGCTATTGCATACACCTATTATTATGAGTCTATATGAAAGGTGAAAAGCAAGATCTACAAGTTTGCATGCGCGCAATGACATGAATGGCCTCATATGGCCAGCCCATGGTGAGAGTAGGAGATGGCGAACTAAAGGATAGACGAGGAGAGTGGCGGATGAACGAGGAAGAGAGTGACAGACAGAAGAAAGGATAACGCCATGTGTGTTCATTTTGTGCTACTATGTTTTTTTTTAAAAATGTAAGTCTTATTATTTGGAACGGATTTTTTAGTAGTCTTGTTCAATGGAAACAAAAGTCCGTGATCCTTAAACCCAGGGTGTCTCTTTTTTGTTAACTTAAAAAGGTAGCGTAGCCGGCAGCCGCGCTTTGATGTGTGGATCTATGCTGGGCCAGGTCCTGTCATTTTCTAATTAGTTTGGGCCCCTTTGTTTGTATGTGCCGGTATCGTGGGCCTCCGCGAGTGTACGTACACGCGCGTCGTATCAAATCATGTCTCCAACTGGAATGAGTGGGCCTTGTATGCTCAATAAGAGACTACGCCGACGCAATCATTTTTGCAGACACAAGACGTTAATGTGGACACGTACATACTCATCGATCAAGACACAACAAAATCAGTCATATCATTGTATACTAGTACATATATATCCATTTGTTGCTATAAAAATATCATTATACTCGTGATAGGTATATCGACAGCTTAATAATTTAAGTTATGCCGCTAAATAATATTTATGACTGTAATTCAAATTCAAGTGACTGGAAAACAAAATTGTATAGCCAGGTTGGCCTTGTAACTTAAAATGAAACAGAATTTGGATGATTGTGATATATGGTATTTGTAAGGCTGGTTGTTTTAGTTTATATTAAGGCAAAATTTCAGCCCATCTTTTTTAGGTCCACCTCTTCCTAACTACCGGATGGTGGGGAGTTTCTTACATCTAGATTTATATGATCCCTGGTCATAAGAGTTAGGATAACTGCGTCTAGCAATAATTGAGATAGAGTCTGATTTGAACACGTATGGATTTCGCAGCTTTGCGTCTAGCTCTATGAATCAAGACTCTCCTAATCTATCATGAATAGCAAGTAGAATATAGATATATGAAGTCGCGGCAATCTTTAGATTAGAGTCCTAAGTAAAATCTGTGAAGGTTTAAATATGATATGTATATATGTTATTATGTTTATTTTCTACATATCCATGTCCAATAATCTTCATATTAGAGTCATAGGTACAGTCCATGAAGATTGAAATATGATGTATGTGTATTTTTATATTTTTCCCATGTATCCGCGTCCGATATTATTACTCGTTCTCCCCTAAAAACAGTACATGTCCTAAGTTTGTTGCTGTATCTTTTTTCTGCCTATTATCTCCCGTATTTTATTTTTTCTACCATCCGTTCAACCGTGTTTCTGTTGCCAGTCCACACGGACACATTTAATCCGATTCTATAATAGAATTTCTATTTCCCATCAGCTCATGTTTATATTTAATTAAGAATTCTTTTTTGTTTCTGCATTTCGGTTGGACATAGGTTTGTTTGGACCGATATTTTTTTTCTGCATTTCTATTTTCGCTTGGTTTTTTGTTTGTGCCACTTGGTTCTTGAGTCCAATTCTTATTCTCATATGTTCCTTCGCTCCAAATGATCTATTCTTATAAAGTTTAAAAATAAATAATAAATATAATATTATCAGCCATCTAAGATTTTGCCATCAAATTGTTGATATATTTTACACTAGAAATAACTTTTTAAAATGAAAATCAAGATTGATCGATGGTCCAATTAATAAAATCATTGAGCACCTAATTTATCTATATCTAAAATTAAAGAGAAAAAATTTCTTACTCTATTTTTTCTACCATTTCTCCCTAACTACCTAGGGAATAGAGAGTTCTTTCCGTCTCCCTATTTTACTTCCCAACCTACATTCGCGCCCTCCATATGCCCTATAAGCCCCATGATTCATCATACGAGTTCGAACAACTCATGTCTAGCGATTAAAATAGGGTATGATCCAAAGTCATATTACATCACACCTTTTGTATCTCATATGTGATTCGAACTCATAAAATCTTTGCTCATACGAGTTCGAACAACTCATTACTAGCGGTCAAAATGGAGTCCGATCCAAAGACATATTAGGTCTCTTATATATCTCGTACGTGGCCTCGAATCATATGACTTACCAGTTAGAACAACTTGTGTCTAATAGTGCATGAAGTCCATTGTTATGTGTATTGGGTTCCGTTGTAATGCACGGGCATATTTTCTAGTAATTTCTAAAAAGAGAAAAACAAATTTTAATTAATGGGCAGTGGATTTGAGTTGCACGAGATGGGACTAGGTTGAGGATTGGAGATGCATGACGAGTCCACGCTATTGTATGCGCGGCAAAAGCTCACTGTAACTTTATCAACATAGACTTCCAAATAGACTATTTTTTTTATCCCAAGGCACTAGTGGACTAACAACAAGTATTAGTTAATACAAACAGTCCCCTTAGCGTTTGGACTGTCGCGATCTCCATTGCCCCGGCTGGCGAGCCGGCTGCGGCTTGGACGCTTGTCGCTGTCTACGGCCCCGTCCTGGACAACCTGAAGCCGGCATTCTTCGATGAGCTGCGTGCTGTGCATAACGCCGCCACGGGGCCGCTCCTCCTCTGCGGTGATTTCAACCAAATTTATCGCGCGGTTGATAAGAGCAACAATCGCCTAAACCTTCGGTTAATGCGTCGCTTTCGTCGAGTTCTCGACGATCTCCAGCTGCAGGAACTTTACTTACATGGTCGCCTATATACCTGGTCTAACCAGCGCAGCCGCCCAACACTTGAACGCATTGATCGAGCGTTCGCGAGCGTGGCATGGTTTGAGGCCTTCCCTTTCCACCATCTCCGTTGCCTCTCATCCGATTGTTCGGATCATTCGCCTCTCCTGTTGCAATTATGCACACAACCTTGGGCTAAGCCTCGCTTCCGCTTCGAGGCTTTCTGGGTAAAGATGGATGGTTATGACGATGTCGTCAGGCAGGCTTGGGAGGCCGAGCTCCCAGGCGCCGACGCTTGCAGGCTGTTGGACTTCAAGCTCAGGAGAACCGCGAAAGCACTGCAAAGCTGGAGTACGAGGCGGGTCGGCAGCGTTCGTAGCCAGCTCTTCATGGCCCGTGAGCTCGTCGCTCAGTTCGACAAGCTGCAAGAGACCAGGGCACTGTCCGACGCTGAACGGGGGTTTACATCGGCAAACTGAAACAAGCGTGCCTCGGTCTCGCCTCACTTTCGCGCACGATTGCGAGGCAGAGGTCTAGAATTAAGTTCCTGGAGGAAGGTGACGCGAACACAAAGTATTTTCATCTTCAAGCATGTCCCAGAAGTCGCAAGAACACTATCCCATCCTTCCTGCTGGATGGCGTGCTGCTCTCTAATGAGCCGGCCAAGGCTGAAGCTGCCTATAACCATTTCAATGACATTCTCGGCCAACCGCTCTCCCGGAGTCGCTCCATCGCGCTTGAGGGGTTGCTACCTCAGCTAGACCTACATGATCTAGATGTCTGCCTCTCCGAGGAGGAAATCTGGGCTACGATCAAGGACTTGCCTAGTGACCGTGCTCCCGGTCCCTGATGGTTTTACCGGGCTCTTCTACAAGAGCTCATGGCCGGTAATTAAGACGGATGTCATGAACGCCGTCAATGCCTTGTGGTCGCTGGACACCAGAAGCCTGCACCATCTCAATGATGCCCTGCTCGTGTTGCTCGGGAAGAACAATGCGCCCACAACACTTAAGGATTACCGGCCAATAGCGCTAATGCATAGTTTCAGCAAACTTTTTGCAAAATCCTTGGCCAGGCGGTTGGCCTCTCGCCTTGGGGAAATGGTTGCGGTCAACCAGAGTGCGTTCATCAAAGGCAGGGCCATCCATGACAACTTCCGGGCGATCAATCTCGCTTGTCGATGGTTGCACCGTAAGAAAACACCGGCGTTGCTGCTGAAGATTGACATTGCAAAGGCTTTTTCGACTCTGTCTGCTGGCCTTTCCTCCTCGAGGTCCTCCAACACCTCGGTTTCTCACAGCGATGGCGTGACTGCATCTCTGCTTTACTATCCACCGCCAGCACACGGGTCTTGTTGAATGGAAGGCCAGGCCGTCGAATCATTCACGCTAGGGGGTTGCGCCAGGCGACCCCCCTGCCGCCGTTGCTATTTGTTCCGATCATGGAAGTCCTGAACTCGCTGATCGGGGAGGCCGACCGGGCAGCTGCCTTCTCCCCGTTGCCTGGGCAGTTGATCCGCCACCGCGCCTCGCTCTATGCCGATGACGTCGTCGTCCCTATTGTCACCGGTGGCTGGGGACATGGTGTGCCTTTCCCAGATCCTTGAACTTTTTTTGCGACGCATCTGGTCTCATCACCAATCGTGAGAAATGTGTCGCCCGCGCCGATCTCCTGCGACGACGCCCGCAGTTGAGGACCTTCGACAGATTTTTCCCCTTCACGATAGTGACTTTCCTGCTAGGTACCTTGGCATCCCCCCTCTCACTCCGCCCGGCTCCGTCGTGTGGATGAGCAGCCGCTAGTTGATGCAATCGCCGCTACGCATACCAACCTGGAAGGCCGGGTTGCTTACTATGGCCGGCCGAGTCGCGTTGACAAAATCAACTTTGTCCGCCATCCCGGTGCACATCAGCATCGCTTGCTGCCTTTCAGCCTGGGCAATCCAACAGATCGACAAGCGCAGAAGGGGCGTTCATTTGGGCGGGGTCGAAGCTTGCGGCGGCGGGAAATGTCGTGTGGCCTGGCCCTCGTGTGCCGCCCAACCGAGCTGGGTGGCCTGGGTGTCATCGACCTGCGCTTCTTTGGTTATGCACTCCGACTGCGCTGGGAGTGGCTTGCTCGGACAGAGCCCGATCGTTGTTGGGTGTCCTTGCCGCCGCGCCGCGAGAGACATGTGTTGCAGCCATGCTGGCCGCAAGCCTGCGTGTCGGGTTGGTGATGGCGCCTCCACCAAATTGTGGACTGATAACTGGTCCTCCGTGGGACCGCTTTGTCGCTGCCAGCGCCGGCGGTGTTCGCCGCGACGTCTCGCCGTGGCCGGAGGCGCTCGTTGCGCGATGCACTGCCTCAGCACCGTTGGGCCCTAGACATCACCGGGCGCTGACGACGCAGGTAATATGTGAGTATTTGCAGGTTTGGGAGCTTCTGCGCGAAATCACGCTCGTTCCAGGCCAGCCGGACAGTTTCATTTGGAAGTGGTCGACTTCAGGCTCCTTCTCCGTCGCATCGACATACAGGGCATTTCATGCCGGCTCGACCAGGCTGCTGGGGGCCAAGGAGCTGTGGCGCGCTAAAGCGCCGCCCAAGATCAAACTGTTCTTCTGGCTCGCACTACATCGTCGACTTTGGACGACCGAACGTCGCTGGCGGCATGGTTTTACAGGAGAACAGCAGCTGCATCCTGTGTGACCAACGCCCGAAACTGAGGCGCACTTGTTCCTCGGTTGTGTCTTCGCCAGGGAGGTTTGGGCTCGCATTCTGGAAGTCCTACATTTGCAGGAGCTTGTGCGGTGGGCGACCACGACATCGCCCTTTGGTGGCTTCAGCAACGGCGACGCATCGACCGTGGCGACAGACCGATCTTCGACTCTGCTCCCGCTTATCGCCTGGTGCCTCTGGAAGGAACGAAACGCCAGAACCCGGTCGACTGGTTTCCTCGGCCAGCGAAGTCGTCAGTAGCATATTCAGGGAGGGTGCGGATTGGGCAGCAGCCGGCTATGCGCCGTTGGTTGCTCTTGAACTTCTTTGGTCGCAACAGCCGGCCTCGATGTAATCTTCCTTCTCTGTATCCAGTAGTTTAGGTATCTCTGGACGGTGCGTCTCGAGGCCTCTCGCCTAAGACTCATCGTTGCGATTGGTTGGTGTACTTTGCTTCCTTCTTAATGAAAAACGGGCGCAACCCGATCGCGAAAAAAAAATAACAAAAAAAAAGTCCATCCATTAGTCAAGTTTGGATGACTTGTATGACTATGTATACACTGTGTGACTAAACTTTAATCATCCTAGTACTCAATCAGACCCCTCTACTAAATACCAGCTCATGTATGGTCAAAAGCTTGTATGATACTACCTTCGTCGCCGAAAAGATGCAATGCTAGGTCAGAGTCAAAATAACTTAATATATTCTTGTTGAGTTTATGAAAAATATAGTTGCATTGTATGCATGTATGTGTTCACGCCAAAATCGTGCAGCCGATCGATCGAGACATCGAGTGGAAAAGCGGTTGTATACACACATAATGACACATGGCACGACCCTGGACCACAACACGCGTGTGTACAAGCAAACAACTCGACCGACTGCTATGTACTCCGGTGCTGTGCTCTGGTCGCTGACTACAAGCGGAAAGATGCCGACGGCGACCACATGCATGCTGCTCCGGCGGCCGGCGGCCGTGCAATGCCTGCATGTGCATGCAGAATTGCAGATGCAGACACCAGAGTTGACATCACAACCACTCATCACTGTGGGAGCTTCTTGGCTCTCCTGGGTCTTCGATCGATCCGGTCCGCTAGAACATCAGCCGCCAGGAGATTTAGGTACGGTTGAGCGCGTGCCAGAACATTATGGCGCGTGTTTAAAGCGTTTGGTTACACTACTTGCTGGTTGCCACACCTAAAATTAGGGTCCGTTTAGATAAGACCAGAATTATCAGTTAACTTTATAGGTCGGTTGGTTAGGTCTCTTGTGGTGGAACCTACCCATCCGAGTTAAGTCCTCGACTTGGCGCGGGTGATTGCATTTTTTAATAATTATTTTAGGGTTTTTCGGCGTTTTTCTCAAAAAAAAAAAAACAATTATCAATTAACTGTAGTTAGCTCGATAAAAACTAGCACTATGCTGATTGGATCTTAAGACTAATGGATAGAAATATATTATTACTACTATGCAAAGACATTTATGCCCCTTCCCTACCCTGCTATTATTCTCACGCAAAGACGAAGTTTTTTATTTTTTACTTTTTCGAGGTTGGTTGCACCTGTTAGTCCTAATTAGCTGGATCTTACCAACTATTCGACTAACAGTTTTGGGGACAAGTTTAGTCTACCCATTAACTTACCTATTTGGATTTTTATAGACTAAAAATTAGTCAGCTAGTTGTTTCCAAACAGGGCCTATTGGCTCGAGCAAACTAAGTATTGGATTAGTGTTTGATTTCAACCATAAGAGTTTAAAGTTTGGAAAATAAAATGTGGCAAATGTTTGGTTTGTAGCTACTTGGACACCATTCAGTCAAGGATACTTGTCATCTTTGACTTTGTACGGTCTTACAATGGCATATCTTTGACTGTTGTGGCAATGGCATACTCCTTCCGGCCCAAAAAAAAAGATGACGTTTTAGGTATTCGTGCCATAAGTTTGACTTGATTTGTAGAAAATACGCATAATATTTATATCTCCAAATAAATTTGTTAAAAAACTAGATCTAAAGATCTTTCCGATGATACTAATTATGATACTAATCGATGATATTTATTATTTATAAAAATTGCCGGGCAGATCATTTCTTGGGAAGTTTAAAAAACGTCATCCTTTTTGGGATGGAGGGAGTATCTTTGATTGTTGTGGACTTGTGGTGGTAGATCCGCTCAGTCCATATAATAGTTTTTAATTGGATTATTTCATTACCTGCTTCGATGAGAACCTAACCCACTACGTAAAACTTTCCCCTGTTCACTTCAAAGATATCAATTTTTGTTGCACAGTATTTTTCTCTAAAAAAAAAAAGTCAGCTGTTCCAACTTATTAGTCTCATAGGTTCAGCCGAACATGGTTATTGAGATGGCTTATTTACCCATTTCTAACCAAAGCATTCTTTATTGTCAAAAAAAAAGTGTTGTAAAAAAAAAAAACCAAAGCATTCTTACGAGTCCCTAGGATTTGGATGCGAATATGAGAAATAGGCCAAGAAACCGCGTGAAGCATAAAGGGAGAACTAGGTTTTAAAATCACGAATTTCAGGTAAACGTGCAAAAGCGTCAAAGTATTACAAATACCGAATACATGATTGTTTTAGTAGAACCGAAATAGTCAGGTTTATGTTCATACGAGCTCATCTTGTACTCCAAGACAATCTCTTTTATTTCTGTAATATATCCGTCTGCCTCCTACTAGACTGAGCAATGTATCCACTATATATTCTACCGATTCTAATCTCCTATAAGAAGTGACCTCTAAAATGGCTTCTTGATGTTAAACATAACTACATAAGCACATTATTATTAAGAATACTAGGAAATTAACCCTGCTTGGCGTTGCTGCAGAAATTAAAGAGTTGATTTCTCATGGATAAAAGATGAAATGTATAGATACAGAATTAAAAGTTTTTGTCTCTCTATAGAAGCCAGCTCATGGGTTGCTAGAAAAGTGGAAGACACCAGATACAAAAATATGCTATGAGATATGTAGTCAGTCCCTTATTATTTTACCGCTACTTTTCAACTTTTTATTGATTTTGCTCTTGTGATGGTACTCCGTAGTTTGTATGGGCCGATTACCGATCGAGGCAATGTATATTTGATAATTGGAAAAAAGTCTACTTTTACTCCCTTAACTTTCACGAAAGTCTACTTTTTCTCTACGAAACCCCAAAACCGGGAAAAACAACCTCCCTCAACTTTTCAAACCATGCGCTTTTCCTCCTTGAAGTGGTTTTGATGGTGGTTTTGCTACAGTGACGGTGGTTTTGTATTTTTTTTCTTTTTATTTATTTTGGCTGATTTTTTTTGAAAAATTATAGTAAATCACAAAAAATCATAAAATAAAAAATCTAATTTTGTTGGACTCCACATGAGTAGATTTACATAGTAAATATATAATATGTTATGCTTTAGTTTAAAATTTTTGCTAGTCTTTTTTCTTTTTTATTTATTTAAATTTGAATCTTTAAAAAATCATAGTAAATCATAAAAAATCATAAAATGGAAATTTCAATTTTGTTGTCTCCACATGAGTAGGTCTACACAGTGAATATATAATATGGTATGCTTTAGTGCAACAAAATAGTTATAGAAGCTATATTTATGAATTATTTTAATTAATTATAGAAAAGCATAGATCGAAAGCTACAACAAGAACTTTATATTAAAATATACCATATTATATGTTTATTTGTAGATCTACTCATGTAGAGTCTAAGAAAATTAGATTTTCTATTTTTTGATTTTTCTATGATTTACTATGATTTTTCAAAGATTTGGCCAAAATAAATAAAAAAAGACTAGCAAAAATTTTGTACTAAAACATATTATATTATATATTCACTGTGTAGATATACTCATATGAAGTCCAACAAAATTAGTTTTTGTATTTTATGATTTTTTTGTGATTTACTATGATTTTTCAAAAGTTTAGCCGAAATAAATAAAAAAGAAAAAAACAAAACCACCGTCACTGTAGCAAAACCACTATCAAAACCACTCCAGGGAGGAAAAACGCATGGTTTGAAAAGTTGAGGAAGGTTGTTTATCCAGTTTTGGGGTTTAGAAAGGAAAAGTAGACTTTGGTGAAAGTTGAGGGAGCAAAAGTAGACTTTTTCCTTGATAATTACCAGTTTTCTCTAAGTAAAAGCTTAGCCCACAGGTGCTTCTTCAATGCTTGTGGACAGTTTTGGACGGCCCATAAACTTGGGCCCGTTCAGTTCGCGGCTTAGCTTTCTTTTCCCCGCACCGACTAATTAAAAAAAATAAAAAAGAAATCTCCCCTGGCCTTCTCCCTCGTGCCCTTCTCTCCCAGCGGCGACGGCTCGGGCAGGCGGCGCGACCCGTTTCCAGGTCTTCGCCGGCGAACTGCGAGCATCCACCAGGTAAGGTACGCCCCTCGCTTCCCCAGTTCCCCTTTGCCTTCCCTTTCCTTCCCTTCCCTTTCCGCTGTGCGAAACCGAGCACCCCCAAACCCTTACTATTTCTGTCCGAATTCGAGTCTGACCTAAATTCACGCATACATATGTACCCAAGTGCTGCTGTGGATCCGCCCCGCCCTAGCTCCTGTGTCACATCACGATTTGTGTGCTTTGCAGGTGGACCGGAACGCAGGCGCGGGAAATCGCTGAGCAGCCGCAGCCATGTCCGTGGCGGCGGGCGTGAGCGACGCGGCCATCGCGGTGCGCGACAAGCTCCGCGGCAAGATTGGCCAGACCAAGGTCAAGCGGTACTGGCCGGGAAAGGCGCCTGAGTGGGCTGACGACGCCGATGAGGACGGCGACCTCAGGACGGCGAAGGCCTCCCTCGACAAGGCGTTCCCCAAGGACGACGACGGCGATGTCCCCGCCGCCAAGGATGACCGCCGGCTCCGCCGCCTCGCGGAGACTCGCGCGGAGAACAAGGAGGAGCTGAGGGCGGACCATCGCCGGATACGGCAGGCGGAGATTGTGTCGACCGCGGAGGAGGAGAACGAGAGGCAGGAGGCTGATGCCGACGAGGAGGATGAGGAGGCCCAGGAGGAGAGGAGGAGGAGGATAAGGGAGAGGCAGCTGTTGAGGGAGCAGGAGGAGCTGCTTCCGCAGGAAGAGGAGGAGCCGGTGGAGGAGGAGGAGTCTGAGGAGGAGTCGGAGTATGAGACAGACTCTGAGGATGAGCAGATGGGCATGGCCATGGTGAAGCCCGTGTTTATTCCGAAGTCACAGAGAGACACGATTGCGGAGCGTGAACGGCTGGAGGAGGAGGAGCGGCAGCTTGAGGAGCTGGTCAAGAAGAGGCTCGAGGCTAGGAAGATTGAGACTAGACAGATTGTAGTGGAAGAGATTCGAAAGGAGGAGCACATTGAGAAGGCACTGAATGAAGAGGCCAAGATTGAGGATGTTGATACAGACGACGAGTCGAATGAAGCAGAGGAGTATGAGGCATGGAAAAACAGAGAAATAGCAAGAATTAAGAGGGACAGGGAGGAAAGGGATGCGAGGTTGAAGGAGAAGGAGGAGATTGAGAGGGTCAGGAACATGACAGAGGAGGAGCGTCGGGAGTGGGAGCGGAAGAATCCGAAGACACTAAAACAGACGAAGCAGAAGTGGAAATTTATGCAGAAGTATTACCACAAAGGTGCCTTCTTCCAGGAAGGTGCTGATGATGTTATCCAGTCAGCTGGTAAAGATGATATCTACAGCCGTGATTTCTCTGAACCCACTGGAGAAGATAAAATGGATAAGAGCATCCTGCCCAAGGTCATGCAAGTTAAACATTTCGGGCGCAGCGGCAGAACGAAATGGACACATCTTGTTAATGAGGACACTACAGATTGGAATGCACCGTAAGTACATAAGTCTGTTGCATCATTATTTACTCTTGTGATATTGTTGAGTTGGCTTGTTTATTTTCCTTGCAAATGTTTTCATTCTAGTTTCCTAGTTAAATTTTGATGGCCTCAGGGCAAATTATTCCGGATGCTTTTAATTAGGAAGTCCAATGGAGGCCCTGACATAACTATAGTAGCTTTTGAGACAGAATTTGATTGCAGTTCTTTGATCCGCTAATTCGTCAAAACCTCAAAGCTTAGTAGATATTTATCAATTGAATTCCCTCGAACGTTTTCTGGGGTGCTGTACCTTGGTCTTTTAACAGGAAAACATGTGTACTGAGTCTGGACTAATAATTTGTTAATGAATTTTTCAGATGGTCAACAAACGGGCCTCTCTGAGAAAGCAAAGTATAATGCTAAAATGGCTGGCATGAATGCACCTATTGCTAAACCAAAGGGGAGTAAGAAGTTGAAGGACTGGGATGCAAAGTGAGATGCCAGGTGAGCTGGCATTGTCTAAGCCTTATTGCTATACAAGCACTACCTAGCCAACAAGTGCAAACAGTGCTTATGCACATGCTTTCTTTTCATTTTGACTGCATAAACCATGTGACCTTTACGTGCTATATTCTGTTAAAGTGTCCCACTAGTATAATGTAATGGTTCATGAATGATTTTTAATATTGCTTTCTTGTCATGTTTTATCAGAAGTGTATCCCATGTCCATGTATATTTTTCCATTGAACGGTGCTGTAGGGGTACCTGTCATTTTCATTAAGAAGAAAGAGTACCTTATCCAAACATTGTTAAAAATGTGGTGGTTACAGTGTTTCCAAATTTCCCAAGCGACTGAGAATGGTCAAAGTGTTGAGGCCTCCCTGGTGCTCCTTGTCCGAACCCTTCATTTCACTATCCTGAGAAGGAACAACATCCTGTTGTGGTGAGAGAGTATGTAAACCAATTTTCTGAAAAACAGCGAACCACACTTCCCTTGCTAGTGGTGGCAACACATGAAATCAGCATATAGTTCATGGTTTCTGGGGCTTATCACAAAGTTGGCTGCTGCCGGGTGTGGTAGTCCCAGCTTTGATAGCCTATCAGCCATACAGCAGCAATTAAGGACCTCAAACCAAATGAAATTCTTGCAACTTAAGGGGCCAAGACTGCCAAATCCTCTTCCATGGGTGAGCCTAATATTCCAAAAAAAGATTTCATTTTAGGAAGATTTGCTAGAGTAGGTGCCAGAGCTAGTAAGCTTCCAGACATGCCGACCCTGAACATCCGGTTGAAGGTGAATATTTTCTGAAATGTCCCATAAGTGGAGATATTCCATCAGACAGTGACAGAGAAAGGTCCTTTAGTATTGCCCACCCAACACCGGATGTTCGAGGTTTCTTGCATGCTCTTGTCGATAATTCTTAGGATGATTGCAAGAAGATTAGGTGCAATCCCAACCATAGACTTGTATCCATTGATCAAATCATAATTTGGTGTTGGAACCATTACCCACAGTTGTTGTCATGGCCATGGCGAATAAAAGCTCTAGCATTTTGTAGAAAAAAAAAAAACTTGGCCGGTGGGGGAAGATCACCCCTATGGTATTTCCTTAAGAGGAGGAACTAAAACTTCACCTGACCGAGAAACCCCCTGAATCCTGAGTTCCTGACAGTGCAGACCCAAATTTTGGGTTGCCAGGCAAATTTTTTTGCAGCTCAGCCCCGAAATTCATTGCCATGGGGGATTGAACCCAGTTTGATGGGGTGCTACTAAGGAGTGCCAATTGTGTTTGAGTCCCTTTTGCAAAGCTCATCTTGGTGAACCTGAATCTGAAAACCTGTGTTTGGTTTGGTTGGTCTGTTATTTTTTTTCTTGCACATGAGAGACACACTATGGATGCCCAGCCTACTACCATACCGGATAGGTCTTTGAACCCTTTGCCATGAAACCAAATAATTGCCACCGTTATCCTGTTCTTGACCCTTCCAAAGAAACCCTCTTCTCTTGTCCATAGAAAAATTAAAATGATTGGAGAGAGGGGATTGCCCTGACAGAGGCCATGCTGGTGGACAATCTCCTCTCCTGGTTCCCCGTTTACAGGATGTGCAAAGAAGGTTATACCCGTTTCGTTCAGAGCCCAATTTGATCAGGACTTTCAGCATAAATGCCCAGGACATTGAATCAAACACTTTGGACATGTCCAGTTTGAGGAACACATGAAGGTTCCTTTTGTCTTTGTAAACATTTCACAGTTGTGCTGGAGTGCTGGATATCTTTCAAAGAAGTGCTGATTTGGGATTAAGATACTGGGGATTGGTTTCTGGGAGATAACACATATGTTCTCACTCTCTTTCTTTTTCTTTTTCTTGGGGATTCTGGGAGATAACAGATGGTGTCTGCTTGAGAGGAGTGCTTTCATTTTGAGGGCACTGCTCCTAGTTTGAGCTCCTGGAAAGCTGCTTTCAAATGGGAAATCTTATTACACTTGTTCAGAATTTGGAAGGAGCTTCATCAAAGCATTTTTGTCTGGCATTGCAGTCTTTTGATTTTCGTTTGGCTTAGCGGTCTTCAGGTTTTGGTAGGTTTTTTGTTCTATTAGCTAGGCTTTCTTTTCTTTTTCTCTCTTGTTTTCTTCTTTCTCTTGCATGAGTGTGTTTTTGGGGTTGGCCACCTTCTTGTTGGCCATCTTTTCCTGTTTGTTTGGCTTCAGGTTTCCCCCACGGTTTCAGTTTAAATAAAAAGAAACAAAATGTAGATTGGAAAAGTATTTCCTAAGGATTCAACTGACGTTTTATCCAAAATTCTCGTTCTGCAGAGATGGGAGACTTTGCGGAATGCTTCTGACTAGCTTCAGCTTGAAGAATTATCATTTAAAAAAATCCAGACACGGCTGGAAGTCTTTAGGAGTAATGATAACAGTGACCATGCAAGTCATAATCTTTTTGTAGTTTTTTTTGTGTTTGGCTGAAGTGGTTTGCATAGTGCTCTCTGCTCTGTGAGTAACCTGTGCTGTAATGTGCGCTGGCAACCCATCGTTCTTGTAACTCAGTCTTATTGGCTTTACCCTTTTCTAAAAGATAAAGAGATACTCCGAATTATCTTGAATACACCTTCCCGAACATAGGCATTTGGCTTACTGAGACCAAGGTGGGACAATACTGATTTGGCAAAGCTATGAATTAGGCTTTGGAATCCGGTTTCTTATCATGATGTTCATAATTGTTTTCTGATCCCTGTACATTTGTGTGGCGATGCTGACTTAACTATTATGGTACCCCTATAAAAGTAGCTTTGCGATCTACTATACTCCCTCCGTCCCTTATTAACTGTCGCCGTGGATTTCCGTGCCACAAGTTTGACTCGATTTATAGAAAATACATGCAATATTTATGTCTCCAAATAAATTTGTTAAAAAACTAGATCCAAAGATCTTTCCAACGATACTAATTATGATACTAATTAATGATATTTAGTATTTATTAAAATTGCCGGCATTTGTTTCTTGGGAAACGCAAGCGACAGTTAAAAAGGGACGGAGGGAGTAGATGTTAGATTAGTGAATCTGTGAATGCTTGCCATCTACTACACTAGTGAATGCTTTGCCGTTTTAGCTATATTATGTGCAGTCAATACGTGTGCAGCGGAGCGTGCCTACATACCTAATTTAATCTAACAACTGTATTTGACACTATTTCCGGTGTCCTGATCCTTCAGTCTGGTGAGGTGTGGTTAACAGATATAGAGCAGTTCAGTCTAAAAACCAATTATCAGCTAGGCCAAATGATTTTGTGTGGACTTTTGGCATATGAATTGCAGCCTCATGGAAATAAAAAACGGTAATGATTCTATTCTGACGTCCGTCACTTTTGGCTGCTTCGGACGTGGCATAAGCAGATTGGACCGCCCGCCACCCACCGCCCAGCGCTCCCTCGTGACCCACTCGCCCGCGCACCTCCTCGTGACCCACTCCCCCCATTCCCCCCATCGCTCGCTGCCCGCTGCTTGGCGTCGCCTCATGGGCTTCTGCCGCACTGCGCCCTCGCGCCTCCCTCCAGCGAGCTGCCCTCCCTCCCTTCCCTCACGACTTGGGTAGGGGCGCGGCAGTGGCGGCTGGCGAGGAGAGCGCCTCCTCCCTTCCCCTGCTCTCTCTCTCCCTCCCTCCCTGCTCTCTCTCTCCCTTGCGCCTCACTCCGTGCATACGGAGCGAGGGCGATGAGAAGCAGCCCGACGAAGTAGGTGGTGAGGGATCGGATCTAAGGCCTTCTCTTCCGCCTCTAGATCTAGATCTGAGCTCTCCTTCCTCCTCCTCCACGCCGCTGCTCCGACGAGGTAGGTGGGGTGGGATCTAGATCTGAGATTTCTCTCCCTCTACTCCCCTCTGGATCTCGATCTAGTCCCTCCTCTTCCTCTCCCCTCCACCTCTTCTTCCCTTCTCTTCCCCTCCCCCCTCTAGATCTAAGGTTTTGATGGTGGATTGGGTTTATACCGATTCAGATCTACAAGCAACAAATGATGTAAACTGCTTTTTGCACGAAAATCTCTGATGTTGCAGTGGCTATTTTGTGATGTTTCAATAGCTTTTTTTGCTTTGTTTTGCAGCAGTATCTCCCATATTTATCACCGTTTTTATTAGTTTTTCTTCTGTTTGTTTCAGTATCTTTATTCTCCATGTTGCTTTCTCCATGTTTCAGTAGCCTCTTTTCCATGTTGCAGTAGCTTCTTCTCCTGCTTCTCCTTTTGTTTCAATAGCTTGTTCTGTTGTTTCAGTAGGTTCTTCTCTATGTTACAGTAGTTTCTTCTCCATGTTGCCGTAGCTTTTTCCTTTTTTTGTTGCAGCAGCTGCTTCTCCTTTTGTTTTCAATACTTTTTTTTCTCCATGTTGCTTTAACTTCTTCTCCATGTTGCAGTAAGCAAGTTTGAAGTGTTTCATCTGTCTTTTTATATATGTTGCTAATGTTGTATCTCGATGTTTCAAAAGTAAATCGGATGTTGCATCTCCTCGCCGCTTTTTTTTTACGCTACCTCGGCTCAGTATCTTCTCCTCCAGGGCACTCGTTGGACATCCGCGCATCCCCTGCTTCTCCTCCGATGCTAGTTTTCAAGTGTTTTTCAAGCGTTTTTCTAGTGTTTCAGCAACGTGTTTCAAATGTTTCATTTGTTTTCAAACTTATGTTGCAATCGTTATTCCTAGATGTTTTAAAATCAGATCGAGTGTTGCATCTATCTTCTCGCCTTTCTGTTGTTTCGCCTCGGTGTCAGACGAAGGAAGGCAGAGGCGGTCCCCAGCAGCGCGGGGACGGGCCCTATGCACTTCGCAGCTGGCGCAGTACATAAAACCCGGGTGGTGGGGGGGGGCGCGCTCGGTGTTGTTGCGAGGCGGACTGGTGCGGGTGGTGAGGGGCGTCCGGACGCTGCATCCGTCCGGACGTCCGGACGCTGGCTTGACCGAATAAAAAAGGAAGAAACATGACTAGGCTGATTCTAAAATGACGTAATAATGTAGCATGATAAGCATGGAAATATAATAACTAGACAGCAAGTTCCTTGAGGTATTATTTATTGTCTGAACGGATGTTAATACAAAGGGTGTTTTTTTTTTTTTGTGTGTGACAAGAATTCTAATACAAAGGTTGTTATCCTCACAAACTTGTAAGTGACGACGCTAGAAGTAGATTTTTATAGTATAAACCAAGTGAAGCAATCGATTATAGTTGAGTGCTGCGATTACATGTGCAGAGATGCTGATGTGTATACTCTGTGTCTGCATAAATTAAATAAGAATGCTCGTGTCCCATGCAGGAGATGACCAAAAATTAAACTAACTATACTGCCTGCCTAATTCCAATTCATCCAAACAGAACACGTTGATACTGCTATATCGTCTCTTGTGGTTGTCTTCATGAGTAGCAAAGGTACGTAAGCATGTATAATAGCATATGTTTAGTTATGCCTCAAGCATGCTAAGCATGCTCGAGTCAAATACCAACAACTGTTATATTATATATGGAGTGAGTCCTAGTCTTATCAAACTCGGATCGTTGTTTGGTTAATTTGGAGTAAAAGTTCTTTATCTGTTTAATTAGCAAGGTCTGAACTAATGATTCTTGCTTCGTTAGGTTAACAATTGTTCATTCAAGCAGTCGAGCCATGGTGATTATTCATAGCATAGCATTTCAGAGTTTCAAACTCCCTTTATCTGTCGCTATAGGGAAAGCGTTGGTTAAACATTTTCGACTAAGTTTGTAGAAAATACTAACAATATTTATATCCCCAGATAAGTTTTTTTAAAAAAAATATTCAATAATGTATTTAATAATAATAATTATTATGCAAATAAATATTTGATTAAAAGTTGAGTATGTTTGATTTTTTTAAAGTGAAAATAGATAAATAAAAATGGATGGAGGGAGCAGATGGCACGTTGGATTGTAGACCACTCCAAGAGTCGAATAAATATTAGAAGTATGTCGACAACTCGACATGCAATTTAATATCATAAAGTTTGTTTTTTTTTTTTTTTTTTTTTTTTTTTTTGCGGGGAACATCATAAAGAGAAGTATAGTCTGATGTGCCTGTGCTCCATCGGCTATCGCTCCTCACCTCAGTGACCTCACCTCTTTCTATATTCACTCTAGTACTCCACTGGTCCCCTCCATAGCTTCTCATAGTTTCGAAATAATTTTAACTTTATAACTGTAGCACGTTTCATTTGTATATGACAAATATTATCTAATCATAGCCTAACTAGGCTTAAAAAATTCATCTCGTGATATACAACTAAACTATACAATTAGTTATTGTTTTACTTACAGTTAATGGTTCATGCATGCGGATAAAAACTTGATGTGATGGAGAGAGTGAAAAAAAATTGGAATCTAAACAAGACCTAAGGCGTGCTTGAAGACAGCTGTTTGGTGACGTGGATGAGAGAGATATAAAAATACTGAAAGCTGGCGAGGAGAAATTGTCGTTAGCTCGCATTTTTTCTACTACTCCGTCCCAAAATAATTGTCGTTTTTCGATTTTTCGTGCCACAAGTTTGACTCGATTTATAGAAAAATACGTGCAATATTTATACCTCTGAATAATTTTGTTAAAAAACTAGATTTAAAGATCTTTCCGATGATACTAATTATGATACTGATCGATAATATTTATTATTTATAAAAATTGCCGGCATTTGTTTCGGGAAGAAAAAAACGACGATTATTTTGGGACGGAGGGAGTATGTAAAATGTACAGCCTCTATTATCCTAGCAGGCCCACCTCGGTTGGCTGTGAGCGTGGTGATTCTTTTATTGTTTAATCTGCAGACACATAAACTAGTGATTTGCCAGTCTCGTTGTGGACGACTTTAGAGCAAGACTAATAATATAGTTGTCTACTGACTATATAGATCCTTACAGCCTATCTCTCAACCTACATATACTCCCTCTGTCCCTTTTTAATCGTCGTCGTGGGTTTTCGTGCCACAAGTTTGACTCGATTTATAGAAAATACGTGTAACATTTATATCTCTAAACAATTTTGTTAAAAAACTAGATCCAAAGATCTTTCCGATGATACTAATTATGATACTAATCGATAATATTTAGTATTTATTAAAATTGCTGACATTTGTTTCTTGGGAAGTACAAGCGACAATTAAAAAGGGACGGAGGGAGTATAATGGTTCTATCTTCACAATTAATATATGGTCTCACCTATCTCTCTCAAATTATTTTAGTTCTTGTGTCTGAGCCAGCTGTAAGCTTACAGCCTATTTTTTTTCTCTCTCCTCTCTTTTCTCCTTCACCTCAACATTTAGCAGGATTACAATATGCTATAATACTTGCTCTTAGTGCGTCTCCAATAGATTCTAAATTGGCAACAGAAGAAGAATTTGATTGGTTGGGAAGGAAAGAGGTGAAGACACTAGATAGTTTCACACATCTCCCAAGAATTAGTCCTCAAATGCCTTTTGGATTTAGAGCTCTTTTTTATTGTTTGGAGACCTCAAGTCGCTAGAGATTTTATACTTAGTGTTGTAGATGCTCTATTGAGATGATTTGGAGACTACTATTTTTTAGCTTAGAGACGCTCTTAGGTGACGAGAAGGTCAGCATTAATCTCTATCCTACATCGTGTTGCGAGAAATTTGGCATGGTGATTCCCTTTTTTTTTTTTTGTAAATCGAACACGATGTCTGTGACTATTACTTTTTTACGTCTCAAATGTAAGACGTAACCACCTCTTATTTAAAGACCAAGAAATATATTTATTTCTTTCTCTATAACTGTATTGATATATGTATGTTTAGAGAAAGTATATTTTATATTATAGAATATGAATAAAAATTAGTATATTCGAGAGGCGGAGGGAGTAGCTGCCTTCGCTCATATATTGAAGGATACTTGTGCAACTAGGGCACGACGACTGCGATGGACATCGCATTTATCAAGTAAATTAGGCGGAACAGGTTAGCTACACGTGGCGCTCACCTCTTTAGCCTTGGGCCTTGGCTCCACTCCACTCACGACGAGCTTCCCATAGTCTCGCCACGGCACAAGAAGAATCGGACAGGATCGGATACGCAGCACCATGCCGGCCGCCGGCGGAGGAGGAGGCAACCGCGAGGCGGCGCCCGTGCACGTGATGATGCTCCCGTGGCTCGCCTTCGGCCACATCGTCCCGTTCGCGCAGCTGGCTCGCAGGCTGCTGGCCTCCTCTGCAGCCCCCGTCCGCGTCACGTTCCTCACGGCCGCCGGGAACGTCCCGCGCGTCGAGGCCATGCTGTCCTCGGCCTCGGCCTCGTCCGCCGGCGGGAGCAGGGTGTCCGTCGTGCCGCTGCACCTGCCCCACGTGCCGGGGCTTCCGGAGGGCGCCGCCAGCACGGCGGACCTCTCGCCCGAGGGCGCCGAGCTGCTCAAGCTCGCGCTGGACGCCGCCCGGCCCCAGGTGGCCGCGCTGCTGGCCGAGCTCCGGCCGGACGCCGTGCTGGTCGACTTCGGCACCCCGTGGGCCGCCAACGACGCCGCGGCGCTAGGCGTCAAGTCGCTCCGGTTCGGCGTCTTCTCCGCCGTCGCCAACGCCTACCTCTGCGTGCCCGCACGCTGCCCCGACGTGGCGGGCGCGAGGGCGCTGCCGTCGGCGCGTGACCTCATGTCCGCCCCCGCTGGCTTTCCGAGCTCCTCCCCGCTTGCCGCCGCCGCCGGCGTCCCGGCGTACCAGGCCGCCGGCTTCACCTACTCGTTCACCAGCTTCTTTGGCCAGCCCTGTGCCTACGACCGCGCGATGGCCAGCATCCAGGCCTGCGACGGCGTCGTGCTCAAGACCTGCGCGGAGATGGAGGGCGCCTACGTAGACTACTTCGCCGCCCAGATCCAGAAGCCGGTGCTGCTGGTCGGGCCGCTGGTGCCGGATCCGCCGCAGGGGGAGCTGGACGAGCGCTGGGCCACCTGGCTGTCCACGTTCCCGGACGGCGCCGTCGTCTTCGCCTCGTTCGGCAGCGAGACGTTCCTGTCACCCGCCGCGGCGACGGAGCTCCTCCTTGGCCTCGAGGCCACCGGCCGCCCGTTCCTTGCAGTACTCAACTCCCCGGATGGTTCGGCGATCGTCCCGCCGCCGGGGTTCGCGGAGAGGGTGTCCGGGAGAGGACTGGTCCACACCGGGTGGGTGCAGCAGCAGCACATCCTGCGCCACCGGAGCGTGGGGTGCTACCTCACCCACGCCGGGTTCAGCTCCGTCGTGGAGGGGCTCGTCGCCGGCTGCCGCCTCGTGATGCTGCCCATGAAGGTTGACCAGTACCTCAACGCGGCGCTGTTCGCGCGCGAGCTCCGTGTGGGCGTCGAGGTAGCGCGCCGCGATGAGGACGGCTGGTTCGGGCGCCAGGACGTGTGCGACGCGGTCACGGCGGCGTTGGCAGACGGAGGGGAAGGGGATGCTAGGAAGTGGGCAGGATTCTTGACGGACGACGCCGTGCAGGGAAGGTTCGCCGACGAGTTCGTCCGGCAGCTCAGGGAGCTCGTCGGCGCAGCCTCGAGTTGACACTCGACAGTTGAGCACTCTGTGTAATTTATTCTCTTGTGAAACGTGCTGTCAACTGTAATTTATTCTCCTTTTCTTTTCATCGGTTACTTTATGGTTAACCAAATCACATTTCCTTGGTGTCTGTCGCCCCAATGTTCAGGCGAGTTCGTGCAGCATTAGTGCAAATATATTATGGCCATTCGTTGTTAATCTAGTGGATGAAAATTGTGTGGCGAATGCTTTAGCTTTATTTATTTGCTAGGCGCTGTAAACACTCTGCGGCTTGGTTGGATTGAACCCACTTGCTACTGAATGTCCACACCTTCCACAGGGTAGGGCATTAGTTTCATGCATTCTGAAATACTGTCAATAGCCTGCACACACTGTGCACAGATGTTGGCCAAAGTCATAACAGTCTCAACTCGTCATTTTCCTCTATCTCTTTTTTTTTTCTTCTTTTCCCCTAAGTTTTGTGGACAACTGAACTGAGCATGGCAATATTGCCTGATTCAAATCTGTTAGCATCAACACTTATATGAGTCTATCTACCAGAGAGTTGTCACAAATTTCCTTGGGGCACATAGATGCTTGAACACTTGAAAACTTACCTGCACAAAGTGATGGTTGTATTTGTAGGAGTCACTGGTTATTAGTGGGATCCCGTTTTATTTCACACAGGGACTGGTGTCCTGAAAACATATTGAAACATTTTTTTTCTAACAATACTCTTCCTTCAGGGGCATCTCCTGGTGAGGGCACTGGGGCAACTATGTCTGATGATGAAGATAATTAGGTAGAAGACACTGAGAGCAACATGATTGATCGAAACGAGGGATTAGATGGAATGGGATTTGTTCTGCACTTGAAGCTTTGACTGGTCTATGGAAAACTAATGGTTTACATGCATACTCGGCAGTGCATGAAGATTAATGACCTGCACCCATTCAAAATTGCTAACCTGAAACCGGGCATCACACATCATTTTACTTTCTGATTTCATATTTGACTTTGTATAAGATGGCCAAAGGATACGAAATAACTATGATCGGGCATGCCAAGGAAATTATAGGAATTTTTTCAGTTCCTAAAGAAATGTGATGTTATCTTAGGCATATCATGGACATAAGTGATAGCTAGATAGTACTAATGAGGTTCTTCCAATATGAACTTGATTCTTTGAGTTTCACATCAAAACTTGAGTTACTTTTAAATTATCCATCCTTTATGAAGAAGCATAACACACGCTCATATATATATATTCCCTATTACAACACACAGACATTTAAGTAGTAAATTAAAAAAGAATAGAAAGGACGAGTAACGTTAGATACGACTTGACTGCGGATGCGTACAGCTCCAAGCTTACCGTATTGTAATGTCCTTTTAATCTGCATTTTTACCGTTAGAGAACCACAAGCTTACTGTTATCTCGGAATGTGAGTATGGATGAAAACGGATCGGATACGGACGGATATCATTGATGCCATATTTGTTTTCATATTTTTGTCTGGATTCGGATTCGAATACAGATAGCGTCATCCATGCCGGATAGGATACGATTGGACATCGACATTATAAATATGCGATTTGAGTAGTCGGACATGGATACGGCATCGGATGTTGAATGTCCGGACCCGGATATAGATAGATCTAAACCTCTCTAAATGAATTCGGTCGAACGGACGGTCGGATAAATATCCGTACCATTTTCATCCATAAATGTGAGATAAGACTCACAAGGGCCATGGAAGATGCATACAGGTGCGTCCTTGGGTTTACAGGGTACGGTCAGGTTCCCCGGCCCGGTCCATCTACCTGCGGGCCTGAGATGCAATCGCTGATCGGGCTGCGGTTCGCTGAGGTCCATTTATGTCCCGATGAACACTATATACTATACATAGTATCCGATTAATATTAATAATATTATGCAAAAACTTATATTGTTTCTTAAAAAAATCTTAGTGACTTCAAATATAAGAAATATAAAACTGTACATCTCATTGGAGAGCGATAAAATTCATAAAAAGAAGTATCTTCATTTGATATCGTACAAGAAATATTACTCTACGGTGACAAATGCGCGTGTACACCATCATTATGATGTTGAAACTTTTAATTTTTTTTTGGAACGACATCACATAAAAAATAAAACTTATAAAGTTATAGACCTTACTAAAACCTACAATTTTTATATAAAATACGTATATGACAAGACTCACATGAAAAGGAAATAAAGAATAATATTATGCGGTGGTTTATGCATGAACATAAAATTCTCGAAAGGCAAGAAGAAGGGTTACTATCGACGTTCTTTTCCACGTGCTTCTCCACGTGCATTGCTCCTCACCAATTTATATAGGCCGATCATAGGCGTCTTCACCATGCCTGCCAGGCGATCGGATACACTGCACACCACCATGGCAGCCGGCGAAGGAGGAGGAGGCAACCGCGACGCCGCGCCCATGCACGTGGTGATGCTCCCATGGCTCGCCTTCGGCCACATCGTCCCGTTCGCGCAGCTGGCAAGGAGGCTACAGGCCTCCTCCGTCCGCGTCACGTTCCTCACGGCCGCCGGGAACGTCCCGCGCGTCGAGGCCATGCTGTTGTCCTCGACCTTGTCCGCCGGCGAGGTGGCCGTCGTGCCGCTGCAGCTGCCCCGCGTGCCGGGGCTTCCGGAGGCTGCCGCCAGCACGGCGGAACTCTCGCCCGAGGGCGCCGAGCTGCTCAAACTCGCGCTGGACGGCGCCCGACCCCAGGTGGCCGCGCTGCTGGCCGAGCTCCGCCCGGACGCCATCCTGCTCGACTTCGCCACCCCGTGGGCCACCGAGGACGCCGCGGCGCTGGGCGTCAAGTCGCTCCAATTCAGCGTCTTCTCCGCCGTCGCGAACGCCTACCTCTGCGTGCCCGCACGTTGCCCCGACGTGGCGGGCGCGAGGGCGCTGCCGTCGGAGCGCGACCTCATGTCCGTCCCCGCTGGCTTTCCAAGCTCCTCCCTGCTCGCCGCCGCCGGCGTCCCGGCGTACCAGGCCGCCGACTTCACCTACTCGTTCACCAGCTTCTTTGGCCAGCCCTGTGCCTACGACCGCGCGATGACCAGCATCTGGGCCTGTGACGGCGTCGTGCTCAAGACCTGCGCAGAGATGGAGGGCGCCTACGTAGACTACTTCGCCGCCCAGATCCAGAAGCCGGTGATGCTGGTCGGGCCGCTGGTGCCGGACCCGCCGCGGGGGGACCTGGAGGACCGCTGGGCCACCTGGCTGTCCGCGTTCCCGGACGGCGCCGTCGTCTTCGCCTCATTCGGCAGCGAGACGTTCCTGTCACACGCCGCGGCGATGGAGCTCCTCCTGGGGCTCAAGGCCACCGGCTGCCCGTTCGTCGCTGTGCTCAACTCCCCAGACGGTGCAGCGGCCGTCCCGCCGCCGGGGTTCACGGAGAGGGTGTCCGGGAGAGGACTGGTGCACACCGGGTGGGTGCAGCAGCAGCACATCCTGCGCCACCGCAGCGTGGGGTGCTACCTCACCCACGCCGGGTTCAGCTCTGTCGTGGAAGGGCTCGTCGCCGGCTGCCGCCTCGTGCTGCTGCCCATGAAGACCGACCAGTTCCTCAACGCGGCGCTGTTCGCGCGCGACCTCCGCGTGGGCGTCGAGGTGGCGCGCCGCGACGAGGATGGCTGGTTCGGGCACCGGGACGTGTGCGACGCGGTCACGGCGGCGGTGGCGGACGGAGGGGAAGGGGATGCATGGAAGTGGGCCGACTTCTTGACAGACGACGCCGTGCAGGGAAGGTTTGCCGACGAGTTCGTCCGGCAGCTCAGGGAGCTCGTCGGCGCAGCCTCGAGTTGACACTTGACAGTCAACTCGACAGTGGAGCACTCGGCCTTGTGTAATTTATTCTCTTGTGAAACGTGCTGTCATCAACTGTGGTCATTGTGCAACGTGCTGTCATCAACTGTGGTTCTCCTTTTCTTTTCATCTGTTCCTTTGTGGTTAACCAAATCACATTCGTTGTTAATCTAGTGGATGGAAATTGTGTGGTGTAACACCCTAGGTGTTAAGCGTTAATAAATTTTGCCATGTCATCATATTAAGCATTGAGCACCACATTTAGTAACTAAAAGTGTTGCATTATTAAGAAAGTTGCATTTGATTAATTATGCCTTCCTATGTTGATCACTTAAAGAACTTAATGTCAATTAGGATTTATAAAAATGTTAATCCTGAAACCTACTTTGGTATGACAAGTGTATGGCTAATTAATTAAAACTACCTTAACCAAGTTTTCAAAGTTAAATTATCTAAATTATAGAACCAAGCTTGAGATTTGGATTCAAAATTCAGGATTTAGCTAATTTGGCTAAGTGCTGAAAAATGAATTTCAGATTCAATTTTAGGAATTTAATTGCAAGTTATTTTATAAATAAAAACCTCCCAAATTTTTTTTTTATTTCAAAATATAAAGTTTATACTTTGCAGTGAAGTAATTGGTTGGGTCAGTGGATCAGCAGTTGATCATTAATTTAATTGCTAAACTTGGAATCAGCAAAAAGAGGTTGTCAAAACCCTATTTCAAAACTGATTTTGAACTTTCAAAATTATTTAGAATTTGGAGGTGAGCCCAAAAGCAAAGTTGTAGATTACATTATTTTGAAAAACTTTTATTTTTGAAATTTTTCAAGTTATTAAAGGAATTTGAAAGTAATTTTGAAAAGAAAACAATGTCCTGTTCTGCTACAGTACCCGAAGTGGGGAATTCCATCTTCTCCTCTGCCCATGTTGCCCCGTCACCAGCGCCGTGGCCGTTCTCGCGTTTTCGCCGGAGAAACCGCAATGATGACCACCTGGATGACCTCGAGAAGACGCTGGCCACCTCACGGAGCTGTCTCTGTCCTATAAAAGCCATGCGCCGGCCGTCGACGTCTCTTTTCTTTCTCCTGCTCACCGTCGGACACCATTCCATCCACCGCCAAATTCGCCCTGTCTGCTTAACCACCGCACCGCTCTTCACGCACACAACTCCGCAAGGCTCCTGCGCAGCGTTTTCAATCAGCTACAAGAGCTCCAGGCGACAAAATCGCCATAATCGCTGTTGTCTTCTCCACGGCTGGCCGGACCGCCGCCGTGAGCCTCCTTCCCTGGTCCGGGCACTACACCGCGTTGCAAGTCGATCCATTGATCATCCTAGCTACACTTAAGTTTGCTAATCACCGTCGGCTTGTTGGTTTTCGCAGCACACGTCCTGGCAGGCCGGAACGACGGCGTGATCATCGGTTCACGCCGCCGCGACCGCCATCACCGCCGGCCATAGCTGTCCGCTCGATTCCAACCGCAACCATCTAACAAATCACAGTCGTGGTGAGCTACTGGTGATACCCAAGCCGCTATTTGAACCTCTACTACTCTGTGCTCACCAGAACGCCGCTCGTCGGTGATTTCCGGCGTGCAGGACCGCCGCCGTCGCGGTCAAGTGTATAGCTTAGGTTTTCGGTGCGAGTGAGTGAAGAGTTGTGTTCGCCGTAATGCGGGGGTGGCGGTGTTGGCGCTCGCGTCACCTCACACCTCGCCCGGCAAGAACACCGGGCGACCGCCGCCGTGTCCCTCTCCCCTGCCTTGAAGCGGGAAGGAGGGAGGGGGGGGCTGGGCCATACCAGGCCAGGTCGGCCGCCTTGGGCCAACTTGGGCCGGGTCAGCGGCCCAGTTCGGCGAAGTTGAGCCTGTTAAGGCTTTTTTTTTTTTTTTTTTTTTTTTCAGTTTTTCAGAAATTTCTTTATGTGGCTGATTCTTGATTATTTTATAAATGAATAATTATGAGGGGTAAAAATACAAACTAAATTTTATGATGATCTACGAGATATGCCCTCTCAGTGAAAAAGATTTATTGCTCATGTTTAATATTTTTGGCATGATTTAAAATTACTTCTTTTAATTAGGAAATGTTTAGTTTCTGATCTTTGTAGGCAAAAATAATTATCCAAACATTCTAAAATTTTGCTGGTAAATTATATAGGCTAAAAACCATCTCCACTAAAATTTTGGCTCAATTTTGAATACCTTCACTTTAGAAAAACATTTAGACTCATTTTAGGACTGTAAAATGGTTAATAAACTAACCAATTAGTTAATTAATTGTTAATTTAAAGTTGAGTGATTTGTGACTTTGCTTGAAGACGATGAGCCACTTTATTCTTTACTGGTCCATGGCTTGAATGGATTTGAGTTATTAACACTAGTACTTATATCCTTTAATAAGCAATTAAAAGTGTGTGTGGAATAGTAACTCCATTTAAACGACTTGATACAATTTCTCCGTGAAGGAAAGTTGTACTCAAGATAAAATTAAAGTTGATCATCTCTCATGTTGCATCGTCATACATCATGTTAGTCTGCATCGTGCTTAAACAAGTCCCTTATCTTCTTGTAGCAATCGTGAGTGAGCAGTGACCGTTGATCAAATCACTGAGCCGGACTTTCACTCAATGGGGTTCATCTGGAATATCTGAAGGCTTCCCAAGATTCTAACTTTTGTAACCCCAAGGCAAGCCCCGGAGCATAAAACATCCTCTCCTTGTGATACTTAAAAATGTAACACCTCCGGTGTTACGTTAACCTAAACCTGCCATGTCATCATCATCATTGCATAAGCATTCATGATTAGAAAACCCTAATAAGTATGACTAAAATGAGTTTACAATTTTAGGGTTTGTTTGAGCTCTTTTATATCACATGTGTATGTGTTTACCATGTAAATTCCACTCACATGTTTAATTTTGTTTATAAAAGCAAACCACTAAAATCAACCTTGATGTTTGCAAGTGTTTGGCTAACCCCGACTCACACCCCAAACATATTTTACAAATCAAATGAGGTGCAAGGAAGAATCAAATTTGAGTTTGGAATTCAAATCACAAACCCTAGCTCAAGTGGCTAAGTGTTGGAAATTGAATTTCATTTTCAATTTTGATGAGCTAACCATAATTAATTTTCTAAATAAAGGTTGCTAACCATTGGCACCATTTCAAAGTATGAACTTTGTACTTTGAAAATATGTTATTGGTTGGGTTTAAAAAGTATCACAACATCATTAATTAATTGCCCAAAGATTCAATTTGAAAATCCTTTTCAAAAGCTTGAAATTCAAAGTGAAACGCCCCTTTTTCAATTTCATCTCAAAATATTCAAAATTTAAGAAAACTCCAAAAATACAGTTTGTGCATCTCTCTGAGATCTACAACTTTGGTATATAAAGTTTTTCAAGTTTTTAATAAAATTTAAACTAATTTCAAAAGTTCTCCAAATTGGAAAATGTCCCCTTTTGCACTTTTAAACTCCAATTCAAAAACTATTTAGTTTCATGAAAAACGTTCTAAATGAAAGTGGTAGGTCTTGAGAAATGGAACAACTTTTATTTTTGGGGATTTTCATCTTTTATTCAAAATTTAAAAGTAATTTTGAATTCCTTCAGGTTAGGGTTTTACTCTATTTTCAAATTTAAAATTCAAATTCAAAAACCACTTTGAATCTGACCAAACTTCCTTAATGAAAGTTGTAGAGCACAAAATTTTGAGCAATCTGTATTTTGGGATATTTTTGTGTACAGTTCAATTTTTGAAAGTAATTTTGAAAATAAAAGGAAAAGGTGGCACTGCTACATTGCATGAACAGGGGGGTGCCCATGCCGACCGGCCGGCCGACGGTCGCCGTGGGTCGTTCCAGCGTCTTTCCGGCCTTCGCGCATCACCAACCAGCTAGTCGTCGTCGCGATGACCCCCGTCCACTGTCTAGCTTGTCCTCGCCCTATAAAGCCAAAGAACGGCCGAGAGCAATTCCTTTTTCTCCACTCGCTCACCGGCCGCCGTCCATCTCTGCCAAATTCGCTCGCCTCTGTCCACCGCCGTTTCCAATACCTTGCACACGAGTTCGTCGTTCTCTTGCGCACGCCCCGAGTCTTTGGTCGAGCCGTGAGGCCGTCTGCATCGCTTCTGCGTCGCCGTCTTCCTTCTCTCCGGCCAACTGCCGCCGCCGTGAGCCCCTAACCCTCGCCAGAGCTCCACGAGGAGTTTCAAACCTTGCGGTTGGCTCCAACAGCTCCGCCTTGCTCCACTGATTGCCATCGGCTCTTGGTCTTGTGCAGCGCATCACCGGAGGAACCGGAACGCCGACGAGCTCCCGGTTTACACTGCCGCAGTAGCCGCCGCCGCCGTCAACCATCTTCCACTCATCTCCAAGCTCTCTGTGCCCTTGTTTTGAAGTCATGGTGAGCCACTGGATCTCGTAGGGGTGTTGGTTGCGCTTGCTGCGCCGTCGACTAGCCGGAACGGCGGCATGACAGTGAGCGCCACCGTGCCGCAGCCGTCGTGCTCGCCGCTGTGCCTATCCAGTAACGCTCTGCATTGTATTCATGTAATATCGTGTTAGTTTTGAGCTGGCGATCATGTTGGAGTGCTTGGCGGTTTCACCCAGGAGACGCCCGGTGAGAGCCGCCGGCCGTGCTTGGCCGCCGAACCGCCATGGCCGCCCGGTGCGCGAGCTCCAGTGGATGAGAGAGGTCGAATGATAGGTCATTGGATGCGGTATGATGTGGGGAATTCACCGGTGCAGTTGGTTTCGTCGGAGAGGCCACGGTTGGCGAGAACCGCCGTCGGTCGCCGTCGCGCCACTGTTAGCCGGAGAAAAGAAGAGGAGGAAGGAGGAGCTGATAGGCGGGGCCTGCCTGTCAGCCAGAGAGAGAGGGAGAGAGCGGCGCGCGTGCGAGCGGGCCGCAGGTCGCACTTGCGCCGTGGCCGCCAAGAAGTCCGGAGAGGGGAAAATGTTTTCCTTTTTCCTTTTGATTTTCTAAAGCTGATTTTCACCTTTTCGCTATAATTTTATTTGGGCTGATAAAAATGCAAGAAAAATATGTATGTGCTCCTTGTAGCATGCTCTATAAAGGAAAAATACTAACTCTGGTTTTTCAATAAAATTTAGTTGTGCTATAAATTGCTCTTTTAATTAATAAATACCAATTCCATGATTTTTAGTAATTAAAATATAAGTCCAAAAATCATGTAATTTGTTTTGTGTGTTAATTAGATGATGATGATCTTAATTATGAAGTCTGATCCTGTTTTGACTAATTTTTGTATTATGCTTAATTAATACCTTAATTAATTAATGTTTGATTAATTAATTCTTTGATTAATTAGGGGTTTAATTAATCTCCAATTAGCAAGTTAATTAGTGGCTTTCAACAACTGTAAAAATGTTAATAAATTAGTAATTAACCTTAATCACTATTAGGGTTGCTTGATTTTGGGATTGAGTGATGACCCTAGGTCATTAACCCTAATGACCTTCGACATTTCATGTTGATTGCGTACCGTTAGTCCGTCGTCGTCGACGCTAGTTATACTTCCGTAATGCAACGTTACCATGAAGAAAAGTTGTACTCAAGATAGACTAGTTGTCGTTGCATCATTATCGCATGCTCCTTTATTTACTACATTGTGATCATGCATTTCAATCGTGTAGTTGTGCCGCCCGAAGAGGGAGTTGATCCAACTCCTATCTCCGAAGAAGGTGTTCGGTCGAGGAGGTTGGTCCTGACCTCACAAGTGCTTTCACCGAACCTCACATCGTCGAGCCCCAAGGTAAGCCCCAGATGCATTTAAACATTTCCTTGTATTTCGAAAAGCTTTATATTTTATGTTCCTGCTATGATACATTAGGTGTTAGGAGTTATGTGATATCCTGCTTTGATGCATTTATCGTACCTTCATATATTACCCTGGATACCTGTTTTGATTTCAAAATGCTTAGTATACGCTTAGCCTTGCTACTAGTATAGGGTTTTGATAAACTGTTTTCAAAAGTGTGATAACAATACCATCTGAAGGGAAGTTATAAAAACCTGATGTTGCTTGTTGTTTATCCTTGTTCCGACAGGGTCAAGGGTAAACCACAAGAGCATGATGATGAATAAATCAAGACCGGGTGGAATGACTTGCACCAGGATGGGCTAGAGCCCTAGTGTAGTGTCGTCCACTTGTGAGTCGGTTAAGCACCGTTCGTTGCCTTGGCCCTTGGATCGTGAGGTTATTAGATAGTACTAGTCACATGCTAATGGCGGTAAGCTCCCTTGTATGATCCATACGAGAACGGACACCGGGACGGGAAGTAGCGTGTACCCACACTACGAGCGCACCGTCGACTGTAACGTCCCGCCTCCTCAAGGCTGGGCCCGCTTACATTTGACAGCTTTAATAGGACCAATACTGCCCTCACAGACCAACACTAGTCTTTTCTGCGCACTTTGTCCTCACTCATGCGCACTCGGGAACAAATTTCCGGTCGGTCACCCATCCTGAAATTGCTCCAGGCCAAGCACGCTTAACCTTGGAGTTCTTTCGAGATGAGCTTCTGAAAAAGAAGTTGCAACTTGTTGGTATGAGTATCATATTTATCCTATTAAACCCTGGGCCGGGGTGTTACATCCTCACCCCCTTAAGAGATCGACGTCCTCGTCGATCAACCCCAGGCCAAGAACCTCCTCTCTTGGCCACGTCCATGTGTCCAGTGCCAGCGCATGTGCCATGCTGTGTGACCACGACGGATCCACACAAGCCATGCGCACCATGCCTGCGCAACTGCGACACACACGCCCGTGAAACCGCGAGAGTCGGCTCTGATACCATTTGTAACGTCCCGCCTCCTCGAGGCTGGGTCCGCTTACATTTGATAGCTTTAATAGGACCAATACTGCCCTCACAGACCAACACTAGTCTTTTCTGTGCACTTTGTCCTCACTCATGTGCACCCGGGAACGAATTTCCGGTCGGTCACCCATCCTGAAATTGCTCCAGGCCAAGCACGCTTAACCTTGGAGTTCTTTCGAGATGAGCTTCCGAAAATGAAGTTGCAACTTGTTGGTATGAGTATCATATTTATCCTATTAAACCCTGGGCCGGGGTGTTACATCGACGCATGGCGGCGTCACGGAGATGGTGTCTTACTACTCGTGGCTAGGACCCGTTCTGATCTGGAGAAATCCAAGCGTGAGTTGATGTATCTAAGATGGTTGGTCCTGCATACATCGTGTGGCTAGAAAGCCTCAGCTGGGTATATAAAGCGATTCGAATCGTCGTTGCTCCACGATATGAGAGACTTGATCCTGGAGGAATCGTAGTTTATCGGGGTTGCACCCGACGGAACATTCTAGGTTATATGGTGTACAAGCATAGCCGACAGAGGTCTTAGGGACAATGTCAAGTGCTTGTGGGCCATATAATTTAGAAGGTTCTGCCACAAAAAATCTACACAATTGTTTTATATTTCATGCATTAATTGCTATAGATTATGAAAGCAACCCACTTGATGCATTACCTACCTTGGTACTCTATTTTACCTTACCTTGATCGCCCTGTTGGTCATAATAAGATAGAAATGCTTAGCCATGCGTAGTAGATAAAAGTTTGGTTTATGAGCTATCCTTTATTATAATGATTCGCTACTCAGGAGCTGTCCCGAGTAGATGATGATGAATTGGTTGTTAACCGGAGATCGGACGGGACATGGGAAATGTCTCTGGTGGAAGCCGACAGGGTTAGCTGGTCGTGCTAATCCCGTCTGTGTCGATTAAGGACCGTTCCGATGTAGGCCTATTGTGGTCGAGACTTTGCAGTACTGACCACATACTCCGGTAAGCCTGAGTACCTCGGCTATTCCATTACGTGAAGCGACAACCGCGCACTGGGCATGGGAGATGGCAGGAATAGTGTGAACCCACCCGGGGAATCTTAGGGAGATGTCCACCGGGCGGTGGTGTTCTGTGCTCTCGGGTAGCGCGGACCGGTTCAGGTATGGAGGATCTGAGGGAACGGTTGATATACGCAAGGCTCGAACCTACGTATGTCGTGTGGTTGGGAATCCCCAGCTGGGTTATTAATCGGTTCGAATCGTCGTTGCTCCTCGGTTATGGAGACTCGACTCTCCGACCACTCATCGTAGTGTAATTATGGAACCAATGATGTTGATTATGATATGGATGGATTCAAAGAAAGTTTATGAATTAGACTAGGGGTAGAAAAAAGTTTTGGAATACTTGATCTAAAACTTGCAACTAAGGATTCATTATTAGCAAGCTTTTCCGCAAAATATTTCTCTAGTTTCTGGCCCAGAAATCCCATTAAGCCAGCATGCCCTTGATACTCTCTCTCTCTCTCTGTCGGGTAAGACTTGTTGAGTACCCTCATGTACTCAGGGTTTGTTAACCCCTGTTGTAGGTCAAGAAGGTCATCTGCAGATTGTCTTGTGTGCACCTGTGGGCAGGATGATTTCTGTTGAGTGTTTTTAATAAAGTTAGTAATGCTACTTTACTCTGTGAGCAAGAGTGCAACAATAGTTTGTAATAATGTTTAATCCTGGTTTGTAAAACTATGTTGTATACTTTCGCTTACTCTGATGTAATCTATTTTGTATTATTATGTAAACCCGGTTGTAATACTGTGATGCCAATGTAACCACCGATCCTGCTCGGAGAAACAGGCTGTCTAAGTTGTTGTCTCTCATGCATAATTAAGCGGAGGCCCGAAAGGCGATGATAATAACATGTGGGACATACAATTTAGCCGGTTCTCGTGATTGCTTGTGTGCGTAAAGAGCGGTGCGGTGGTTAAGCTGCACAGGCTTAATTTGGCGGTGGATGGAATGGTGTCCGACGGTGAGCGGGGAGAAAGAAAAGAGACGTCGACGGCCGGCGCATGGCTTTTATAGGACGTAGACAGACGGCTCGGTGAGGTGGCCAACGTCTTCTCGAGATCGTCCGTGTGGTCGTCATTGCGGTTTCTCCGGTGAAAACGCGAGAACGGCTACGGCGCCCGGTGACGGGCAACATGGGCAGAGGAGAAGATGGAATTCCCCCCTTCGGGTACTGTAGCAGAACAGCACATTGTTTTCTTTTCAAAATTACTTTCAAATTCCTTTAATAACTTGAAAAATTTCAAAAAATAAAAGTTTTTCAAAATAATGTAATCTACAACTTTGCTTTTGGGCTCACCTCCAAATTCTAAATAATTTTGAAAGTTCAAAATCAGTTTTGAAATAGGGTTTTGACAACCCTTTTTGCTGATTCCAAGTTTAGCAATTAAATTAATGATCAACTGCTGATCCACTGACCCAACCAATTACTTCACTGCAAAGTATAAAATTTATATTTTGAAATAAAACAAAATTTGGGAGGTTTTTATTTATAAAATAACTTGCAATTAAATTCCTAAAATTGAATCTGAAATTCAATTTTGAGCACTTAGCCAAATTAGCTAAATCCTGAATTTTGAATCCAAATCTCAAGCTTGGTTCTATAATTTAGATAATTTAACTTTGAAAACTTGGTTAAGGTAGATTTAATTAATTACCCATACACTTGTCATACCAAAGTAGGTTTCAGGATTAACATTTTTATAAATCCTAATTAACATTAAGTTCTTTAAGTGATCAACATAGGAAGGCATAATTAATCAAATGCAACTTTCTTAATAATGCAACACTTTTAGTTACTAAATGTGGTGCTCAATGCTTAATATGATGACATGGCAAAATTTATTAACGCTTAACACCTAGGGTGTTGCATGTGGCGAATGATTTAGCTTTATTTGCTAGGCGATTGAACCCACTTGCGAGATAAAATTGATCATCTCTCATGTTGCATCGTCATACATCATGTTAGTCTGCATCGTGCTTAAACAAGTCCCTTATCTTCTTGTAGCAATCGTGAGTGAGCAAAGTGACCGTTGATCAAATCACCGAGCCGGACTTTCACTTTCCGGTGGGGTTCATCCGGAATATCCGAAGGCTTCCCAAGATTCTAACTTTTGTAACCCCAAGGCAAGCCCCGGAGCATAAAACATCCTCTCCTTGTGATATTTTAAAAATGTAACACCTCCGGTGTTACGTTAACCTAAACCTGCCATGTCATCATCATCATTGCATAAGCATTCATGATTAGAAAACCCTAATAAGTATGACTAAAATGAGTTTACAATTTTAGGGTTTGTTTGAGCTCTTTTATATCACATGTGTATCTGTTTACCATGTAAATTCCACTCACATGTTTAATTTTGTTTATAAAAGCAAACCACTAAAATCAACCTTGATGTTTGCAAGTGTTTGGCTAACCCCGACTCACACCCCAAACATGTTTTACAAATCAAATGAGGTGCAAGGAAGAATCAAATTTGAGTTTGGAATTCAAATCACAAACCCTAGCTCAAGTGGCTAAGTGTTGGAAATTGAATTTCATTTTCAATTTTGATGAGCTAACCATAATTAATTTTCTAAATAAAGGTTGCTAACCATTGGCACCATTTCAAAGTATGAACTTTGTACTTTGAAAATATGTCATTGGTTGGGTTTAAAAAGTATCACAACATCATTAATTAATTGCCCAAAGATTCAATTTGAAAATCCTTTTCAAAAGCTTGAAATTCAAAGTGAAACTGCCCCCCTTTTCAATTTCATCTCAAAATATTCAAAATTTAAGAAAACTCCAAAAAATACAGTTTGTGCATCTCTTTGAGATCTACAACTTTGGTATATAAAGTTTTTCATAAAATTTAAACTAATTTCAAAAGTTCTCCAAATTGGAAAATGTCCCCTTTTGCACTTTTAAACTCCAATTCAAAAACTATTTAGTTTCATGAAAAACTTTCTAAATGAAAGTGGTAGGTCTTGAGAAATGGAACAACTTTTATTTTTGGGGATTTTCATCTTTTATTCAAAATTTAAAAGTAATTTTGAATTCCTTCAAAGTTAGGTTTTACTCTATTTTCAAATTTAAAATTCAAATTCAAAAACCACTTTGAATCTGACCAAACTTCCTTAATGAAAGTTGTAGAGCACAAAATTTTGAGCAATCTATATTTTGGGATATTTTTTGTGTACAGTTCAATTTTTGAAAGTAATTTTGAAAATAAAAGGAAAAGGTGGCCTTTGCTAAAGTGCATGAACAGGGGGGTGCCCATGCCGACCGGCCGGCCGACGGTCGCCGTGGGTCGCTTCGGCGTCTTTCCGGCCTTCGCACATCGCCAACCAGCTAGTCGTCGTCGCGAAGACCCCGTCCACTGTCTAGCTTGTCCTCGCCCTATAAAAGCCAAAGAACGGCCGAGAGCAATTCCTTTTTTCTCCACTTCGCCACCGCCGTCCGGCCGTCCATCTCTGCCAAATTCGCCGCCTCGTCCCTTTGCCGTTTCCAATACCTTGCACACGAGTTCGTCGTTCTCTTGCACACGCCCCGAAGTCTTTGGTCGAGCCGTGAGGCCGCTCAGACGCTTCGCCGCCGTCTTCCTTCTCCGCCAAGCTGCCGCCGCCGTGAGCCCCTAACCCTCGCCAGAGCTCCACGAGGAGTTTCAAACCTTGCGGTTGGCTCCAACAGCTCTGCCTTGCTCCACTGATTGCTATCGGCTCTTGGTCTTGTGCGCAGATCACCGGAGGAACGGAACACCGACGAGCTCCCGGTTTACATCGCCCGCAAAGGCCGCGCCGCCGTCAACCATCTTCCACTCATCTCCAAGCTCTCGTGTGCCCTTGTTTTGAAGTCGTGGTGAGCCACCGAATCTCGTAGGGGTGTTGGTTGCGCTTGCATCGCTGGGTCGACTAGCCGGAACGGGCGGCATGACGATGGCGCCACCGTGCCGCAGCCGCCGTGCTCGCCGGGCCGTGTTTATCGATGCGCTCAGCGCCGTATTCATGTAATATCGTGTTCGTTTTGAGCCGCGATCATGTTGGAGTCGCGCGGTTTCACAGGAGACGCTTCCGGTGAGCCACGCCGTGCATCGCGGCGCCGCCCGAACCGCCATGGCCGTCGGTGTGCGAGCTCCGGTGGATGAGAGAGGTCGAATGATAGGTCGTTGGATGCGGTATGATGTGGGGAATTCGCCGGTGCAGTTGGTTTCGTCGGAGAGGCCACGGTTGGTGAGAACCACCGTCGGCCGCCGTCGCGCCACTGTTAGCCGGAGAAAAGAAGAGGAGGAAGGATGTTGACGGTCCTTAACGCCTATTTTATACCATCAACTATTGCTCAATATAACATGATATCAACCATAAAACATAGTTGTAGGGTTTGATTCTAACGAGTTCCACGAGTTGTGTTGTTCTCGATCATTTTGCAGGTATATCCAATTTTGCACAGAATAAAAGTATCTCAAATGATGATTTGGAGTGCACCATTGTGACAGGCTCGTCGAGGTGATCGAAACGGACATATCATTTGCTATATTCGGAGTCCGGAGTCAAAAGATGTCAATTCTACACCGAAACCAACACTAGAAGACTCTAGAAGGCACCAGAAGGCGATGTACCGAAGGTGGGGCCCACTGCCATTGGGGGTGGGGCCGCCCGGCCCCACGGGGCCGGCCGGGCGCCCACAGAGCCCATTCGGGGCCCGCTTTGACGGAGGGCCTCCTACCGCCTTAGGGTTTGTATCTCCACCGCTGCCGAAGTCGAATTAGTCCCACATCGCCTCGGTCCGTAAGAGGTGGATGCTTTTTCTAGACTATAAATAAAGAGGTAGACCCCCCTCCCTAAGGGCACCACATTATTGGAGATGTAGAGGCGTCCCTCGAATGGATGACCTCTCATCTCTAGAGAATTAGGGCTAGACTTTCCAATGTAGTTCTAGTTGAGAGTTAGGGGGAGAGCGGCGCTACGCCCGGGTTCGTGAGAGGAGTCTTCGGAAGAGTCATCGAGTTTTGGTATGTCTTTGTATTCATTCTTTGTAAGAATTATGCTTTAATATATTTTATCTTCTCTATTTACTTTTATGCATTATATTTAATTGGTTAGTATAGTTGTTATACTTTAGCGTAGGATCTCCGCCCGTATCGGGTGCTCTAGTTATTAATTGTGACTAGGGTAGTAATTGGTAGTGTAGACATAGAGTCTAGGCTATATATTACCCGAGATTGCACCCAGTCCAACATATAGTTGTGGTAGCCCTGTGTGGTGACAGCCTGGCGGCCGGCGTATTCCACCATGTTAGGGTTGGTGTTTGTAGGACCGTAGTCGAGCTTCCTAGTCCCTTTCTCACCCCTTTCCGTGACTAGTGTTCTGATGTCCCGAAGTGTTATTGTGTGATTGCTTTACCTTCCATAAATCAGTTGTTATAGAACCCAAGTAATAGAGAAGTATTTAGGAACCTTAAACTCTCCCGTTGTCCTCCCACTTTAGCTATTTACTCTTTTATCATAGAATTCTCTCGTGTGTGTCATATATGCATAATTCCTATCATCTATCATTTACCCATACTTTAGTCTAGTTGGTGTATTAGTTAGTAGATACATGATGGTGAACTATCAATGTCTCTATCCATTGTTTCCCAGTTGTAAAATATAAATAACGATACCGGAATACTCCCGGTAAAATGCTACAATGGTTTTACGTGCGGCGCTATGAATCCTTCATATTTTAGTTGTGCATAAGAAATACCAACCAACATTTTTGGCGCCGTTCGGGGATAGGGATTTACCTCTATTTCTAGTAGCGACGTTAGAAATGTCAACAAGCATTTTTGGCGCCGTTGTCGGGGAAACAATTGGCGTAAAGATTTTGATATTGATCTTGATATCTCGCTAATCTAGTTTGCCGCTAGCTTTAGTAGGATTACCCCTATTTTGTTGAATTGTGGAATAAGCAGAATATCAATCTGTTTCAATCTTTTGGCGAAATTCCATAAGAACAAGACATAGGGGATACTGAAGAACTCAGGGTGCCTAAACATACATGATCCATCAACAATGAAGCCCTGCCATCTCACAGGCATGTATAAACATTTATATATTTTCACTAACCATGTGTAGATTGGAGAAAAAAATCATCGTCACAAGACGTCAAAGTTCATCATATGTGACGAATAAAGACGCCGCACAACTCACTCGTGAGTCATGGTAGTTATGATTAAGAATGATGAGAAAGTCTTGCTCATAGGCTTTAAATTTGATGAGTAGTTATCCTGTTGCATTCCTTTGCATGTTTACTTTGAATAATCCATGCATCTACCCCATCTCATATCAAATCCACAGCATGTTCAGTTCCTTGCACATATGCATATCTCTTTCATCTCTACTTAAAATGAAAAAAAAATATATTCTCACCATACATGATCATGCTTTTATCTCTATTTGAGTAAACCTCTAAGTGCTTTCATACTATCTTTGTTTACTATATTATGCTTTGATTTGAAAGTACTCGCCATACTTCTATAGGCTTTTAAATTGAGCGTGGTGCTTAGGTTAAAATGCCTTCCTTAATTAAAACTAGACATGGAGTTTGGTTTGATTATTGAACTAGAAATTATTGTAGTAGATATTGGATATTTTGTTGGACTAACCCCTATAGAAAACTCTTAAACTCAATTCGGGTAAGTCAAGAGATAAACTCACATCAAGAGATGAATCAAGGCATGTGACGATGTCCAATAACTTTGCACAAAAGGAAGACACAGCTCATTCTCCATGGAAGAACTATAAGTATCAAAGTTTATACATTTAATCCTTTGTTGCAAGTTACCTTTGCTTTGAACTGTATAAAAGTGCAGCTACCAATAAAATTTATTAAAAAAATCTATGCTAAAGTAATCCTAAAAGTCCATCCTTTTATTACCAAGACAATTATATGGACCATAACCCACATCCCAAACTTGTTGCAATCCTTCGGGTATGTGTCCACCTAACATTTATGTAGGAAAGAAAGAACAAATGTCTAATCATGGTTTGAAATAAAAAGAAAGGAGAAGAAGTGTATAGAAAGGACTAAGACAGAAAGAAATGGATGAAAGAGTACTTCAACACCTTCTACACTTCACCATGATAGTGGACCAATCCCCTACAAGACATAAGGTATGTTTACCCAAGCCTCATACAACTGTACTACATTCAACATTTTATACCATGTTGCTAATTGTCTTGGTTACCCTGACCTTATGTCATGATAAAACTTAAAACAAGTAAAATACTCTTTTGGTTTACCTATATACTCTTGGTTCTATTTGAATAAATATCTCTAGTCTTTTGAACTTCCTTACTCTATTAGAAGTATGCTTTAGAATATTACTTAAACACTATAACATCAAAGCATATTTGTATAAGAATGTGGTTGTATATATAGACTATCCTCTCCTGTATAAAAATGTTCAAATCATATTAGAGACTTCATAGAATCAAATCAAGGTTAGAAGTATTCTTTAAAATTATATCTTCTCCTTAACCTTATTTGGAAAATTTGAAATAATGGTGAATCATTTAAATATGGGCTATAAATTAATCTTTAACTACTTGGCAAACACTATCCATATTTTAAATAAATAGTATATTCCTTCGGGTATGTGTTGTCTACTAATCCCTTGCAGAGAAGAAATAATGAGAGAAACAAAAGTCTAGAAGAGTGAGAAAGGAGTACAACATATGAGACAAGATGCTACTGATCAACTCAAGCTGCAAGGAAGGAAAAAGAACATTTAAAATCATCTATCCTTTACTTCATGGTGTCATCATGCTCTAGTAATAAAGGTAACATCTTAAAGGTAAGTGGTCATCATTTCCTCTTGATCGTGGAGTACACACCATAGCACTATTCTCTTGATCTCAATCTTAACCAAATGAGCTCAAATATGATATATCTTATTTTGGAAGATGATAGTCATCATATTAATTTGATAATGATAAAGATGAACAATCCTTTCATAGGTTAAGTAACTTCACTCTTTTATCTCATAAGCTTAAATGCAATATTTATACTTTTGATATTCTCACCTAAGATGTAAATGAACAATGTGAAAAGACATTAATCTTATTGTGACTAAGGTTAGAGAATAAATAAATTTCTAGTTCTGTTGGCGTTTTCCCACCAATAGAGTTTCTACACTTGATCTCTACCTTGTCTTTATGAGCAGAACCCACTTCAAGCAAAGAGTGGGGAGATTCCCTAAATTCTACAAGTGGGAGTTCTAAACTAGTAACAAGGATGCACATAAGATTGGCTTTGAGATGCTAACAAAAAAGAAAGGAAGAAGTTGGCACCACCATTGGAAAAGCCACTAGTGGAGACACCACCTCAATCCTCATCTTTAGAAGCAAACCGAAGTACTCGATCGATGAACTACTGCAAGGAGGAGTCCAGTTCGGAGGATTCAAAACATCGAACCCTCGCCGTGAGGTAACATCGGTAGTTATTCATATTTACTTTCTTACATTGCATGATTTATTTTCTCTTAACCATATTTAGTTTTCTACATTAGTGTTACATAGGAAATAATAAAAATAAATAGATATGCATTAGGTTGCATTCATGCATCTTAAAAAAAAAACTTTAAGCCCCATATGAAACCCTTGTAGCGTAAAAGTTATAGGAGTTCTCTTTGTGGTGGCCTATAAAATAAAAATACATATCATGCATTTGTACTTTCTGCATATAAACCCATAAAATTCAAAAAAAAATTAATTAATTAAGCATCCTGCTGCAATATTGTTATCATAAACATACTTTGAAACCTCCACAACACCCAATCCTCTAAAACGGCTAACCACTAACGTTTTATCCTAATACCGTTCCACGAGTTTTGGTGTTTTGTGAGAGCTTTCTGCAGGATGACTCCAAGAGCTAGCTTACCCAGGAATCTTTATCTTCATCACTCGAAGCACATTTCTCCGACACACAGCTGACCTCTATGTGAAGGAAGTAACTTTGAGTGATGAGATTGAAGTATTCCTGGCAACACTTGCTCTTACAAACATGAGCTCCTCTATGAGGACCACTCAGCTTTAATGCTCAACTACGACAACATCCAGCTTGGGGGAGAGCATCCTCTAGTTATCAGGTAAGTATACCTATGCGATTATCGAGTCTATCTTATAGTCATAAAATACCAAAAATATGTGGGCACATGAAGGTCCATGTCTATAGAGTCTCTTATGAGTCCATTAGTCTAAAAGAAATAAAAAGATGAATAACACTCAAATATTAAGGTGTGATCATAGAGTGTGTTTACAGTTCTATTTAGTTGTTAAGAGTTAAATAAAAACTGAAGAACAATAAAATTTTATCTTGAAGATGATGAATAGTTGCTCTGTCGTAATTCCTTTCACGTGCCTAGTTTTTAACCTTAAATTCTTCCGAGTTTTAGATATGACTGTTTTGATATAAGAATTTACTCGAACACGAAACTTGTGGAGGCATATGCTTAAGCTAAGTCTAGGTGATTGAGGGATATGATATAAGAAAGACCGAGCTACTATTTATCTTATCCTAACGATACTAAGTTCTAGAGATTTATCTTTTGAAAACTCTGAAAATCTTACATGATGAGCTCTTGTATGACAAAGTTTGAATTCCTACCAAAGCCATACATGATATACATTTAGATTAGGAAAACCTTTGCTCATTCATGCTGCTTGATTTGCATTGAGTTCAGTTCACCTTTATTGTATACCTTATGAGAGCCTTGTCATGCTTTTTAATCAAGATCACTTACACACTCTGCCTACATATGCATTGCTCCTACTCTGGGAGTAAGCACAAATATTTTTCACTTTTATCCAGATCCACCTTAAAAATATTTTTCTCCTACACTGGGAGTAAACAACCAAAAAATATACCCTATAGGACAACCCCTTGTTTAATGCTCGACGTTCTTATTGTTATCTCTCCAATCATTTATTGTATTTAAAGGATGCATGTGGCTATGCAAAATAAAAAGTATTAAAAAAAGAAAAAAAAAGAAGAGAAAAAAAGAATAAAGATAGCCCATGTTTTCCTATGAAAAGTTCTAAGTTCAAGAGAGAGATTTATTTCAAGGAGCAAAAGTAGAATTAGGATTAGCCACTAAATACCATATATACACCTATCCACCATACTCCATACACATGCACATCTTGGTCTGATTGTATGACTTGACTCTCTTTGGATGCATTGTTTGACCTTACAATATATGAATTGCAAGTATGCTCGTCCTTGTTTAATGCCACTCCTATGAGCTCCACTATAATAATTAGTTGCAGGAGGGCATGACAACATAAATGCCTCAGTGTGATCCACAAATATCACATACAATAAGAGATTTGAGGGTGTCATACAATTAAGCTCTGAGTTTTATTTTGAAAACTTGTAAAAACTCTAGAATATTAGTTTAGTGAAGAATTTGAGACATAGTGCTTGACTTGATTGTTCTATCTTTCAATTACTCAAGACCCACGTAAAAGTTGAAAAGCTCCATAGCTAATGGTAAAATGGGTAAGTTTCAAAGTTAGAGCAGTTTTATCTAATTCAAAGGAGAATTTTAGTTTGAAAGCATGTGTACTTTTGAGAAGTGAAAGCATTGTAGCAACTCCTGATCCAAGTTTAGTAGTTAGGCTTTGCTAAGGGACTAGCAAAGGGTAAGCTTGGGGGAACTTGTTGACGGTCCTTAACGCCTATTTTATACCATCAATTATTGCTCAATATAACATGATATCAACCATAAAACATAGTTGTAGGGTTTGATTCTAACGAGTTCCACGAGTTGTGTTGTTCTCGATCATTTTGCAGGTATATCCAATTTTGCACAGAATAAAAGTATCTCAAATGATGATTTAGAGTGCACCATTGTGACAGGCTCGTCGAGATGATCGAAATGGACATATCATTTGCTATATTCGGAGTCCGGAGTCAAAAGATATCAATTCTACACCGAAACCAACACTAGAAGACTCTAGAAGGCACCGTAAGGCGATGTACCGAAGGTGGGGCCCACTGCCCAGGGGTGGGGCCGCCCCCCCCCACCGGGCCGGCCGGGCTCCACAGAGCCCATTCGGGGCCCGCTTTGATGGAGGGCCTCCTACCGCCTTAGAGTTTGTATCTCCACCGTTGCCGAAGTCGAATTAGTTCCACATCGCTCGGCCCGGGAAGAGGTGGAGGCTTTTCTAGACTATAAATAAAGAGGTAGACCCCCCTCCCTAAGGGCACCACATTATTGGAGATGTAGAGGCGTCCCTCGAATGGATGACCCCTCATCTCTAGAGAATTAGGGCTAGACTCTCCAATGTAGTTCTAGTTGAGAGTTAGGGGAGGAAGCGGCGCTACGCTAGGGTTCCAGAGGAGTCTTCGAAAGAGTCATCGAGTTTTGGTATGTCTTTGTATTCATTCTTTGTAAGACTTATGCTTTAATATATTTTATCTTCTCTATTTACTTTTATGCATTATATTTAATTGGTTAGTATAGTTGTTATACTTTAGCATAGGATCTCCCGTATCGGGTGCTCTAGTTATTAATTGTGACTAGGGTAGTAATTGGTAGTGTACATGGAGTCTAGGCTATATATTACCCGAGATTGCACCCAAGTCCAACATATAGTTGTGGTAGCCCCAGTTGGTGGTTTCCCAGCGGCCGACGTATTCCACCATGTTAGGGTTGGTGTTTGTAGGACCGTAGTCGAGCTTCCTAGTCCCTTTCTCACCCCTTTTCGTGACTAGCGTTCGATGTCCCGAAGTGTTATTGTGTGATTGCTTTACCTTCCATAACTCGGTTGTTATAGAACCCAAGTAATAGAGAAGTATTTAGGAACCTTAAACTCTCTGTTGTCCTCTCACTTTAGCTATTTACTCTTTTTATCATAGAATTCTCTCGTGTGTGTCATATATGCATAATTCCTATCATCTATCATTTACCCCTACTTTAGTCTAGTTGGTGTATTAGTTAGTAGATACATGATGGTGAACTATCAATGTCTCTATCCATTATTTCCCAAAGTGGTAAAATATAAATAACGATACGGAATACTCGGTAAAATGCTACAATGGTTTTACGTGGCGCTTATGAATCCTTCATATTTTAGTTGTGCATAAGAAATACCAACAAACATTTTTGTCACCGTTGCTAAGGGGATAGGGATTTACCTCTATTTCTAGTAGCGACGTTAGAAATGTCAACAAAGGAGAAGCCGACAAAGCGGGGGGGCACCGAGAGAGAGAGGGAGAGAGGGGCGCGTGTCGAAGCGGGGGTCAAGAGGCCGCTTGTGCGCGCCGTGGGCCGCCTGATAAGCCCGGAGAGGAGAATTTTTTTCCTTTTTCCTTTTTGATTTTCTAAAGCTGATTTTCACCTTTTCGCTATAATTTTATTTGGGCTGATAAAAATGCAAGAAAAATATGTATGTGCTCCTTGTAGCATGCTCTATCAAGGAAAAATGCTAACTCTGGTTTTTCAATAAAATTTAGTTGTGCTATAAATTCTTTGTTTTAATTAATAAATATCACTTCCATGATTTTTAGTAATTAAAATATAAGTCCAAAAATCATGAAATTTGTTTTGTGTGTTAATTAGATGATGATGATCTTAATTATGAAGTCTGATCCTGTTTTGACTAATTTTAGTATTATGCTTAATTAATACCTTAATTAATTAATGTTTGATTAATTAATTCTTTGATTAATTAGGGTTTAATTAATCTCTAATTAGCAAGTTAATTAGTGGCTTTCAACAACTGTAAAAATGGTTAATAAATTAGTAATTAACCTTAATCACTATTAGGGTTGCTTGATTTTGGGATTGAGTGATGACCCTAGGTCATTAACCCTAATGACCTTCGGCATTTCATGTTGATTGCGTACCGTTAGTCCGTCGTCGTCGACGCTAGTTATACTTCCGTAATGCAACGTTACCATGAAGGAAAGTTGTACTCAAGATAGACTAGTTGTCGTTGCATCATTATCGCATGCTCCTTTATTTACTACATTGTGATCATGCATTTCAATCGTGTAGTTGTGCCGCCCGAAGAGGGAGTTGATCCAACTCCTATCTCTGAAGAAGGTGTTCAGTGCGAGGAGGTTGGTCCTGACCTCACAAGTGCTTTCACCGAACCTTACATCGTCGAGCCCCAAGGCAAGCCCCGAATGCATTTAAACATTTCCTTGTATTTCGAAAAGCTTTATATTTTATGTTCCTGCTATGATACATTAGGTGTTAGGAGTTGTGTGATATCCTGCTTTGATGCATTTACCGTACCTTCATATATTACCCTGGATACCTGTTTTGATTTCAAAATGCTTAGTATACGCTTAGCCTTGCTACTAGTATAGGGTTTTGATAAACTGTTTTTAAAAGTGTGATAACAATACCCTCTGAAGGGAAGTTATGAAAACCTGATGTTGCTTGTTGTTTATCCTTGTTTCGACAGGGTCAAGGGTACACCACAAGAGCATGATGATGAATAAATCAAGACCGGGTGGAATGACTTGCACCAGGATGGGCTAGAGCCCTGGTGTAGTGTCGTCCACTTGTGAGTCGGTTAAGCACCGTTCGTTGCCTTGGCCCTTGGATCGTGAGGTTATTGGATAGTACTAGTCACATGCTAATGGCAGTAAGCTCCCTTGTATGATCCATACGAGAACGGACACCGGGACAGGAAGTAGCGTGTACCCACACTACGAGCGCACCGTCGACGCATGCACGGGCGTAGGGAGATGGTGTACTGTACTCTTGTGGCTAGGACCCGTTCTGGTCTGGAGAAATCCAAGTGTGAGTTGATGTATGTAAGATCGTTGGTCCTGCATACATCGTGTGGCTAGGAAGCCCCAGCTGGATATATAAAGCGATTCGAATCGTCGTTGCTCCACGATATGGGAGACTTGATCCTTGCACCTGCATCGTAGTAATGATGGAAGTTGTGAGACTGGAAAGTTTTAAATTCATCACATGTGTGACAAGTGATTGTTATAGTAAGTATTGGCTTAGTCTCTTTTTCGCAAAAGGTGTTTTTTGATCTTGCTAAAGCCTCACCTTGATTCCTTTTAGCCAGCATTCCCGAGTCTTCCCCTAATTTTTTTTAGTCGGGTAAGTCTTTGCGGAGTACTTTTTGTACTCGGGTTTGTTAAACCCATTGCATTGTGTGAACCGTGTGAACAAGTGTGCTACGGCCCTTGTTGCATAACGGTGATCGAGGAAGGATCTGATGAAGAGTAGATTGTGTGGCCCTCGGGCAGGGCATTTCCGTTGTGTGGTTTGTAAAGTTACTTAATGATACTTTATTTGTTTTTTGTAATAATAACACTCCAGTTTGTATAAGTTTATCAAATTGTTTGTAAATTAAGTTATTGTAAGTCTTTCGCTACTCGGTATTTGTGTATGAAAACTGTTGTAATCTTTGTGATGTCTCTGTAAGTATCGATCCTAGAGGAATCATGGTTTATCGGGGTTGCACCCGACGGAACATTCTAGGTTATATGGTGTACAAGCATAGCCGCCAGAGGTCTTAGGGACAATGTCAAGTGCTTGTGGGCCATATAATTTAGAAAGGTTGCCGCCACGAGGGGGGTAGAGCGGTACTTACAAAGACACTTGCAAAGATTACTTTTCAAAACTTCAAAATATTTTGGATCCAAAAGTTAAAGGTGGTTTAGTCCAAATTGCTTACGCTCCGTCTTAATTCTTTCTAGTAGCCTTTCTATGTGCTATTTAAAAAGAGTCTTAAGCGGAGTGTCATGTTGTTTTCCTTTTTGCCCTATATTACTATATTACTAAAAATATGCTTATGTTAGTTTAAAAAGTTTTGCTTGATCCGTAGGTTCGATCATGCATCATGTTTAATTCACATGTTTATAATCATATCCCCGATAAAAAGTGGTTGGGCTAAGTAAAATCAATCCTATTCTTGCTAACTTTAAGGCTCTTAATCTTATAGACTCTATCTCTACTTTCCACAGGATGGCCCATACTAAGCAGACTGCTCGCAAGATGACCGGTTCTAAGGGAGTGCCACGTCACCAGTTGGCACCACGTCACAATGATGCTGAGGCCGGACCGAGCGAGCCAAAGCCTGAGAAGAAGATAACCAAAAAGCAGATGATAGCTCAGTTGTCTGCTGAGTTAGCTGCCGTCACCAAGGAGCGCGGGATGGCAATTGTCGAGAAGGACGAGTTGAAGTCCGAATTAGCCGATCAGCTGAGGCAGGAGCAGTCGGACCTTCGGACCATCCACAGGCTCCAAGAGAACATTGCCCGTCTTCAGCATGAGCTGGAGGGTGTGAGGCATCAAAGGAATGACGGGTACGATTACATAGAAGAGTTGTAGGCTCAGGTGGATGATCTCCAAGCCTACAATGCAGCCCTACACGAGGAAGTCCATCATCAGTACAACCTCCATGATCCTCTGTACCAGCAGCAGGTAGCCGCGGACGACTTGGGTTCCGTGGAGTCACCGGAGGTGTACCCGTCACCGACTGAGGAGTCCGAGGCAGACCAGGACTATGAGTCAGTCGCAGGCAATGAGTCAGATGCCTGAGTTCCCTGAGAAGAATGTGTAATATAGTTATCCTTATGTGCTAAGTAGTCAACCTGGGTATGTCCGGCCTACGAGCGGACTTGTAATATGAATAAGTGAACCCATGTGTGACTGGTTTGTACTAATGTTGTAAAATTTAATAAATCTGCTTGTGAATAAATATGATCTTGTCTATAACGGATGTCCGGCCATTCTCTGGCTGGTTCTTCACAAGAGGGAGGTGAGGCCCCCCGCAGCACCACCCGCACTACGATCTTTTGGCGAGAAGCGGTGGGCAGCCTTAGTAAATGCCACCACCGAGAATTTCCGTCTGTTACGGGAAATAGGTCAGCACAATCACGAGGCACCATATGAGAATCGTGGCCATCGTAATCATGACGAGATCACGTATGCGGACTTTACAGAGACCCGTCCGCCAGTTTTCACTAGGGCTGAGGAACCCTTAGAGGCTAATGATTGGCTTCATTTCATAGATCAAAAGTTTGACCTGCTAGAGGGTTGTCCAGACCTTTTAAAACCCAAGTTTGCCGCCCAACAGTTGAGAGGCCCTGCGTGCGCATCTTTGGGCAAACTTTCTTGCACGTCAGCCAGTCGGACAGCAAGTCACTTGGGCCATGTTCCAAGATGCATTCCGTCAGCATTTCATTCCTGACGGGGTGATGCAAGCAAAGCTAGAAGAATTTCTGGCACTGAAACAGGATGGTCGGTCAGTGGTGCAGTATGTGAACCTGTTTAGTCATCTATCACAGTATGCACCGGAGCATGTGGATACTGATAATAAGAAGAAGAAATGTTTTGTTAGGGGTTTGAAGAGTGATATTGAAACCCACCTCACTGCAAATCCAAATGCCACCTTCTATGAGGCAGTGGATATTGCAATCTCCTATGAAAGATCCCTGCTAAAATAGAAGAATGAAGAAAGGCATGCTTTTCCTAGACCGTCTGGCGGAATCCAAAAACGCCAGAAGGTTATCTTTCATCCCACTCAGCACAATCGCCAGCCGTTCCGCTATCCGCAGCCCCAACAAAGCCATCAAACCTATCACTACCCCCAACAGCAGCAGCAAGCCCAAAGGCAACAGATATACACTCACCCTGCTGCCGTAACCTATCCCCAACAGCCGAACACCCAGGGTGTTCGAAACACAACTCCACCCGCTCCCGGAATTCTCCCATCGGGTCTCGGTCCGTGTTTTAATTGTAACCGTCCGGACACATTGCTTCGAAACTGTTCTTATCCCAAAAGAAATATTTCCAATTTTCAACAAGGATCCGCAAATCGGCAGCACTGCAGTCGAGTCGAGGCGGGGTAGTTCGCAAAGATGCTCCGAGGGTGAATGCCGAAGAAAAACTGGGACGTGTGTATCAAGTCCGCATCGGGATGTCCTTGAAGGAGAGCCTGATCTAATGGGTATGTTCCCTGTTGCCAGTCACCCTGCAATTATATTATTTGATTTTGGTGCATCGCATACATTCATCAATCGTACTTTTGTTACAAAGCATGAAATCCCCATAAAAGAAATTAAAGATGAGTTTTTGGTGCAATCGCCGGGAGGGCGTATACACACACGGGAAATGGTATATCAGGTTCCTATATCTCTTGGTGGGTATCTCTATCCCACGGACTGATAGTCTTGAAGGATCGTAATATAGACGTGATCCTTTGAATGAATTGGTTACGCCATTATGGCGCCGTGATAGATGCACTGAATAGAACCATTAAGTTGTTCTTGCCTGATAACCAGTCTCCTCTTCTTATCCAATTTCCAACTCCCAAGAGAGCAGTTGAGACAGTTAATGCAACCTCAGTGCAAGAAATCAAGAACATACCTATGGTCTGTGAATTTCCAGATGTGTTTCCTAAGGATTTGCCACGGGTTACCACCCGAGCGAGACGTTGAATTTGTGATTGAGTTAAAGCCGGCATCGCACCAAGATCCCGAAGAGCTTATAGGATGCCCCCAAAAGAGTTAGCGTAATGAAAAAACTCGGTTGAAAAAAATCTTTGGACAAAGGCTTTATCGGACCTAGTTCATCACCATGGGGTTGTCCCCGCTATCTTTGTGAAAAAAGAAAGACCGGACTACGAGAATGTGTGTGGACTATCATCCACTAAATGAGATGACCATCAAAAATAAATATCCTCTCCCTCGTGATAGATCTTCTCTTTGACCAACTTGCGGGAGCCAAGATGTTCTCCAAGATTGATCTTAGGTCCTGGTTATCATCAAATCTGAATCGGGCCGAAGATATTCCTAAAACCGCCTTCACCACCAGATACGGCCTATATGAATATCTGGTTATGTCATTTGGGCTTACTAATGCTCCAGCCCATTTCATGTATCTGATGAACTCGGTGTTTATGCCCGAGCTCGATCGTTTCGTCGTGGTTTTCATCGACGATATTCTTATATATTCCAAAACCAAAGAAGAACATGCGGAGCATCTTCGTACTGTTTTGACTCGTCTCTGAGAACACCAACTCTATGCCAAATTTAGTAAGTGTGAGTTTTGGCTTAGTGAAGTCAAATTCCTTGGTCATGTCTTGTCTGCCGAGGGTGTCGCAGTTGACCCTGGCAAGGTCCAAGATATCCTTAACCAGAAGCCAACTATCAGTGTCCATCAAGTCCGTAGTTTCCTGGGAATGGCGGGATATTACCGTTGTTTCATTCCTGACTTTTCCAAAATAGCCAAGCCAATCACCGAACTTCTAAAGAATCAAACCAAATTATGATGGTCATCTGAATGTGAGCAAGCATTCCACAAATTAAAAGATCTTTTGACTACTGCCCCAATCCTAGCTCAGCCGGATATTGAAAAGCCTATATTGTGATGCATCTGGCATCGGCATTGGGTATGTATTGTTGCAAGAAGGCAAAGTCATTGCTTATGCCTCAAGGCAGTTGAAACGACATGAAGAGCATTACCCAACTCATGATCTTGAGTTAGCCGCAGTTGTGCATGCTCTGAAGATATGGAGGCACTATCTATTGGGCAATCCATGTCGTATCTATAGTGATCATAAAAGTTTGAAATATATCTTTACACAGTCTGAGCTGAATATGAGGTAGAGAAGATGGCTTGAATTAATCAAAGATTATGATCTTGAAGTACATTATCATCCTGGCAAAGCCAATGTGGTTGCTGATGCTCTTAGTCAAAAGAATTAGTGCAATTGTCTTCTTTGTCACACCGGTGTATCTCGAGTTTGTGTCAAGAGTTAGAAAGATTGAATATTGATATGATTCCTCAGGGTAGCCTGAATGATATCACAGTACACTCTTCTATTCAGGAGCATATTATTGTAGCTCAGCGAGAAAGCAAAGGTCTCAAGCATATTAGATGATATGAACCCGTTAGGGTTTTTGCCCGATCTTTCGATGAGAGGCGTGGGATAACTCGATTGATGAATGGAGATGATGTTCACGGCTCGATTACAGCCTTCCAATACTGCGCCTTAGCAACCGATACACCACCCCAATGGTTGTCACGATCTTGTGGAGCGCGACACCCGGCCACTAGGGCACTCGTCCTGCAAGCAATCGAAGAACTAGCAAGAACAAGATAAACAAGCACTGAATTGCCAAATAAATATGAAGGTTTAAATCTGAAGTAATAAGATGGTGGAGTTCCGAATACAATCAGACGGCCGGTTGATCCAACACGTGCGCTGAAAGGCGGCAACAATCGCTAACTCAACAAAACAAAACCCAACTGTATGACGGCGGCTGTAGGAGCCTTAAGTACATGAGAGGACGACCAAAGGGGTGCTAGGGTCGTGGTTTAACCCTAGGACGCATCCCTAACGGACCCAACTTGATATACGGGCCATCGGGCCAAAACCAAGCGATGCAGCACCTCTGGACAGAAAACCTATCGGTAGTAAATCGACGATTCTGGCCGCCTCGAAGCAGATATGGACATGATTCTAGATCCATATGAAAGTAGACTTTATAAGCTTTCCAAGAAGTCCTAGAACCTCCCAATAGGAGTCCATATGAAGTCGTGGTGACCCGTGCAAGCTGGAGTTGTTCTGCAGTCCGAATCCAATTCCAAAACATGTTGGATTTGGACTCTTTCTTTCTTGTGCCAAAGGTGACGTGGTGGCTTGGTGGAGGACGTTATGGATACTTGGACCTGGTCCCCAATCAACTTCATGAACCATCCATGCTTCCCGGATGCGATCCACTCTTCTCTTGATCCATGTAAGCACTTCGAAAAATGAAAAACAGAGACACTTTTAAAGTGCAAAGAACAATTCATCAAATATATAGAATGTAAACCTAACATGGATTAACTTCACCTTTGGTTTAGAAGTGGTTAACTTGATCATATCCGAGCCGGTCATGTCCTCATCATTCTCCCCTTTCTTGACAACAAACCGTCCTCGGTTTGAGCTTAGGTGGTTGACATGTTGTATATTGCAAACAAACAAAGTGCTCCCCTTCTTGTGATTTATCATGTTTCTTTGCAACAAAACTAGAGGAACTAGACATGATATGATTACAACTATTGCAGCCTTGTAGTTCATCAGATGTTTCCACAATAAAAGGACACTTAATATTTGAACAAATATAAACTCGATGGATCATATACTCTCCTTCACAATTGTATTTGCCAACAACATGAAAACTAACATTAGAAGAACATGGCAATTTAGACCTAGCAAAGAAATATTTATCTAAACAACTCAGCTCACATGGTTCATTGAACTCAATATATCCCAATGTGTGTAAAGATAATAGTGACTGAGCTTCATCATTTTCAATAACAATATGAACAACATGGTTAAATTCAGCACTCATTGGTTTAGAAGTTTCAGATTTATTCGTTAATTGTGTTGCAAAAACAAGTGCATCATCACACAAGTCCTCTTTATCACAAGGAACAACTAGTAATTCATGTTTTGACAAAGATATTAAATCAGCAGCAGGTTCCACTATTTATTGCTCTTGGTCAACATGCAAATTGTACAAAATTTTAACGTTATGGTTCACATCATTCATGCAAGTACTCGCAGATAAAAGAATATCCTTTTTCAGCACTAAGAGCAAGCCAAAACAATGAACCAATATTGTTGTATGATTTGCTAATTAACAAGGTTTGAATTTCAGTATTAAGCCCTTTCATGAACCTACTCATAACATCTTCCTTGCATTCATCTAATCCACCAAAGATGACACAAATCTTAAAGGTATGATAGTATTCATTGACAGTCCTACTACCTTGCTTCAAGTTGTCTAATTTTGCAAGTAAACAATCAGCATAATACTTAGGAACATATTCATCTCGAAAAAGCATTTTAAAATCTATCCAAATTTGTGGAACTTTGTTGTGCCTATAAATATGTTTCTATGTAGTCAAAGCATATTTTGTTAAAGCAGTAGAAGCAAACAAAAATCATTTGATGTTCAGACAAGTCATAATTATCAAATTCTGCATCTACCTTAAGCTCCCAATCAATGTAAGCGTGAGGATCAAACATACAAAGATATAATGGTAAGTTTGAATGATATCTTGAATGTGAGGGTCTAGCTTCAACGCTCAAAAATCTTTGTATCACTCCGCCATGACTAGTAGAAAACAAGAAACACAAGATAATATGTTTTCTCTCTGTCAACTACTAGGATGTGTCGGTGTAATTCTCTCAAACTTAACTTGTTCAACAAGCTCTTACAAGTTCTTACCAAGAAAAACAAGAGGGGACGGCGACCAACAAGACAGCAAACTCGGTGATAGTGTATCGGTGCCACAAAGAACAAGACCGCCAAGTCAGTAGTCGGATATGTGGAGCTATAGGTGGGCTAAAACAAGGAATGACTAGCACCACGTTAGTTATAAATGCAAATTTGAATAATTGTTCAACGGCGGTATTGTGCTGGTCCTAGGCTAAACCATGCTAGAGACGTGAGCCTAGGCACAAAGGTAGTCACCGACAAAGAGCAAGACTAGCACAAAGCACCAATGAAAACACCGAATTCAGCCCCAAATGTTTTTTTTTCTTTCTCTTGGTTTTTTGTCTTTTTTCCTCTTCTCTTTTTTTTTGTCTTCTCTTTTTTTTTTTTGTATTTCTTTCACTTCTCTTTTTTTCTCACTTTTTTCACCTTTTTTTGGCTGAATATCGTAACAAATCAATACGTAATGTGTATTGCACGCATTCGCAGATCACTAATCTCCGGACAATTGCGGATGGCTCAAAAGGAATTTCTAGACAAGGCTAGATCTGTTGGAAAGGTAACAAGATAAGGTTTCCGGATTGTATCTAAACACTTGAATCGAACATAAGATGGATCCGTGATGACAAAAAAACACTGATGTATATGATGATGCTTTGGATCTCGTGGTGATCAAAACATGATAGAACTCAAAACTCTAAAGGATTATACACTAAGACCAAAGAACTCGACACAAACCGATGCAACTGAAAACTCAACAAGCCCTAACTAAGTAGTACTAGTAAAGGCTCAAAAGTTTATAGGATTGCAAGTAAACTAATCTACTAATATTTTTTGGCTTTCTTTTACGGACTATAGGAATTTAATCAAAACAGCGAAGAATTGGTAATCTCTCACCGATAAACCTTGCTCTGATACCAAATGATGCATCCGGTCCAGGTGGGGTTGGATGAAAAGCCCGACACACCGATCCGGATTCCCTGAATTCTGCAATCTTAGCACCGACAGCCGAAATTACGACGCACCGATCCGGCTACAACGCCACTAGGGCCTCTTGTTACGCCTCGGCAATCTTAACACCGCACTTCGGCGCACCCCTTCCGGAAAAGGCCCAATCGCCCCAAAAGACTAGTCCGATGGGGGAAGGGTGGCTCTCCCTTTTAAGGTGGCTTCCTCCTCCCAAGCTAAGCAAGGTGGGATTATTTAGAGGCTCACACGGTCGCCGCCCGTCTACAACTGGGCCACTTGGCCTATTTTTTTTGTTGCGTCTTTGCCAGCGGGTAATAGTGGAGGATGTCCTCATCATTCTCATCCCCTTAAACAAGGGTCCAGCTTTGATACCAACTGATATGAACCCGTTAGGGTTTTTGCCCGATCTTTCGATGAGAGGCGTGGGATAACTCGATTGGTGAATGGAGATGACGTTCACGGCTCGACTACAGCCTTCCAAGACTGCGCCTTAGCAACCGATACACCACCCCAATGGTTGTCACGATCTTGTGGAGCGCGACACCCGGCCACTAGGGCACTCGTCCTACAAGCAATCGAAGAACTAGCAAGAACAAGATAAACAAGCACTGAATTGCTAAATAAATATGAAGGTTTAAATCTGAAGTAATAAGATGGTGGGGTTCCGAATACAATCAGACGGACGGTTGATCCAACACGTGCGCTGAAAGGCGGCAGCAATTGCTAACTCAACAAAACAAAACCCAACTGTATGGCGGCGGCTGTAGGAGCCTTAAGTACATGAGAGGACGACCAAAGGGGTGCTAGGGTCGTGGTTTAACCCTAGGACGCATCCCTAATGGACCCAACTTGATATACGGGCCATCGGGCCAAAACCAAGCGACACAAAACACCTCCGACGAAAACCTATCAGTAGTAAATCGATGATTCTGGCCGCCTCGAAGCAGATATGGACATGATTCTAGATCCATATGAAAGTAGACTTTATAAGCTTTCCAAGAAGTCCTAGAACCTCCCAATAGGAGTCCATATGAAGTCATGGTGACCCGTGCAAGCTGGAGTTGTTTCTGAGTCCCGATTCCAATTCCAAAACATGTTGGATTTGGACTCTTTCTTTCCTGTGCCAAAGGTGACGTGGTGGCTTGGTGGAGGACGTTATGGATACTTGGACCTGGTCCCCAATCAACTTCATGAACCATCCATGCTTCCCAGATGCGATCCACTCTTCTCTTGATCCATGTAAGCACTTCTCGAAAAAATGAAAAAGAGAGACACTTTCTCGGTGCAAAGCAACAATTCATCAAATATATAGAATGTAAACCTAACATGGATTAACTTCACCTTTGGTTTAGAAGTGGTTAACTTGATCATATCTCGAGCCGGTCATGTCCTCATCATTAGAGAAAAGGTCCGATCAGGGCAAGCATCTTGTTTCCGTCTTGATGATAATAATGTCTTATGGTTCAAGAATCGTCTGGTCGTTCTGAAAGTTTCTGAGCTCCAACAGTTGATTCTTGATGAAGCTCACTTAACCAGAATCTCAATTCATCCAGGTAGCAATAAGATGTATCATGACCTGAGACAGAGATTCTGGTGGAACAAAATAAAAATTGAGATAGCTCGATATGTTGCAAAGTGTGATACTTGTTAGAAAGTTAAAGACATGCATCTGAAGACTGCCAGAATGTTGCAACCTTTACCAATTCCTGCATGGAAGTGGAAAGATATCAGTATGGACTTTATTGTTGGTTTGCCTAGAACAGCCAGAGGCTATGATTCCATATGGGTTATTGTTGATCGTTTGACCAAGTCGGCCCATTTTATCCCAGTGAAGAATATTTACCGAGCACCTCATTATGCTCAGTTATACATAGATCGAATCATGTGTTTGCATGGGGTACCCAAATCTATTGTCACAGATAGAGGTACACAGTTTATTGCTAAATTCTGGCAGAAATTCTATGAGGGTACTAAGTTGTTATACAGTACTGTCTATCATCCGCAAACTGGAGGGCAGACTGAAAGGGTAAATCAAATTCTAGAAGATATGTTAAGATCTTGTGTACTGACTTATTCTTCAGCATGGGATGAATGTTTACCATTAGCAGAATTTGCTTACAATAATAGTTATCAAGAGAGTATCAAAATGGCACCATTTGAAGCTCTATATGGCCGCCAATGTCGTACTCCACTCAATTGGTCTGAACCAGGAGAAAGATGGTTCTATGGAGTTGACTTAGTTAAAGAAACCGAAGATAAAATCGGACAAATTCAGGCAAATCTAAAAAAGAGCTCGATCCAGATAGAAAAGCTATGCGGACCGCCGGCCGTCGGCCCTTAGCGTTTAAGTCGGAGATTTTGTGTATTGAAAGTATCACCCATGAAGGGTGTGGATCGTTTTGGGGTCAAAGGAAAGTTGGCACCTCGATACATCGGTCCATTTCAAATCATTGAACAAGTGTGGAAAGGTTGCCTATCGATTGAATCTACGGCGGTTATCTCTTGTACACAATGTGTTCCATGTATCTCAACCGAAAAGTGTTTGCGAGTACCGACAAAATTGTTGACATTGAAGGTGTCACACTTGAGCCTGACTTGACATGTGCTGAATATCCGGTCAAAATTCTTGATCGTAAGGATCGGGTTACCCGCAGCAAACAAGAAGATTTTATAAAGTCCAAAGTGGGATCAACACTCCGAGGATGAAGCAACCCGGGAGTCCGAGGAGTTCTTGAATGAGCATTTCCGGATTTTCTTCCTTCCTTCTCCTAAGTCACGATTCGTTTCTAAGAATTGTGACTTTTCGAAAACATGAGACTTGTAATATGAACCCTTCTACCTCCCTTATGAAACCAAGTAAGATGTATTTGCTTGATACATTTCCTTTTCGATTACTTAGCCCTAAGCTTTGAATCTCGGGGACGAGATTCCTTTTTGGGGAATATAATGTAACACCTCCGGTGTTACGTTAACCTAAACCTGCCATGTCATCATCATCATTGCATAAGCATTCATGATTAGAAAACCCTAATAAGTATGACTAAAATGAGTTTATAATTTTAGGGTTTGTTTGAGCTCTTTTATATCGCATGTGTATGTGTTTACCATGTATATTCCACTCACATGTTTAATTTTGTTTATAAAAGCAAACCACTAAAATCAACCTTGATGTTTGCAAGTGTTTGGCTAACCTCGACTCACACCTCAAACATGTTTTACAAATCAAATGAGGTGCAAGGAAGAATCAAATTTGAGTTTAGAATTCAAATCACAAACCCTAGCTCAAGTGGCTAAGTGTTGGAAATTGAATTTCATTTTCAATTTTGATGAGCTAACCATAATTAATTTTCTAAATAAAGGTTGCTAACCATTGGCACCATTTCAAAGTATGAACTTTGTACTTTGAAAATATGTCATTGGTTGGGTTTAAAAAGTATCACAACATCATTAATTAATTGCCCAAAGATTCAATTTGAAAATCCTTTTCAAAAGCTTGAAATTCAAAGTGAAACTGTCCCCTTTTCAATTTCATCTCAAAATATTCAAAATTTAGGAAAACTCCAAAAATACAGTTTGTGCATCTCTCTGAGCTCTACAACTTTGGTATATAAAGTTTTTGAAGTTTTTGAATAAAATTTAAACTAATTTCAAAAGTTCTCCAAATTGGAAAATGTCCCCTTTTGCACTTTTAAACTCCAATTCAAAAACTATTTAGTTTCATGAAAAACTTTCTAAATGAAAGTGGTAGGTCTTGAGAAATGGAACAACTTTTATTTTTGGGGATTTTCATCTTTTATTCAAAATTTAAAAGTAATTTTGAATTCCTTTAGGTTAGGGTTTTACTCTATTTTCAAATTTGAAATTCAAATTTAAAAACCAGTTTGAATCTGACCAAACTGCCTTAATGAAAGTTGTAGAGCATAAAATTTTGAGCAATCTATATTTTGGGATATTTTTGTGTACAGTTCAATTTTTGAAAGTAATTTTGAAAATAAAAGGAAAAGGTGGCACCGCTACGATTGCATGAACAGGGGGTGCCCATGCCGACTGGCCGGCCGACGGTCGCCGTGGCCGTTCCGGCGTCTTTCCGGCCTTCGCGCGTCGCCAACCAGCTAATCATCGTCGCGAAGACCCTGTCCCACTGTCTAGCTTGTCCTCGCCCTATAAACGCCAAAGAACGGCGAGAGAGCAATTCCTTTTTCTCCACACGCTCACCGCCGGCCGTCCATCTCTGCCAAATTCGCTTGCCTCGTCCACCGCCATTTCCAATACCTTGCACACGAGTTCGCCGTTCTCTTGCGCACGCCCTGAGCCTTTGGTCGAGCCGTGAGGCCGTCTGCATCGCTTCTGCGTCGCCGTCTTCCTTCTCTCCGGCCAACTGCCGCCACCGTGAGCCCCTAACCCTCGCCAGAGCTCCACGAGGAGTTTCAAACCTTGCGGTTGGCTCCAACAACTCTGCCTTGCTCCACTGATTGCCATCGGCTCTTGGTCTTGTGCAGCGCATCACCGGAGGAACCGGAACGCCGACGAGCTCCCGGTTTACACCGCCGCAGCAGCCGTCGCCACCGTCAACCATCTTCCACTCATCTCCAAGCTCTCTGCGCCCTTGTTTTGAAGTCGTGGTGAGCCAATCTCGTAGGGGTGTTGGTTGCGCTTGCATCGCCATCGACTAGCCGGAACGGCGGCATGACAGTGAGCGCCACCGTGCCGCAGCCGTCGTGCTCGCCGCTGTGCCTATCCAGTAACGCTCCACGTCGTATTCGTGTAATATCTTGTTCATTTTGAGCTGCTGATCATGTTGGAGTGCGCGGTTTCACCGGAGACGCTCCGGTGAGCTAGCTGGCCATGCACCATGCGCCGCCGAGCCGCCATGGCCGCCGGTGTGCGTGGTCCGGTGGATGAGAGAGGTCGAATGAAAGGTCGTTGGATGCGGTATGATGTGGGGAATTCGTCGGTGCAGTTGGTTTCGTCGGAGAGGCCACGGTTGGCGAGAACCGCCGTCGGCCGCCGTCGCGCCACTGTTCGCCGGAGAAAAGAAGAGGAGGAAGGAGGAGCTGACAGGCCGCATCTTGTGGCGCCGTGGGCCGCACAGTAAGCCCGGGAGAGGGGAAAATGTTTTTCCTTTTTCCTTTTTGATTTTCTAAAGCTGATTTTCACCTTTTTGCTATAATTTTATTTGGGTAGATAAAAATGCAAGAAAAATATGTATGTGCTCCTTGTAGTATGCTCTGTCAAGAAAAAATACTAACTCTAGTTTTTCAATAAAATTTAGTTGTGCTATAAATTGCTCTTTTAATTAATAAATACCACTTCCATAATTTTTAGTAATTAAAATATAAGTCCAAAAATCATGAAATTTGTTTTGTGTGTTAATTAGATGATGATGATCTTAATTATGAAGTTTGATCCTGTTTTAACTAATTTTTGTATTATGCTTAATTAATACCTTAATTAATTAATGTTTGATTAATTAATTCTTTGATAATTAGGGTTTAATTAATCTCCAATTAGCAAGTTAATTAGTGGCTTTCAACAACTATAAAAATGGTTAATAAATTAGTAATTAACCTTAATCACTATTAGGGTTGCCTGATTTTGAGATTGAGTGATGACCCTAGGTCATTAACCCTAATGACCTTCGGCATTTCATGTTGATTGCGTACCGTTAGTCCGTCGTCGTCGACGCTAGTTATACTTCCGTAATGCAACGTTACCATGAAGGAAAATTGTACTCAAGATAGACTAGTTGTCATTGCATCATTATCGCATGCTCCTTTATTTACTGCATTGTGATCATGCATTTCAATCGTGTAGTTGTGCCGCCCGAAGAGGGAGTTGATCCAACTCCTATCTCTGAAGAAGGTGTTCAGTGCGAGGAGGTTGGTCCTGACCTCAGCAGTGCTTTCACCGAACCTCACATCGTCGAGCCCCAAGGCAAGCCCCGGATGCATTTAAACATTTCCTTGTATTTCGAAAAGCTTTATATTTTATGTTCCTGCTATGATGCATTAGATATTAGGAGTTGTGTGATATCCTACTTTGATGCATTTACCGTACCTTGATATATTACCCCTGGATACCTATTTTGATTTCGAAATGCTTAGTATACGCTTAGCCTTGCTACTAGTATAGGGTTTTGATAAACTGTTTTCAAAAGTATGATAACAATACCCTCTGAAGGAAAGTTACGAAAACCTGATGTTGCTTGTTGTTTATCCTTGTTCCGACGGGGTCAAGGGTACACCACAAGAGCATGATGATGAATAAATCGAGACCGGGTGGAATGACTTGCACCAGGATGGGCTAGAGCCCTGGTGTAGTGTCGTACACTTGTGAGTCGGTTAAGCACCGTTCGTTGCCTTGGCCCTTGGATCATGAGGTTATTGGATAGTACTAGTCGCACGCTAATGGCGGTAAGCTCCCTTGTATGATCCATACGAGAACGGACACCGGGACGGGAAGTAGCGTGTACCCACACTACGAGCGCACCGTCGACGTACAGACGGCGTAGGGAGATGGTGTCTTGTACTCTCGTGGCTAGGACCCGTTCAGTGCGGAGAAATCCAAGCGTGAGTTGATGTATGTAAGATGGTTGGTCCTGCATACATCGTGTGGCTAGGAAGCCCCAGCTGGGTATATAAAGCGATTCGAATCGTCGTTGCTCCACGATATGGGAGACTCGATCCTTGCACCAGCATCGTAGTAATGATGGAAGTTGTGAGACTGGAAAGTTTTAAATTTCATCACATGTGTGACAAGTGATTGTTATAGTAAGTATTGGCTTAGTCTCTTTTCGCAAAAGGTGTCTTTTGATCTTGCTAAAGCCTCACCTTGATTCCTTTTAGCCAGCATTCCTGAGTCTTCCCCCCTAATTTTTTTAGTCGGGTAAGTCTTGCGGAGTACTTTTTGTACTCAGGTTTGTTAAACCCCTGTTGCAGGTGAACCGTGTGAACAAGTGTGCTACGGCCCTTGTTGCATAACGGTGATCGAGGAAGGATCTGATGAAGAGTAGATTGTGTGGCCCTCGGGCAGGGCATTTCCGTTGTGTGGTTTGTAAAGTTACTTAATGATATTTTCGCTGTTTTGTAATAATAACACTCCGGTTTGTATAAATTTATCAAATGGTTTGTAAATTAAGTTATTGTAAGTCTTCCGCTACTCTGGTATTTGTGTATGAAAACTGTTGTAATACTATGATGTCTCTGTAAGTATCGATCCTGGAGGAATCGCGGTTTATCGGGGTTGCACCCGACGGAACATTCTAGGTTATATGGTGTACAAGCATAGCCGACAGAGGTCTTAGGGACAATGTCAAGTGCTTGTGGGCCATATAATTTAGAAGGTTCTGCCACAAAAAATCTACACAATTGTTTTATATTTCATGCATTAATTGCTATAGATTATGAAAGCAACCCACTTGATGCATTACCTACCTTGGTACTCTATTTTACCTTACCTTGATCGCCCTGTTGGTCATAATAAGATAGAAATGCTTAGCCATGCGTAGTAGATAAAAGTTTGGTTTATGAGCTATCCTTTATTATAATGATTCGCTACTTAGGAGTTGTCCCGAGTAGATGATGATGAATTGGTTGTTAACCAGAGATCGGACGGGACATGGGAAATGTCTCTGGTGGAAGCCGACAGGGTTACCTGGTCGTGCTAATCCCGTCTGTGTCGATTAAGGACCGTTCCGATGTAGGCCTATTGTGGTCGAGACTTTGCAGTACTGACCACATACTCCGGTAAGCCTGAGTACCTCGGCTATTCCATTACGTGAAGCGACAACCGCGCACTGGGCATGGGAGATGGCAGGAATAGCGTGAACCCACCCGGGGAATCTTAGGGAGATGTCCACCGGGCGGTGGTGTTCTGTGCTCTCGGGTAGCGCGGACCGGTTCAGGTATGGAGGATCTAAGGGAACGGTTGATATACGCAAGGCTCGAACCTACGTATGTCGTGTGGTTGGGAATCCCCAGCTGGGTTATTAATCGGTTCGAATCGTCGTTGCTCCTCGGTTATGGAGACTCGACTCTCCGACCACTCATCGTAGTGTAATTATGGAACCAATGATGTTGATTATGATATGGATGGATTCAAAGAAAGTTTATGAATTAGACTAGGGGTAGAAAAAAGTTTTGGAATACTTGATCTAAAACTTGCAACTAAGGATTCATTATTAGCAAGCTTTTCCGCAAAATATTTCTCTAGTTTCTGGCCCAGAAATCCCATTAAGCCAGCATGCCCTTGATACTCTCTCTCTCTCTCTGTCGGGTAAGACTTGTTGAGTACCCTCATGTACTCAGGGTTTGTTAACCCCTGTTGCAGGTCAAGAAGGTCATCTGCAGATTGTCTTGTGTGCACCCGTGGGCAGGATGATTTCTGTTGAGTGTTTTTAATAAAGTTAGTAATGCTACTTTACTCTGTGAGCAAGAGTGCAACAATAGTTTGTAATAATGTTTAATCCTGGTTTGTAAAACTATGTTGTATACTTCCGCTTACTCTGATGTAATCTATTTTGTATTATTATGTAAACCGGTTGTAATCTTGTGATGCCAATGTAACCACCGATCTCGCCGGAGAAACAAGTCGTCTAAGTTGTTGTCTCTCATGCATAATTAAGCGGAGGCCTGAAAGGCGATGATAATAACATGTGGGACATACAATTTAGCCGGTTCTGTGACAGTTGTGTGCGTGAAGAGCGGTGCGGTGGTTAAGCAGACAGGGCGAATTTGGCGGTGGATGGAATGGTGTCCGACGGTGAGCAGGAGAAAGAAAAGAGACGTCGACGGCCGGCGCATGGCTTTTATAGGACAGAGACAGCTCAGTGAGGTGGCCAACGTCTTCTCGAGATCGTCCAGGTGGTCGTCATTGCGGTTTCTCCGGTGAAAACGCGAGAACGGCTACGGCGCCGGTGACGGGGCAACATGGGCAGAGGAGAAGATGGAATTCCCCCCCTTCGGGTACTGTAGCAGAACAGCACATTGTTTTCTTTTCAAAATTACTTTCAAATTCCTTTAATAACTTGAAAAATTTCAAAAATAAAAGTTTTTCAAAATAATGTAATCTACAACTTTGCTTTTGGGCTCACCTCCAAATTCTAAATAATTTTGAAAGTTCAAAATCAGTTTTGAAATAGGGTTTTGACAACCTCTTTTTGCTGATTCCAAGTTTAGCAATTAAATTAATGATCAACTGCTGATCCACTGACCCAACCAATTACTTCACTGCAAAGTATAAAATTTATATTTTGAAATAAAACAAAATTTGGGAGGTTTTTATTTATAAAATAACTTGCAATTAAATTCCTAAAATTGAATCTGAAATTCAATTTTGAGCACTTAGCCAAATTAGCTAAATCCTGAATTTTGAATCCAAATCTCAAGCTTGGTTCTATAATTTAGATAATTTAACTTTGAAAACTTGGTTAAGGTAGATTTAATTAATTACCCATACACTTGTCATACCAAAGTAGGTTTCAGGATTAACATTTTTATAAATCCTAATTAACATTAAGTTCTTTAAGTGATCAACATAGGAAGGCATAATTAATCAAATGCAACTTTCTTAATAATGCAACACTTTTAGTTACTAAATGTGGTGCTCAATGCTTAATATGATGACATGGCAAAATTTATTAACGCTTAACACCTAGGGTGTTACATGTGGCGAATGATTTAGCTTTATTTGCTAGGCGATTGAACCCACTTGCTACTGCATGTCCACACCTTCCATAGGGCTAGGGGCTAGGGCATTAGTTTTTTCATGCATACTGAAATACTGTCAATGGCCCGCACACACTATGCACAGATATTGGCCAAAGTTCAACATTCTGAACCCGTTATTTTCCTCTATCTCTCTCATTCTTGTTTTTCCCTAAGTTTAGTGGACAACTGAACTGAGTATGGCAATATTGCCTTGGGGCACATAAATGCTTGAACACCTGAAAACTTACCTGCAGAAAGTGATGGTTGTATTTGTAGGAGTCACTGGTGATTAGTGGGATCCAGTTTTATTTCACACAGGGACTGGTGTCCTGAAAACATGTTGAAATATATTTTTTTCTAACAATACTCTTCCTCTAGAGGCATCTCCGGGTGAGGGCAATGGGGCAACTATGTCTGATGATGAAGATAATTAGGTAGGTAGACAGTGAGAGCAACATGATTGATCGAAATGAGGGATCAAATGGTTCTGTTTTACACTTGAAGCTTTGACTGGTCTATGGAAAACTAATGGTTTATATGCATACTCGGCAGTGCATGAAGATTAATGACCTGCACCTGTTAAAAATTGCTAACCCAACAACGGGCATCACACATCATTTTACTTTCTGATTTCTGATTTCACATTCGACTTTGCACAGGATGGTCAGAGGATGCGAAATGACTCTCTGATCGCATACCAAAGAAATTATAGGAATTTTTTCAGTCCGTAAAGAAATGTAAAATTACCTTAGGCGTATCATGGACATAAGTGATAGCTAGAATATAGTACTAATGTGGTTCTTCCAATATGAACTTGATTATTTGAGTTTCACATCAAAACTTGAGTTACATTTTAATATCTATCCTTTATGAAGAAGTATAACACATGCTCATATATATTATTATATTGAAATTATTTTTTCTCATTGTAAGGTATGGGCATTTAATAACTAGTAAAATATAAAGAATAGAAAGGACGAGTAGTAGCTTTAGAAACTTGACTGCGGATGCATACAGCTCCAAGCTATTGTAATGTCCTTTTTATCTGCCTTTTGACCGTTAGAGAACCACAAGCTTACTACCGTTGTTACCTCGAGGCTGGACTGGCAGGGTGGCCTCGCATGGCAGTGCTCGTGCTGCACATCGCAGGCTACACTGGGAATCTGGGATGGGTAGGGACAAGACACAAGGCCCGTGGCATATATCAGTCAAGAAACTCAAAATGCATATAGATGCGTCCTTGGGCTTACTGGGTACGGTCAGGTTCGCTCGGTCCATCTACCTGCCAGTTCTCTGAGATGCAATCGCTGATCGGGCTGCGGTTCGCTGAGGTCCATTTATGTCCCGATAAACACTACTACTATACATAGTGTCCGAATATTATGCAGAAACTTATATTGTTTCTCAACAAAATCTTAGCGACTTCAAATATATATATATATATATATATATATATATATATATATATGAACTTAAAATTATAAAACTGTACATCTCTCATGGGGAGCGATAATATTCATAAAAAGAAGTATTTTCATTCGATATCATACAAGAAATACTACTCTATGGTGACAAATGCGAGTGTATGCGATCGTTATAATGTTGAAACTTTATATTGTTTTTGGAGCGACATTACATAAAAAATTAAAAATTATAAAGTTGTAGGTTTCATTGAAACCTATAATTTTTATATAAAAATACATGCATAACAAGACTCACATCTTATTCCAGTGGAAGTTACCATATTTTTTCTCAACTTTTATGTCCACATAACATTGAAGTTATGCATATATATATATATATATATATATATATATAGGGCTGCGCTTAATTAGTCCCATTATTATTCAGCACCCGAGGCCCCCGCGTCGCAGCACACGCGCACCCGCCTGATGGCTCCTCCCGCGGCGTACACCTCCCTCGGCTGTCCCTGTTTCCTTTTTTTTTTTCACGCAGACAAAACGTCATCTCTGGTTTTTTTTTTTTTTGATCGTGGAGTCGTGTTTGGGCCAATTTTTTTTCTTTTTTGTTGCGGCCAGTTTTTGTTCCTGTAGAGTGGAGGTTGCTGCCGAATTTTTTTCCTTTTTTCTTGCGGAAGGTTGGTGCCGATTTTTTTCCTTGCGGCCATTTTTCCTTTTTTTCTGTCTCGTGGCAACCGATATTTCTTCAGTTTTCTTTTATCCTAAACTACTTTTTAGGATGGGTGAACATCCAAGAAACATAGCTTGAATGTGTATTATTATTTATTTATTTTAGGAAGATAGATTTTATATTACGATAGATAAGGCAACAAAAAAGCCTCCAACAATAAATGAATCATACAAAGCATATTTCAAATCATAAACCAATTTTAACCAAAAACATATACTTTTTCAAGTAGATGAATCGTGGATGATTGCAATACACTTTGCAGTTGAATACACATAGTCAAGTCATTCCACAAAACCATGATACAATTATGGCAGCTAAATAACCTTCATTGGGATCATAAATATTGGGTTCTAACAACTCACGCCAGCTTATTACTTTTTTATCTAAAAAAAAAATCAAAACTAACACATCCCTCTCTTCTCTAGTGCCTTTCTAATGAGCTTCACCTTCTCTAATCCCTTTCTAATGAGCTTCACCTATCAAAAGAAGCAGAACAACAGAAAACATTAAAAAGGAACTTTCATGCATGCAGATTTGCAGATGAATAAAGGAAACAATAGTGAGTTTTGAAATGAATCGTTATGGTTACATATAACTTTGGACATAAGAAATTGTGCATCACAAACAAGAAAAATATCTATGGTTTGCACTAACGAATAACACAACATTCTTTATTTTTAGAAGACTTGTAAATAACTGCAAGTAACCTATACCTAGGACGTGTGTATGACCAACAATGTGATGTATGCTTGGGAACCAAAATGGAATACAGCTGTGGACTAGAAGTCTAGAACAGTGATACTAACGGCAATCAGTTATGCTCTACAGCCTCCAATGTACGGACTAGAACAATGATACTCACTTGCATGAAATTGTTCTAGCTTCTAATGACATCCAGAAGTTACAATTAAAGAACAAAATTATATACTTTCGCTTACTGACAATTAAGAGTCACATGTACAAAAGAATATTATAATTATAGCTCATGCTGAAGTGCCAATTACTAAATCATGGTACAATAATTTGTCAAAAAAAAAATCTTTTCTAATGAGCATTAAGTTGATGCACCAGTAAGTATATGCATGAATTGAGATGACCTAATGAGCAGTATATACATGAATTTCAGATTGCTGATAGATGCAGCCATGGATCAAAAACTGTAGGTAGCAACATATGAATTGATCATATAGCTAGCAAACCATGAGTTGAGATAGGACATCAAAGGTCGTAAACGTTGATCACCATGGAAGGTATAAAAACATCAGAATTTGAGGTAAATAATGCCCTGCTGTTGAACAAATAAAAGATCCATAAGTCAAATGTCTTGGTTAAATATTGGCCCAATGTTCTTTCAAGTGTACAAACTTCGAAAGATTTACTTCGCTTGAACAATAAAATTATGATTATTGCTCATCCACAACACTGGCTGATGTGGTGTTACTTTTAGGTCCTATGACTTATTAAGAATAACAATATGAGGGCACACAATGCAGGGTCTGTCAGTATATCATTACAGGATGCAATCAAACAATGCCAAAATGCAGAAAAAGATTTATATAGCTGAAAAAAGAGATAACTTCACTTTGAAATAAATAAGACCACCTCAATTTCTTAAACTCCCATCAATTACAATGTAGATAATGCAGCAGAAAAGTTCAGAAGATATACTTCTTTAGTCTGCACAATTTGCTAAGGTTCCTTTGCTGGTCAAATGCAATCTTACTGAGACACAAGCCAGCTGCCTCGCTACCTCAACTGTAGAGACCTATTTCATATGCAACAGAATGGAATAGAATCACACGAGGTTCATAGCGCTAGAAGCATCATTATCATCCAACTATATAGAACTTATATCATTTACTGAAATTTATTGAAAGAGCAATTAAATCAGCAATTTCTTTGAAAAAGATTACTATATTATTAAATGATACTGATGCTTCAAAACAATAGTGCATCAGATTAATCTATAAAAAAATATAGCTAATCTTCCATTATTAGTTGCACAGATATGACACAACCTGGACCCAAGAATAAAGTTCAGTATACACAATTTTAGATTTGATATTGACAAGATTTTAGAAAACCAGCCAAACACTAGTTCAGTTAGCAAAACACAGAATCAACAACCCTTTATACTACATAACTTGAACAAGTAATAAAAAAATAATTCCAATATTTGTAGAACATGTCACATGCAAAAGAGGCAAGCAAAATGAATGGGTACTGATGAATAGACTAACAAAGGGATGTCAAAATGAACCAGCAGCCATGATCTGCAAAAGCAAATTATCCTTGTGTTACTAATGGTTCTAGCTTGTTACCTTTTCAGTCCTGACTCCTGGCATGCAAAAGATAACCTAATGGCTCTCTGATTCACTCATAGACCCACTTGTGTTAGATGAAGGGGTTGCGACATCCCATTGTGAGAGAAGAGAAAAAACTGTTTTGAAAAAGGGTGTTTGGCCAACAAAAAAATAACAGCCGAACCCTTTGTGAGAAGAGAGAACAGCTTCACCCATGAGGGCCTATATATTGCAATATAGCTTCCCATCTAAGATTACATCCAGACAGATATTGTTTATAAGCTGAGTTCACATGAAAGCAAATTATCAAATAAAATTTTCTGGGTATGATAGTTGAATACTGCATTGTGTGGCTCACTAGGTCTTAGCAACAATCATTTAGCACTTCTGAGATGGAAAAAAATAAAAACCCTGATATATTCCTTAAACTAAGAAGATTCAATTCAGTTGCAGCTTGCAGCCTGAAGCTTCAAGAAAACATGCAGGGAAATGTGGTTAAGAAAAATAATTTGTGCATGTTCACCAGAAACTAATCTAACTGGCTCAAGCTAATATTATTATGATTTCACGTGTGAACTTGAAAACAACACAAAGTTAGCAGCAGCGATATAGATAGAATCATAAAAAATATAGATAGTTCCCTGTTAGCAAATATTCATGTCTACACAAAGACTAGTCCAATCGCACATGATTTCACTTGTGAACTACGAAATACAATTTTTTTTATTTGACATACAAATATTTGTGATATAGTCAGTATGAATGTGCAAGAAATTAAATAAGCAGTGGTGAACCCCTAATGTAAATAGAAATTCCAATGCATGTGGGATCCCAACTTTTCATCAACATGTGATGAACATATGAGAGCTTACCTGATGCCTAGGCTAGAGCTCCTCGCCAACAAGAGCCATAAAAGAAGGAAAAAACAGAGGATAGGATAGGAGGGTTGCATAACTGAAATGATAATATAAAGCTAGACCAAAAGGACCTGCTCCCAGACAACGCAATAAGCTGTAAGCTTACTCATCTGGAGGCTCTTCTCACACAACGAAAAAAAAAAAGATAAGGAAGAACAGAAGCAGAGCTGAGCCAAGGGCATCATATCCACCAGGCGCTGGACAGCATCTATCCTGCAAAGGAATGGGAAAAAATGTCTCTGACATTTAAAAAAAAAATGCATGATGAATGATTACATAGCACATACAAGAACTGAACTTGTATGCAGCATAGTTTGTCAGAATAGACAAATTAGAAGAGTACATTAATAAAGACTGTGATTGGTTATTATTATGGAGAGCAATTTAGTAAGTGGTAAACAAAACGATCATAATTTGGAAAAACATGACCTTCTCTGTGAGTGGACCTGGGGAGTAGCTAGTGGAGGGTTCTTTGAAGGTGAATGCCTTGGATCTGCAGACACAAGCAACAAGCAAAGAGCAAAACAGGCAAAATCAATAACATCATATGTATATTATCAGCAATAAACATCATAGCTAGAACCATTAGTAACACTAGAAGCAACTAAAATATCAGAGCTGTATGGTGACAGCGAGGATGGATCTATCTAGTACATGCAAGATTAGTTCCTAATACGGAAATAAAAACCCAAACATTTTTCTTGAACCAAGCATACTGGTTTCATATGTAGAGAATTATTATTAAAACAATAACAGACAGTTTTCTCTACACCTAATAAGTTTGCAAAGGAATCGTACACAGGGGCAGAACAAAATCTTTCTTCTTCATTAAAAAACTACGATCTGGGAAAAATAAAAAGTAAAACACTATGCACCAGTCGCCGTTTCCAGCACAGACTCCAGGCTCACAGAACTCCACCTCGCCCCACGCCCACGCTACATGTTCCATCCGTAGTCCGCACCTACACCTTGTGTAGGCCGCGTGCATGAGGCTGGTCCAGGCAGCCAGCCAATGGCACACGTGAGTAGGACAGCCAGCTCAAGGCCTACATCTATGTATATAATTTTATTTTATTGTATTTCAAGTAAACCCTGTTAATGTTATTGTATTTTATATTTCATACAAATAAACACTGCCATACTTATGAAATAACTAAACAAAAAAGAAAAATTCATGGCTAAATTAGCAAGGCTTGGCCCAATAAACATGATCACATCAATTGTTTCAGTATAAAAGTGATCTTAGATAAAAGAAACCTAATATATAAAATACAAAATTGTAGATCTCATTGATCTTCTAAGCTCATGAAAAAAAATTATGCTTTTTATAGATATACTATGTAGAGAAGAAATATCTTGTCATCTTTTGTGAATCAAAGTACAACACAGACAAGAAAAGTACATTTTTGCAATTGTAGATATGGGTAATGAATTTTATAAAAGTTGAATGAATCTCTACATCTTAAAAGAGCTGTAACTTCATCATCCACCTGGTAATACCAAGTCTTGATCCCTGCTTACGCGTCCACATCCGATACGGATCATCCTCCACTCTAAGCTCACATCTTTGTGTCCTACTTGGTTCCACAACGAAGATCAGATCCATGTGTCCGCATTCGATACAAAGTTCTCAGAACGCTCAAGCGTACGCAGCCAAATAATGAGGTTGATGTGACCCCCGTGCAATGCAGGGTTCAGTGCACACAAATGTGACCCCAGTGCAACGCACGGGCATATATCTAGTCTATCAAAAAACTGTGTGGGACGTGATGAAATTAGCCCCAACAGTTATACCTATTGCATATAATCACAAATAATTATGTGTGAAAGTAGCCCCACAGTAGGAGAAAGTAAATAGCAAAAGATCCTAAGGTTAGAACAACATTTTTGCTTAAGATTGTTTAGCCAGCTGAAAATTAGAAAATATCTATAAGCCGAGCTTCTTTTCCATGCTCATCTGCTCCATCATAAGTGTTGCTCACGGTCCAAACAAAATCAATCGAGGAAAAGAACGCTAGATCAATTAGCAGTGGCACAAATTGATTATATTAACTTGCTAGCACAACTTGATTCAGGGGAGGTAAAGAAAGGGCAGGACTACACTAGAACTGTTGGATGCTGTATATCTGCATCTACTTACGGCAGCAGAAAAATCAAGGCAAACCAGAATATGTGGATGAATGCGGAGGCGGAAGGGGCTGAATATGTGGATCGGAAGGATAAGAAGAAACTCACTTCTATTCGTACTATACGGGGTCAATGGCCCGTCGCGAACTCGCCGGCTGCGGCTCCTCGCGAGTGTCGGACAGCTCGTAGCCTCGGACTCGCCAGCATCGAAAATTTCATTGTGGCCGGGTGGCAACGCTCCTGCAGCCCGTGAACGTCGTGGGGAAGTGACGTCGTAGGAGAGAAGGCATGGAGGGAGGCCGGGGTCGGGAGAGGTAGCCGGAGTGGAGGCTCAGGCGGCGCAGAACAAGGTCCGGGGTGAGGGGGAGAATAAGGTGGAAAAAATCGCAGCCCCCACGCCCCGCTCAGATCTCGCCGCTGCTGTCCGCAGGAAGATGAGCGGTTCCCATGGGTGCTCCACCGTCGCTTGCGGCTTGACGGAGAAGGGACGGCGGTGGTAGGTGGAGGGGGGTGAGGAGTAGCCTGCCGGGAGGGGGTGGGGAGTCACACGACAGTGGAGGTGAGGTGCGGCAGCGACGGCGGCGCCAGCTGGGGGTAGGGTGAGGGTCGGAGCCAGACGAGCGGACCGCCGAGGGAGCGGTGGAAAGCAGTGGAGGCGCCAGAGGATGCGGAACCCGCCTCAGAGGCGAATTGGGAGGGGCGAGCTGGGCTCAAGCGGCGGAGGTGGCGGCGACTTGGGCTCGTGCGGCGGGGGGGGCGGCGAGATCGGGCGAAACCGGCGTCTCCTCCCCAGTCCCCACGATCTCGAAATTAGAGCGAAAAAATAATAAAAGGATATATGGAGGTGGGCGTGGAGAACGGCGGGGAAACGGCGCGCGTGCGCGTGAGGTGGTTCAGGTGCGGTCCGGTGACTGGGGCTCGGGTAATGATTATTATTACTCAGGGTACAGTATAGAATAAATATCTATACCTAATAATAAAGAGGCAAAATTTCTCTCCACCCATTTTTTGGTCCGTCTTCCCCTAACTACCATACATATGATCGATACGGAGTATGATTTTAAGTCGTATTGGAATATACTACTGTTGTCCGAAGTCTAATCTAAATCCAATCCAAATTCAACCAAATCACTTACGTACGTGTTCAATTAGGACACTAAATTTGTTAAAGGAATTAAAAAGCACTCCTCCGTATGTCTCAATAAAATAAGAACCAACACCTTCGTGTGTGAAGCATGTGATCCGGACTCGCCTCCCAAACAACGAAATATAAGAATCGATGAAGCTGCTCCACGTTGTCATCTTGTCGTCAAGTTCTCTTGTTCACGTCTGTGGTGCTATTGCTGGTACATGTCGATCCGGCGGTCTCCACCATACCTGACAACTACACGCGCTATGACACTTTCTTCAGCTTGGGCGTCTCTCCTTCGTCGACTGGCAACGAGATCGTCGTCTTCGCCGCGAACTCGCTGGCCATCGGGCGGCACGTCTCCCCTACGGCATGGCGTTCTTTGGCTGCCCCACGGGACGCAACTCCAACGGACACCTCATCATCGATTTCATCGCTCAACCGCTGGTGCTGTCGTTCCTGCAGCAAAAAGACGGGCAAGGCTCTAACGGACGCGGGTTGAGCGATGAACATGTAGGCCACCGAGAGAAGCCACGCCAGCCAGGTACAGTGGGTTCTGTCTCATGTTTTTCCATGCGTTTTTTTCAAAGAGAGTGCCATGTTGAAAATTAAATAGGTAACATTAGATTTATTAAGAATTGACAATTAGAACACTATATATGTTAATAATCTCTCTATTGCAAATTATAAGTTGTTCCTCCTTTCTTAGATATGGAATTTAAATCGTAATAATTGTCTCAAAAATCATGAACCGTACTCATGCGAGTTAGATAGCATATGTTCAACCAACATACGAACTCTGATTTGAAGCGTACTTGAACAAATGACACAAGAGTTAAATCCCGTTGCAACGCACGGACATGTTTTGCTAGTATATACATATGTAGCAGAAAATTTATTTTTTATACATTGCTTGCCATTACTGATAAAACCAAGGATAATAAGAAGCCAAATGACAGGTGGGATAGACCTAGAGCACCTTTTCCCCTAACATAAGACTAGAAAAAAAAATAAAGAATATTATGCGGTGGTTTATGCATCAACATAAATTCTCGAAAGGCAAGAAGAAGGGTTACTATCGACGTACTTTTCCACGTGCTTCTCCACGTGCATTGCTCCTCACCAATCTCTACTATAATGGCATTCTTAAATTATACTTCGTCCACAAAAAAAACGTCCCCTGCTGAGGGTCTCTAACCATTATGCATCCCACAAAATGTACCCGGGAATTTGTCTCTATTAAAATCAAAGGCTAATAAACATCCCACTCGGATCCAATGGCCAGCGTGCCTCTCAGGCTTCAGCGGCGACGCTGAGGCTTCGGCGCACGCGCGTTTATCCCCGCACGGCCCTCTCCGCTACTCCAAGGGCGGTGGCGGCTCTGCGGCCCCCGCCGCCCCACCCGCAGACAACGCCCCCCAAGGAGAAGCCGCCGCACTAGCACCCGCAACAGGCCTCCTCCTCCATGGCTGGTAGTGGTGTGAGGGGCTGTACCACCGCCATTGGTGGGGGAGGGAAGACGCGTCGCGGCATCCGTGAGGGGAGGGTGCTCACCGCCGCCATGGACGTCTCACCTAGATCCGCGAGGGGAGGGGGCTCGCTGCTGCAATCACCATTGAGGAAGGAAAGCGGCATCGTGACAAGATCCATAGGGGAGGAGGATTGAGGCTGTCAAGGGAGGGGGCACAGCCGGGTGGCCACCAGGTCGCCACCATGGCCTGCTGGTGCTTCGTCAACGTCGTGGATCTCTCCACCAAGTAAATCTGCCTGCTACTTCTCCTTTCCCCCTCCCTGTGTGGATCCCGCCTCTCGCGGTAGGGGAGAGGATGAGGTTGCGGGAGGTGCGGCCGCGATCCGTGCGGATCTGAGCGCCATGAGGACGCCGCTGCCATGGAGAACGGGATCGAGGGCGACGCCTCCCGTGCGGATCTGGGCGCCATGAGGATGCCACTGCCAGCATGGAGAACGGGTTTGAGGGGGGACGGCTGCGTCATTGTCATTATACATAGCCATGCTTGAAGGTTTGCAATAGTTTACATTTTTTCCATGCAGGCAAAGAGGGGAATACACAGCCATGCTTGCCCTGCATTGGATCTGGGCGGACGTATGTGATGATTCTGCTCCTTAGATCGCTTTAGCTCCTTTATTCCAATTTGCATTTCTAATATGGCTTCTTCCATTGATTTCTTCCCAATAAAATCGGCACCTGATGCTACTTCCATTTAGTTGTCATGCAAGGTTCTAGGTACCATTGATCATTCACTGCTCATAATAGCATAAATACATGAAAACCTGACATGGAAGGATGATAGCTAGAAGATCCAATCTCTTGTATATGTCTTTTCCAAGGTCTCTTACAATTTCAGTTTCATTTGTGGGGTTCGACATGAAAAGAATTTCATTTTGAGAAAAACATGGCAATACAATATTTTTGTCGATTTGTCCTTACAAACGAATCATCACACTGATCTCATGGTGCCATTTCCTTTTTATGTTTTTTTTTGTTAATTTGTTTATGTGCTGCAGAGAGACAGGGATCATTATATCATAGCCTGAATGTAATACTGTGCTTTTGTACCAATTGGTTTGCCCTTTTATTTTTGCACTGCATTCTTAGAACAGAATTGCTATATGGATTTGTGTTCAAATGACATGTCTATTTTTACACTATATATGGAGGTGAATTATCTGGATGCATAAGTTGTACATTAATTTATTTCATGGATTGCCTTATTGGCCTTGATGACTGAAGTAGATAAAATTAAAAATATCTTTGTGGTCTGGCTTTCTAAATGGTTTGTATTTTCAAAGCTCTGCTTTCAGTATCTGCATGCAGTAATATTTATCAAATTGATAGATTCGTAAGTAGCTAGGTTCTGAAACAATCTTACTTCATGTTAATTCCATCACTAGCAGAAATTTCAGCCTAGCTTTCAGAAATTCCATCACTAGCAGAAATATATATGCACTAACTGCACTTTATCCTTTGGCCTTTAAAATGCTATACCTGTTAGTAAACAATTCTATTTGACTGAAGGTACCTAGAGGATGCAGAGGCAAGCTTATTCATTTGGCTCAGAAGCTTATTCATTTGGCTTAGTACTAGCTTGATTTTTCAACGGTGCTTGAAACAACAATGGAAATGTTGCGAGAAGGCTAGGATGCAAAATCCTTCTGTTTTAGACTGTATTTCAGGGCTAACTTACTTTGGCTCACCATAAAAAAATATCAAGATAATATGTATTGACATCGACATCATCTATGCTATGAACCTTCTTATGAATGGAATTTTGCTTTATTTAAAAGGAACAATATTTAAAAGGAACAATAGACAAATAGAGATTGAAGTTTTGGATGCGAGGATAGGTTGTTTGTTTGGGTTTTTTTTCTGATGTGTGAAAGCTGAGAAATATGGTTCGTGATTGATCAATAGATTGAAAAATGCCATTGTTATGTTTCCAGATCATTATGCTGAGTGCTTCTGCTAATGAATATTGTCAAAACTTAAAGAAGCAAGCTGAGGAGTAGCAGCCTTAATCATGGAGGAACTTTGTCCTGAAGGGATTGGCTACGTGCATGTCGTTTTATCCCATACCATGTATGATCTGAGACAAATAACTGATACCATAACAATCCCTTTTTGTATGATCCCACTTGTATCCACTGATTTTGAAGAGTTTTTGACTAGATGTATTTGGGTCTATCAGTAACACATTGATTGTTTTATGCAAATATTTGAATATACAATATTTTTGTTATACAAATTTTATCATGTTTTCTATTTTACCATAGTGTTATCACGTGCAATATAATAGAGTGGCTATCTATTGAATACTTTAAATGAATAGCTAATCATCAATTGGGTACTAATGACATACAGAATTTATTGCTGACTTTTTTTTCTACCGCATGCAGCTTGCCAACACCGAGAATTACATTGATGGGCAATTCTCTAGAGACCTGGAAGGGATTATAAACAGGTAATAGCTTGCCAACTATTGATATTTAGAAAGTACTATGGTAGTGTTGATGAAGTTACATGTGAAAGAAGGCTAGGGCTTTTAAACTTAAATTGGTGTGAACTTTTCATAACTTGGATCTTCGGTCAATTGTGTTTGATCAAACAAAGCCTTGTTGAAATGCATAATCATTTGGACCTTGTATGATTCAATTTTATGTTTGTACATACAGGTGCACCAATGTTCTGTATCTCTAGGTGTTCCACAGCGTGAGAAGATGATGTGATCCATGTTAGATTGTAAATGTAATATGATTTGAATATGTATCTTCAAATGTCCCTGTGACAACTACATCTACCAGATCCTAACTTTGTAGTTTTGAGTGATAAAATATGATGGTAATAGGGCCAGAGGGTCAAACTGCTTTTAATTAGACTATGCCATCATTCTGCTAAATGTGAGTACCAGATTTCTTGGACAATTCTTGTTGCCTCATTGCCTTAGGCCTGGGCTAGCATTAAGGAGAAATTATTGTCTTATGGCTTCTACCGTAGCGATAGCACCGATATACTATAGAAAAAAATATTATTATTTGTTTGTTTTCATCTGCATCCTTAAAATGAAGCCGTAGCGTTAGCACGGGTATTATACTAGTTTATATATAGGCCGATCATAGGCGCCTTCACCATGCCTGCCAGGCGATCGGATACACTGCGCACCACCATGGCAGCCGGCGAAGGAGGAGGAGGCAACTGCGACGCCACGCCCATGCACGTGGTGATGCTCCCATGGCTCGCCTTCGGCCACATCGTCCCGTTCGCGCAGCTGGCAAGGAGGCTACTGGCCTCCTCCGTCCGCGTCACGTTCCTCACGGCCGCCGGGAACATCCCGTGCGTCGAGGCCATGCTGTTGTCCCCGACCTCGTCCGCCGGCGAGGTGGCCGTCGTGCCACTGCACCTGCCCCGCGTGCCGGGGCTTCCGGAGGCCGCCGCCAGCACGGCGGACCTCTCGCCCGAGGGCGCCGAGCTGCTCAAACTCGCGCTGGACGGCGCCCGACCCCAGGTGGCCGCGCTGCTGGCCGAGCTCCGCCCGGACGCCATCCTGCTCGACTTCGCCACCCCGTGGGCCACCGAGGACGCCGCGGCGCTGGGCGTCAAGTCGCTCAATTCAGCGTTTTCTCCGCCGTCTTGGGCGCCTACTTCGCCGGACGCTGCCCCGACGGGGCGGGGGCGCGGCCGTCGGCACGCGACCTCATGTCCGCCCCCGCTGGCTTTCCCGCCTCCTCCTCGCTTGCCGCCACCGGCGTCCCGGCGTACCAGGCTGCCGACTTCACCTGCATGTTCACCAGCTTCTCTGACCAGCCCAGTAGTGGCCACGACCGCGGCATGGCCAGCATGCGGGCCTGCGACGGCGTCGTGCTCAAGACCTGCACCGAGATGGAGGGCGCCTACGTCGATTACCTCGCCGCTGTGAACCGGAAGCCCGTGCTCGTGATGGGGCCGCTGGTGCCGGACCCGCCACAGGGGCGCCTGGATGAACGCTGGGCCACCTGGCTGTCCGCGTTCCCGGACGGCGCCGTCGTCTTCGCCTCGTTCGGCAGCGAGACGTTCCTGTCTCCCGCCGCGGCGACGGAGCTCCTCTTGGGGCTCGAGGCCACCGGCCGCCCGTTCCTCGCCGTGCTCAACGCCCCCGACGGCGAGACGGTCGTCCCGCCGCCGGGGTTCGCGGAGAGGGTGTCGGGGAGAGGAGTGGTGCACACCGGGTGGGTGCAGCAGCAGCACATCCTGCGCCACCGCAGCGTGGGGTGCTACCTCACCCACGCTGGGTTCAGCTCTGTCGTGGAAGGGCTCGTCGCCGGCTGCCGCCTCGTGCTGCTGCCCATGAAGACCGACCAGTTCCTCAACGCGGCGCTGTTCGCGCGCGACCTCCGCGTGGGCGTCGAGGTGGCGCGCCGCGACGAGGATGGCTGGTTCGGGCACCGGGACGTGTGCGACGCGGTCACGGCGGCTGTGGCGGACGGAGGGAAGGGGATGCATGGAAGTGGGCCGACTTCTTGACGGACGACGCCATGCAGGGAAGGTTTGCCGACGAGTTCGTCCGGCAGCTCAGGGAGCTCGTCGGCGCAGCCTCGAGTTGACACTTGACAGTCAACTCGACAGTGGAGCACTCGGCCTTGTGTAATTTATTGTCTTGTGAAACGTGCTGTCATCAACTGTGGTCATTGTGCAACGTGCTGTCATCAACTGTGGTTCTCCTTTTCTTTTCATCTGTTCCTTTGTGGTTAACCAAATCACATTCGTTGTTAATCTAGTGGATGGAAATTGTGTGGTGTAACACCCTAGGTGTTAAGCGTTAATAAATTTTGCCATGTCATCATATTAAGCATTGAGCACCACATTTAGTAACTAAAAGTGTTGCATTATTAAGAAAGTTGCATTTGATTAATTATGCCTTCCTATGTTGATCACTTAAAGAACTTAATGTCAATTAGGATTTATAAAAATGTTAATCCTGAAACCTACTTTGGTATGACAAGTGTATGGCTAATTAATTAAAACTACCTTAACCAAGTTTTCAAAGTTAAATTATCTAAATTATAGAACCAAGCTTGAGATTTGGATTCAAAATTCAGGATTTAGCTAATTTGGCTAAGTGCTGAAAAATGAATTTCAGATTCAATTTTAGGAATTTAATTGCAAGTTATTTTTCAAAGTTAAATTATCTAAATTATAGAACCAATCTTAGTGACTTCAAATATAAGAAATATAAAACTGTACATCTCATTGGAGAGCGATAAAATTCATAAAAAAAGAAGTATCTTCATTTGATATCGTACAAGAAATATTACTCTACGGTGACAAATGCGCGTGTACACCATCATTATGATGTTGAAACTTTAATATTTTTTTTTTTGGAACGACATCACATAAAAAATAAAACTTATAAAGTTATAGACCTTACTAATTAAAACCTACAATTTTTATATAAAATACGTATATGACAAGACTCACATGAAAAGGAAATAAAGAATAATATTATGCGGTGGTTTATGCATGAACATAAAATTCTCGAAAGGCAAGAAGAAGGGTTACTATCGACGTTCTTTTCCACGTGCTTCTCCACGTGCATTGCTCCTCACCAATTTATATAGGCCGATCATAGGCGTCTTCACCATGCCTGCCAGGCGATCGGATACACTGCGCACCACCATGGCAGCCGGCGAAGGAGGAGGAGGCAACCGCGACGCCGCGCCCATGCACGTGGTGATGCTCCCATGGCTCGCCTTCGGCCACATCGTCCCGTTCGCGCAGCTGGCAAGGAGGCTACAGGCCTCCTCCGTCCGCGTCACGTTCCTCGCGGCCGCCGGGAACGTCCCGCGCGTCGAGGCCATGCTGTTGTCCTCGACCTTGTCCGCTGGCGAGGTGGCCGTCGTGCCGCTGCAGCTGCCCCGCGTGCCGGGGCTTCCGGAGGCTGCCGCCAGCACGGCGGACCTCTCGCCCGAGGGCGCCGAGCTGCTCAAACTCGCGCTGGACGGCGCCCGACCCCAGGTGCCGCGCTGCTGGCCGAGCTCCGCCCGGACGCCATCCTGCTCGACTTCGCCACCCCGTGGGCCACCGAGGACGCCGCGGCGCTGGGCGTCAAGTCGCTCCAATTCAGCGTCTTCTCCGCCGTCGCGAACGCCTACCTCTGCGTGCCCGCACGTTGCCCCGACGTGGCGGGCGCGAGGGGCGCTGCCGTCGGAGCGCGACCTCATGTCCGTCCCCGCTGGCTTTCCAAGCTCCTCCCTGCTCGCCGCCGCCGGCGTCCCGGCGTACCAGGCCGCCGACTTCACCTACTCGTTCACCAGCTTCTTTGGCCAGCCCTGTGCCTACGACCGCGCGATGACCAGCATCTGGGCCTGTGACGGCGTCGTGCTCAAGACCTGCGCAGAGATGGAGGGCGCCTACGTAGACTACTTCGCCGCCCAGATCCAGAAGCCGGTGATGCTGGTCGGGCCGCTGGTGCCGGACCCGCCGCGGGGGGGCCTGGAGGACCGCTGGGCCACCTGGCTGTCCGCGTTCCCAGACGGCGCCGTCGTCTTCGCCTCGTTCGGCAGCGAGACGTTCCTGTCACCCGCCGCGGCGACGGAGCTCCTCCTTGGCCTCGAGGCCACCGGCCGCCCGTTCCTTGCAGTACTCAACTCCCCGGATGGTTCGGCGATCGTCCCGCCGCCGGGGTTCGCGGAGAGGGTGTCCGGGAGAGGACTGGTCCACACCGGGTGGGTGCAGCAGCAGCACATCCTGCGCCACCGCAGCGTGGGGTGCTACGTCACCCACACCGGCTTTAGCTCCGTCGTGGAGGGGCTCGTCGCCGGCTGCCGCCTCGTGCTGCTGCCCTTGAAGCTCGACCAGTACCTCAACGCGGCGCTGTTCGCGCACGACCTCCGCGTGGGCGTCGAGGTGGCGCGCCGCGCCGAAAATGTCCCAGTGGTAGCATGGGCAGGTACCCACCCTGCATCCAACCGGAGAATAGGACATCAAGATTCGGGGCGCATCACCCATTAGAAAGAGCGTTTAATGACCTGGACCTCATAACACGACACGCTGGCAGTGACATGGAAATTTCTGAAGGCATGGCAATAAATGCGGGTAGTTGAGAGCACAGCCGTCCATTAATTGCCCTATCCCTTTTCTACAACGTTCCACACCGTGTCAGGATTCCCCCACACACACATACACACCCACGTTTTTTTTATTTCGTGCAATCGCACACACATGTTTACCCCACCGCCCCCACACCACCGGATTGTGGAGCCTTTTACCTGTGTGCCATCAAAAAAGTTGTACCAGACCTGTGTGCCACTTAAAAGTTCAACCGGATCTGTGTGCCATCGTTCATCTTCGTGTTTTCCTCTACGCCATTCTGTCCGTTTTTATGCTTAACGGTGTCAACCAGGAGTGAGTAAAAAGGACCACCTTGCCCTTTTACTGGAGCCGCAGCCGCCATCCTGCTGGATTCCTGGCATCTTCTCTGCTGCTCGATCGTTTTTCCTGAGAGCGACGGAGACGCGACGCCGCCAGCTAGGCCCCGCCGGCCGGCCAATAGCTAGCTAGCTAGCTAGCTTTTCCTCGGAGACCGATGGTTCTTGTCCAAAGGCTTGCTTGCTAGCTCTTGCTTTTGCCTTTTGGAACGCGCTCAAGTTCCAAACTCAGGATCAATCTGGTGGAGGAGAAGCACGTACGAGCGCGCATTATTGGTCCACGACCCGCACCACCACCACCGGACCATGGCCGACAAGCAGCTCGCGTTCCACACCGGCGCCAGCTCCTTCCTCCGCCTCGCCAGGATGAACTCGCCCGAGTGGGCCTACGCGCTCATCGGCTCCCTCGGCTCCATGGTCTGCGGCTCCTTCAGAGCCATCTTCGCCTACATCCTTAGCGCCGTGCTCAGCGTCTACTACGTGCCGGACCCGCGTTTCATGAAGCGCGAGATCGCCAAGCACTGCCACCTTCTCATCGGCAAGTCCTCGGCGGCGCTGCGCTTCAACACGATGCAGCACGTGTTCTGGGACATGGTCGGCGAGAACCTCACCATGCGGGTGCGCGAGAAGATGTTTGCCGCCGTGCTCCGCAACGAGATCGCCTGGTTCGACGCCGATGAGAACGCCAGCGCACGCGTCGCCGCCAGGCTCGCGCTCGACGCCCAGAACGTGCGCTCCGCCATCGGGACCGCATCTCCGTCATCGTCCAGAACTCGGCGCTCATGCTCGTCGCCTGCACCGTGCTGCAGAAGATGTTCATGAAGGGCTTCTCGGGGACCTGGAGGCGCGCGACGCCGGGCCACGCAGATCGCGGGCGAGGCCGTCGCCAACCTGCGCACCGTGGCGGCGTTCAACGCGGGCGCAAGATCACGGCGCTCTTCCAGGCCGACCTCCGCAGCCCGCTCCAGAGCTCACACGTGCTGCCTCATGGCGGCAGCGGCCAAGCTTCGCGCGCGCAGCCCATGGCACCCATGGTAGCCGCGGCCCCACTAAAGGGCAAGGTGGTCCTTTCACCCACCTAGTTAACACCGTTAGACATGAAAACGGACGGAATGGCGTAGAGGAAAAAATGAAGATGAACGATGGCACATAGGTCCGGTTGAACTTTCGAATGGCACACAGGTCTAGTGCAACTTTTTTGATGGCGCACAGGTAAAAGGCTCCGGATTGTGTGGCTACTAGCAATCATCTTCTCTCCCCCATCCTGTAGACACACTCACGCACCTCTACCGCGTACAGAGACCCAACACCATTTTTGCTGTTCTTCGCACATCCCGCCGGCACACACTCTTTTTTTTTCGGTTCACTTCGATTCACTGCCCTAGGAAAGCAAAACAGCCTACCAGAATGCTAAACGTTTCGGTGAATCAGTCTGATGCGTCATCGAATCGCATAGATCAACGACACTTCAACCATATCACACCGCACCCGGGGTTCACGTTAGATCCAGAAGTGACAGAGTCAGAGGTAAGTCGGTCTTTTTGTAGTCTGTTCTTTAGTTTCCTCACTAGATCCGCATCCGCTATCTCGTCCACCCCCCACTACTACAGAATAGGCCTTTGGTCACTTGGGCAAAATGAGCAATAGCTCCCGAAACAATGGCGCCCGGGACTAAAAACACCTTTAGTCCCGGTTGGTAACAAAGAACTGGGACTAAAAAGTCCCCAGCCCAACAGCCTATGGTGTCGGGCATCTGGGGGGGGACTTTTAGTCCCGGTTGGTGTTATTAACCCACCTTTAGTCCCGATCCAGTGACACCAGCCGGGACTAAAGTTTTGTCCCGGTTCATGACACCGGCCGGGACTAAAGATGGGACTTTAGTCCCGGTTGGTGTTAGGGACCGGGATTAAATCTTTCCCCCATATTTGAGTCCTTCTTCCTCCCCCGGCCGAGCTGCCCGAGCTCACTCTTCTTTTTTGTTCTTTATGTTCTTCATGGTTCTTGCTTGATTTGTGCTCACATCTCCGGCTATTCATTCATTTCATCACTTTCTACGCCGTCATTTACTTGTTTAGAGGTTACTAACTTCATCTTCTCAAGTTTTAGCTGCAGGTTATCTCATTTTGTGGTGTTATACATGTAGTTTTTTATTTTTTGATTTCTACACTATTTTAAACTCCAATCACTTCATCGTTTGAATATTTTAATGTAGATAACTACAATTAAGACCCTAAAAATTAGTATACACCATTTATTACTATTATGTCTACCATATCTTTTGGTTTAGTTAGAAAAATACTAAATTTATGGTTTCTCATTATAATTAGTTTTTTAAAAAAATTAACATTTGATAATACTTTAGTTTATAATCTGAGATCGGGTTAATTACTTAATTATAACTAAGTATGAATAATACATTTGAAGGATTATTTAATTATAACTAAGTATGAATAATACATCTGTGATCGGGTTTATTAGTTAATTTAAACTAGTATGCCTACCAAATTTCTTGATTATTTAGAGAAATAGAGAACTTTGGTGTTTTTTAATTTTGCTTGTTGAGAAAAATTAGAAATATAGAATTTTAGGTTATTTGTTACTTTTATTTCTGTAGTAAAATTACAAACTTATCATACTTTATGTTGCAATGCGCATAATGACACGTGGTTGGATGTACAATGCCGATCGCCCGCTCCAAAGAATTCATTGATGGTGTGCATTATTTCTTAAGAGTGGCCGAGGAAAACAAGCGGGATGGATTCATACGTTGCCCATGTGCCTTGTGTCAGAATTTGAAGGAATATTCTAGCTCTAGAAATATTCACTCACATTTGTTGAAGTCGGGTTTCATGCCAAACTATATTTGTTGGACCAAGCATGGAGAAACCGGGATAATGATGGAAGAATGTGAAGAAGAACAAGAACAACCGGAGCCTAACGACCTTATTGCTCAATTCGGTGGCTTCGATGATACAAAGAATGGGAGAAGTGAAGAAGAGAAAGGTGCTCTTGGTGAAGGTGATGCTCTTGGTGATGCCATTCGTGATGCAATGTAAAGAATACGAAAGTGAAAAAAGAGAAGGCGAAGTTTGACCGCATGCTAGAAGATCACAAGAAATTACTATACCCATCCACCCAAGATGGGCAAAAAATTGGGTACAACATTTGGAGTTGTTGAAATGGAAGGCATGAGAATGGTGTATCCGATAAGGCATTTGGACAAGCATCGAAGATCCAAAAAAAAGATGCTTCCGAACCCTAATGAATTGCCCACCACTACGCACGAAGCAAAAACAGGTCGTCGTCCCTTTGGGATTAGAAATCCAGTAAGATACATGCATGTCCTAACGACGCATCCCCGCACCGTGGCAACGACTATGAGAATTTAGATGAATGCCCCGTATGTAAAGCATCACGGTATAAGATCAGCGAGATGACCCCGGCGATGTTGAGGGGGAAGAACGTCATAAGAAGAAAATCCCTGCAAAGGTTATGTGGTATGCGCCTATAATACCTCGTCCCAAACGTCTTTTTAAAAAAACAAGGACCATGCAAAGTTGTTGCGGTGGCACAAAGAAGACCGTAAGGTAGACAACATGTTGAGACACCCCCGCCGATGGGTCTCGGTGGAGAGCAATAGATAGGGAATTTCCGAGTTTGCAAAAAGACGCAAGAAACTTGAGGTTCGCTTTTAAGTACGGGACGGTATGAATCCTTTTGGTGAGCAGAGCAAAGAGTCATAGCACTTGGCCCGTTACACTATGTATCTACAACCTTCCTCCATGGTTATGCATGAAGTTTAAAGTTCATTATGATGCCGGGTGCTCATCCAAGGCCCGAAGCAACCGGCAATGACATTGATGTCTATCTAAGGCCATTAATTGAAGAACTCCTACTTTTATGGAGCGAAACAGTGTTCGTGGTGTGGGATGAGTACAAACAGAACACTTCGACTGCGAGCAATCGTTGTTTGTGACAATCAATGATTGGCCTGCTCTAAGTAATCTTTCGGGGGCGGTCAAACAAGGGATATAATGCATGCACACAATCGTTTTGATGACCTTGATAGTATATATTTGAAAAATGCGTAAAGGTCGTGTACCTTGGGTATTATCGATTTCTTTCTATGAATCACCCAGTTAGAAAGAAAGGCAAGCATTTTAAAGGTAAGGCGTAGACCACCGATGCAAGCCTCGCAATGTAATCGGAGAAGATGTATTTGAGATGGTTAAGGATGTGAAAGTAGTTTTTTTGGTAAGGGACGGGGCAGCCAACCCGGTTCCAAAAGATGCAGCTGGGTCATGCACCATGTGGAAGAAGAAGTCAATATTTTGGGAGCTACCCTATTGGCAAGTCCTAAAGGTCCGTAATGCGATCAACGTCATGCACCTGACAAAGAATATTTGTGTGAACCTTTTAGGATTTATGGGTGTGTATGGGAAGCCTAAGGATTCACTTGAAGCACGACAAGACTTGCGCAAGCATGGAAGAGCGAGACAACCCGCATCCAGAGAAGACAGATGATGGATGCCAATATTTAAGACCTGCTAGCTACACTCTTAGCAATGAAGAGAAAGAAATCATGTTTGAATGCTTAAGCAAAGCATGAAGGTCACATCCGGATTCTCCTCTAATATAAAAGGTATAATAAATGTGTCCGAGAAGAAATTTCTGAACTTAAAGTCGCATGATCGCCATGTGCTTATGACGCAATTGCTTCCAGCTTGCATTAAGAGGAATTCTACCTCCACATGTACGTCGGCCACCGTTAAGCTATATACATTCCTCAATGCAATTTCTCGTAAGGCAATCAATCCATCGGAACTTGCCGCTCTACTGTAATGATGTGGTTCAATGTCTTGTCGGCTTTGAGTTAGTGTTCCCTCCATCCTTCTTTGATATCATGACACACCTCCTAATTCATCCGGTCAAGGAGATCAATATTCTTGGTCCTGTGTTCGCATAATATGTTTCCCTTCGAGAGGTTTATGGGAGTCCCGAAGAAATATGTTCACCGGCGTGCTCGGCCGGAAGGAAGCATCGCAGAGGGCTATGGGATAGAGGAGGTCATTGAGTTCTGTGTTGAATTCATTCCCGAACTTGACCCAATTGGTGTTCCCGAATCGCGACACGAGGGGAGATTGAGCGGAAAGGGAACGATAGGAAAGAAAAACATACATCGGTATTTGGGGGGACGATTATTTCAATAAAGCACACTACACGTTCTTCAAAACTCATCCGTGGTGGAGCCATATGTCAAGAAACATAAGGACTTTCTACGATTCCGGTTCCCGAGAGAAGAATGAAGCTTGGCTTATGCGTCAAGACATGGACACTTTCGGTGATTGGTTACTTAAAAGAATGTCGTGGTAATGACCGGATTGATGAGCAACCGTATTTGTTGGCTAGGCAACCATCATGGCACATCCTCACGTTCAAAGGGTACGAGATAAATAGAAATACATTTTACACCCTAGACCAAGATAAAAAAAGCACGAACCAAAACGATTGGGGTTCGCGTGAGACGCCACCGACTCGAATGGAAACAGACAAACATATTATGGCCGCATAGAGGAGATTTGGGAACTAGACTACACACCTAATTTTAAAGTCCCTTTGTTCCGGTGCCAATGGGTCAAGAATACCGGAGGCGGGGTAACAGTTGACAAAGACTATGGAATGACAACAAAGTGGACCTCAACAATGTTGGTTACAAAGGTGAACCATTCGTCCCTTGCTGGCGATGTGAATCGGGTGTTCTATGTGAAAGACATGTCTACAAAACAAAAGAGAGGGAAAAATGACAAGTCAACGAATGAGCCAAAACGCCATATATAGTTCTCTCGGGAAAAAAGAAACATTGTGGGAATTGAGGACAAATCGATATTTTAAGATTATGAAAGGGATGACCGAATCACGCCTTTCAATGTGACCAAAGATCCGAGCATCATGATAAATGCCGAGGACACTCCATGGTTACGTCAAGATCATGACCAAGGAACATACGTCAAAAAAGAAGATCACTACTGTGCCCGCCTAATAAATAGAGTGTATTAGAGTATGTGTTGTGACACTTGTAACTTCGGATGTTTGTATTAGTTTTTTTATTTTATATCATTTCAAATGACTTGAAGTATTTGTTGCTAAGCATGTCCATAGTAAGAAGTTATGTGAGACCAATTTGGCATTAGAAAAAGTAATGCAACAATAATAGCATAGATAAACCAAAATAATATAATGTAAACAATGGAATGAAAAAATAATTCAATTTAATGGTAAATATCACGTATACCACGATTTTGAAGATAAATAGTGATACATGAACAAAATTTACGTTAAAATAATGCAAAAACAAATTTTCTATTGAATACAACTACTTTAAAGTATTTTAAATAAGTCAAACATTTTTGCATTAACAAAATACTAATCATTTTTAATATTTGTGTTTGCTATTATAAGGGATGAAAAGATTTTATGTTCCCAATTTTCCAAATTAGTAACTACATAAAATAAAATAGAACTCTTATTTTTAAGAAATTAATACCCACTCTTTTTTTACTATGCAATTAACAAAAATAATCTATTTACAAATAGCATAGATAAACAAAAATAGTACATGTAAACCCGCCGGGGGGAAAACCTTTAGTCCCTGGGTTGTTAATACCAACCGGGACTAAAGGCTACCTTTAGTCGAGGGTGGTACGCACGGGACTAAAGGTTGTGCCTTTAGTCCCGGTGCGTACCACCGCCCGGGACTAAAGGGCTTTTAGTCCCGGTGCTCTCCACCAACCGGGACTAAAAAGTCCCCCTGTGTACTAAAGGGGGTCGTCTTTCTCCTCCGATCCACACCCCCGCACGCACGTAGCCCTAGCCGCCGCCTCTCTCCTCCGCCGTGTCTCGGGCCGCCATCTCTCGCGCCGCCGTCTCCTTCAACTCCAGCCGAGGCCCGCCGTCCTCTCTTCCCCCGAGCAGCCGCCGCCGCGGAGGGCTTGGCCGCCACGAGAGGGGTCCTCCTCCTCCTCCCCGAGCACCCCGAGCGCCGTTCGCTGCGACTGGCTGCGCCGCCGCCTCCTCGTCCTTCTCCGGCCATCCTCGCCCGCCCTCCCCCGTGCCCGCCGCCTCACGATCTCCGGCGAGATCGAGGCCCGCCGCCTCCTCCCAGAGCCACCCAGGCGCTGCCGGCCCCGCCTCCCCGCGCGCGCCCGCAGCCTCATCGTCCTTCTCCGGCCATCCTCCCCTCCCCCGGCGCGCGCCTCGCCGTTTCTTCTCCGGCGAACACGCCGCCGGCTGGGCGACAGCGCTCTTCTTCTTCGGCCGCCCGGCCGGCCTTCTTCTTCGACCCGCTGCGGCGGGGGAGCACACGCCGACCGCCGTCCTTTCTCTCCGGCCAAAGCAGGCGGGGAGCACACGCCAGCGAGGGAGCCACGCCGTCAAGGGGGTGGCGTCGCGCGTGAACTTCTTGTATGCATGTGTTGTGTGTTGCGTCTACGTTCGACGGCCATCGAGCCCGCGGAATGCGTGTATGTGTGTTGTGGTGGCCGGCCATCGAGCCGCGGAGAATGCGTGTATGTGTGTTGTGGTGGCCGGCCATCGAGCCCGAGCCGAGAGCATCTCCATGCAGGACTTGGCGGAATGCAACCATGCGGTTAACGTTAAACGTGGGCAAATCAAAACTATTCGTTTTTATTTGAAACCCTAACGACGTCCTAATAACGACCTAGCGGCGACTTAGCGGCGGCCCGGACGAGCGAGACACGGCGACCTAGCGGCGACTAAGCGACTTAGCGACTTATCGACTTAGCGACGGCCGGACGAACAAAGACACAATGACCTAGCGGCGACTTAGCGACTTAGCGATGACCTAGCGACGGCCGGACGAAGCGAGACCACGACGACTTAGCGACTTAGCGACTTAGCGACGACCCAGCGACGGCCCGGACGAACAAGACACGACGACTTCGGCGACTTAGCGACTTAGCGACGACCTAGCGGCGGCCCGAACGGACAAGACACGATGACCTAGCGGCGACTTAGCGACTTTAGCGGCTAATCGGACTCCTACTTATTAACCTGCTCATGTAATATGTAAGGTTTTGTAACATTGTAATATTTTAATAGAATGGCAAGTAACTTCATTAATAATAGTAATGTCATGTGACTTTATTATGTAATTTTATGTCATGTAACTTTATTAATGGTACTTTTAATTAACTTTACTTACCTCCTCATATAATATCTAAGGTTTTGTAACATTGTAATATTGTAATAGAATGGCAAGTAACTTTATTAATAATAGTAATATCATGTGACTTTATTATGTAACTTTATGTCATGTAACTTTATTAATTGTACTTTTAATTAACTTTATTAACCTCCTCATGTATATTTTTTTCTTTTTCTTATGGCGCTACATAACAAATTGAATTCTAACATCTTTCACATATATTTGTAGAAATGGCCGATCCGAATGATAACATGGATGAGGCAATGATGGACCTAATCAACAGCGGCGGCAATCAAAATCCCCAAGTCCAAGGTGAAGACAATGAACAAATAGATGATGGGAGTCAGTACTTCACTGATTATGAAGAACTTATGGGAGACAATCCTGATGAGGTCTATCTACAATCTAGTATATATATGTATATACATGAAATTAAAATGAATGGCTTTTGTATTAATATCTTTATACTTCTTTGTGTAGCCCTCTGGATCGGCGACAGCTTCCGGGAGTACTAGAAAAGTGCGAGGCCCGAAGAAGCCGTTGGAGGGTCGGTACATTATGTCGGAATCGACGAGGGTACAGGCCAAGTACTTGGGGAATATTCAAAGAAATTTGTTGCGCGACCGTGGATACCTTGTAAGGGACAGGCTCCCCGATCGGTGCTCGAGAATGGAGGCAACGGAAAGATGACCCTACTATTAGTTATGTCTCGGATCGTGACAAGGAATTGCTATGGCTAGATATCCTTCAACATTTCACGCCGATACACGGGATGAAGCTTTGAAGGAGAAGGTTCAAATGGGCTATGCGTAAGATGGCCAAACAATTTCAGGCTTGGAAGAAGAAACTCCACAAGACTTTTGTTGCACATAACCGGACACCGGATTTCACCAACAAGGCCTACGTCAAGTTGAGGCCTTTTTGGGATGAATTCGCATGCAGTTTAAGAACTCGGATGAGGGTCGCACGGATGATCCGTAATCGGGAAAATGCTAGACACAAGCAATACCACCATCACTTGGGTTCAGGTGGCTACCGGAGTGCTATTCCCAAGTGGCGTAAGCTGGAACAGAGATTGTTGATAAGGGGATGGAACCAGAATCACCGTGACCGGCCCGAAGCGCCAAGTATTGGTTCTTCGGTCGTGGGGGAACCCTAGACCTAGAGACCGGAAAGGTAGTGTACGGCGACAAAGCTGCAAAGAGTGGGACAGAGAATGGCCTATGCCCGAGGATTAGTTGAAAGTGGCACTGGCAGCCAAATACGTAGAGAAGGATGAGCCGACATACGCCCCGGAGACCGCCGAACACGGTGGGCGAACAAGAGGCTATGGGGGAGATATCGTGGGAGCATGGCTTCCCTAAAGATAGAACCACTTATAGAAGCCGCCAAAGAAAGAAGGAAGAGGAGGCAGAGCGATTGCGTGAGGTTGGAGGCAATGGTGATGGAGTCACGGGAAGCGGCTCGTGAAGCGATACAGCCGAGAGAAAGCACTTGAAGAGAGAATGAACGAGGAAATCAAAAGGCAAGTGCGAGAAGCAAAGTAAGTTCTATGCAAAGGCAAACCGCATCGAGCACGGAGTCAACATTAGCCCCCCTGGGTCGGGTTGAAAAGCGGTTGCGCTTCCACGGAGGTGCCAACTATTCAAGACGACGTGGGGCTGCGCTTTCGGTGGATGACGCCACTCGAAGCTAAGACAACATGTGAGCTGCATATTCCACAGGGGGCTGCCACAGTCATGGTTGCTGTCGGTGTTGTAACTCATATCGACCCTACGAAGACACCAAGAATCCATGGGGCGATAGTTCCAGCTGGATATGCTAGTGTCTCGGTGGATAGAGTTGTCAAAGGCTTCGAAAATGTGCAGCTTGAGATAGAAGGAGGTGATGGAGAGAAGACTCTAGGACAAGCAGAGAAGGCTTTCATTTGTTGGCGCAAGCGCTACATCATTATTCCTGGGGCATCACCTAGTACTCTACCACCACCTCCTCGTCATGAACCTAACCCTAGGTGCGGATGAAACTTGACGATACATTTATTCACTAACTTTATTTTGCATTCCCTTAGTTAGCGGTTTACTCATATACCTCTTTGGTTTCACAGGTGGTCACCAACATGTCATAGTGCCGCGGGTGATGACGAGGCAGTGCAAGACACGGCTGCATCGCCTCGGGCTGCAACGCCGCCTCCTCGGGCTCCAACACCGCCACCTCGGGCTCCAACCCCGCTACCTCGGGCTCCAACGCCGCCTCCCTCGGGCTCCAACCCCACCACCTCGGGCCCAACGCCGCCTCCTCGGGCTCAAACGCCGCCTCCTCGGGCTCCAACACCGACACCGGCTGCCCCTTCGCCTCCATGTCGGGCTCCAACCCCCCCCACCGGCCGCCCCATCGCCTCCACACGTGGCAGGGGCGCCAAAATCGGTGGACCCACCATTGAAGAAGAGGCCGGCCACACGATCAAATGTGTCGGCCGCCCCGCCGCCCAAAAAGAAAGCCTCTGAAAAGAAACAACCCGTCATTCCTAAGAAGTTGTCCTATGAGAAGAGTCTTTGCGAGAAATAGATGCTTCGGTAAAGTCGATGTGGACGGTTTCTTCAAGAGACTTAAGGATGAAAGAGAATCCAAGCGAAACCCCGAGAAGCCCTACCTCTTATCGGGGAAGCCAGAACATCTACGGCAAAGGGTTGAGGCTCAACAAAAAAAGAGGCGTGCAGCTCAGAAAGAATCATCATCTTTATCTGACTATGATCGCACTCTAACCAAATCCCTAGAAGAAGAGAAGAAGAAAGAGAAAAGAGCACGCAAGGGTGTAGCACAGCTCGGCGAACAATCAAAGCAATCAGTGCCCCCGCTAGTCGTTGGGAATGAATATGGTTCAAACATCGACGTGCTAGACCAGCAGATACCTCCAGGTTTGAACTATGAGGATCTTGAAATTTTTTTGCGGACACTGGTCTTACCTTATCCCAAATGATAGCTGGGGCAGCAATTGAAAGTGCAAAAGAAATTGATCATTGGCAGAAGACATATGAATATGGCAAGAGTCTATTCAACCCTGCGGCCCTCAGCAAACTTGGCACGCAGATGTACTTGCTAAACCAGTGGTTCCTTGCGGCGTGTGGCAGAAGAGCAGATGACTATATCTGCGTCCGAATTAGAAACCATCATTACTTCCGTGGTGATGATATTATTTATGTTCAATTTAATGAGCTACACCAGCTATGCCACATAGACGCCGGACAAAGCTCTAATCACCGCTTTCGTCGTAAGTGATTCTTTCTTTTAATAATGTCATCAGAACTTATCATGTATATGTATAACTAATTACGTAAAACCGGCTATACATATGCGTAAACATGATGAGGGACCTCGAGCTAGAAATGACAAGAAGATTGGATTTGTAGATCCTTATATTGTATTCAAAGACCTCGAGACTCCGTATGTCTTATGGAGAGTTCAAACGGAGAGAAATCTACGGAGGTATTTGATCAATCAAAAGGATAAAAGATATATACTCTTTCCCTATAACTTTAAGTAAGTATCATTATCGTGTGTACATTCTATTAAACCAATTAATTAGATCATTATGAAGATATATAATTATTTTGCCTACACACAAATGCAGCTATCATTGGATACTAATTGTGATTGATCTCCGGCAATGTCATTTGCAAATCTATGACTCGTTGAGAAAACCAATCGGAAGATTACCAAGAAATGATAGATATTATCCAAGGGTAACTTCGATCTCTAAATATTAATTTCAGCTCTTTAACTCGGTAATAGATAATTAATAATGATCGTTTTATTGCTAGGGTTTGGGCCGGTGGCCGTGCAAAGAACACCGCCCGATTTGAAAGCGCCACTTTCAAAGCCTATCCTACTTCAGTGGATTCTGCGCCCGACCACAAGGGCAGAAATTTGTGTGGCTACTATGTCTGCGAATTTTCGACGGTCTATGAAAAAAAGAACAAATCTTGAGCACGCAAAAGTATGTAACATGTATATATAATAAGTTCATTTCATTTATTTGTTGCTAGTTAATAAATCTTATTCATACCTCTAACTTTTTTCTTTAATGCCTACTGAAGGAGACATGGTTGAGGCAGAAGGTGTTGGATGAAGTGCGCCTAAAAGGAATTCGGGGGGAGACAATCGCAGGGGTTTCTTAACGACCAAGTCCCGAATCCCGCCCGGCGAGTACTACTTCAACCCCGACGAGCCAATGAAATCAAACCAAGATGATCATTTGTATGACGCTTGAGTGGCGGAGAACAATTAAGTTGTAAATACTTTATCCGTGATAGATATGTGTAAATATTATATTATGGACCTATAGACATGTATAATGTATAAATAGTGTTATATAGTATATTTATATGTAATGCTCTAAATTATATAAATTATAGGTGCGGCGTCTACGTAAACAAGCAAGCGAACAATACGCATTCAAAAATAATAATAATATAATTGTAAACCAGAAATGGAAAACCAAAAGAAAAGAAAAGGAAAAAAGAAAACTCTTTAGTCGGTTGGTAACACCAACCGGGACTAAAAGGGGCGGCTAGGTGGTGCACCCCGGCACACCTTTTAGTCCCGGTTGGTGTTACCAACCGGGATTAAAGGTGGACCTTTAGTCCCGGGTCGCTGAACCGGGACTAAAGGTGGGACATTTAGTCCCGAAACCTTAGTCCCGGCTCCGCAGCCGGGACTAAAAGCCGTTTAGGCCCGGGGCTAAAGCCCGTTTCTGTAGTAGTGCCCACTCCACATACCCTCGCAAACAGTTTATGCGAATGCCCTTTCTGTGTGGAACGCATGATTATCGATTTTCAGTGAAATAGTCGATCTAGCGCCTTACTAGCAATGTTGACACACAGGAGTTTTGATGACACTCGGCATATATTCCCAATAGAGACTTGCTTACAGGCCGAGCCTTTTTTTCATTTTCGACTCATGCGCAGCGTGTGGTAGGTATCAATCGATAGACAGTATATATTCGGTGATTTGGGTTTGCCTTTATGTTCGACCAATTTCGTTGGCCGTCGGGATATTCAGCGCACGCAGACAGCACTCACCCTTTTCCCCGTTTATTCACCATGCTCTTTTAGATAATCAAATTCCGTGTTTTTATCAGGTTCGGTCAAATATCATCAAACCGCACGCGGATGTCAACGGAAGCATGCCAAAGCAGACGGACCAAAACGCCGATCTCAATGCTGTAGCATCGAGGTGTTCAGTCAGAGTGATTCATGAGACCATATCAAGGTTCAGTAATGATAAAAAGGATTTGGTCAGATCCATTGGATTCCAAGGTCTACTCCACTTCCCCGCACTAAAGCAGATAAACCTGCTGTTCTCAGCCTGGCTAATGACAAGAGTGGATGTGGTTTCGCAGTCTATTCACATCCCGGGTGCAGGAGCTATACGATTCACAAAGGAAGATGTTGCAGTGGTGTTCGGAATCCCTTCATCTGGGTGTAGCATAGCCCCCAAGTCTACAAGGTTGTTACCTGCATGTGCACACACGGATCAATTGGATGGTCTCGTTAACATCAATCAACTACGCAGCATCAAGGCTGCACACGCAATTGTTGCCAGGGAGTATCATGGTACAATGAGTCCTAGCGAACAGGAGGAGTTCAAGGCAGCATTTGTTGTCTTTGTAATGTCATCACTACTAGTTCCATCATCGAAGCATGACCGTGTATCAGATGACTACCTGCACATCCTTGTATACCCTTCGAAAATCAGATTGTATGACTGGGCTGACTTTGTGCTGCGCCGGCTGCTCGAGTCGGTGACAAAATTGAAATCAGATCTTGCTGGCAATGTAAAGACACCATACATATACGGCTGCTCACTGTTCCTGCAGGTAACCCACTTGATGAATAGTGTTACATCTTGCTAGATTTTAGTTGTGCAATGCACGAAAGAAACACTAATTTGACACAAAAAACTGTAACCCGGAACCATTGTCCTGGATGCAGATTGTATATCTTGATAGCATCGACCTTGGATCTCTTTCGATGGAGCACAATACGTTCCCCAGGGTGCGATGCTTCACGTACGACCGTTTGAGGGCCATGATAGCATCGGATTGCAGTTTCTCATCAAATGTCGGGACCTCGGGACATACAGGCTCATCTGTTAAAGTAAGTATGCACCAAAAAAAAACATTCAGCTTGTTGTTGCCATTGTAGTCAGAAAACAATTAAATGACACATAGCTGTCTATACTAATATGTCGATACTTTTGTGTCAGCTCCGAAACACAGATGGCATTTGCTACAATTGGGCCACATCAACTCCAGCGTTAGGTGACCATTGCACCCAATCTGAAACATTAGCGTTGTGGGAAGCTTCAATACTCTTGACACGGGTCTTCAAGATCCCCATGGAGGTACGTATCAACCACATAGTTACCGCACTCGATGTTTTTATTTGTGCAAACAGTAAAAAGAAAAAAAAAACTTGCACACATGCTCTCACATAGTTGTGTATGACGCAGGCTGCTGGTCCTCTCTTCCTAGCCGCCTGCGAATACCGCAGACAGTCCAACAGTGCAGAGTTTAGAGCCCGAATCATCAGTAACTCTCTTGGTGCTGAGGCGTTAAAATTCATGAGCCTATTACTCAACATAATGGAGCCATACGCTAATGGGTTCAGATATCAATCCTCCATCGCCGCAGACAGCCCACATTATGGTATACATATGAAACCCCTACCACTACGACCCCCCCCCCCCGCCTCCCTCATCTTGTCTACTCACTACATACAGATTATTAGTTATGTATTGATAATACCAGCTCATACAGTCACGTTTTTTACAGGGCACACCACAGAAGGCGCTGATTGCCCGGCAGAGTCAAGTTACACTGGACTAGGTACCCAGCCATCAACCATCACACCGCCAGCAACCTCCAAAAGTGCGGAAATGATGCCCATCAACAATGAACCCACACAAAAACCACCAAACGCAAGACACATAGCCACAAACGACATCGACATGGTATCAATGAAAGCCATGGCCCGTTTCTATTTGACTCTCAGGTCACACAAAGAAATTAGACGCAGTGATACAGATGTCGATTCGAGGAACGACAAGGTACGCCAAGAGCTGGCGGGTGGTCATGTCACAGCCCACGAACAACATCAGACCTCCATGTTTGTATTTGGTTGTGCCTGCCGTATTGGCAGTCCCAAGACCTTCGATGCTTACAAGAAGATCAGGAATGTTCAAGAGACAGATGAGTAAGTGCCATATCCTTCCATTTTATTCTCCACCGCGTTGTATCTGATATCAGAGAACGCACTACTGAACCCTTTTTGTGTATGAAAAACTAATTCCCACCTTCCTTTTTTTCAATACAGTCCGTGGATAGTTCACTTCTCACCAAAGTACATTGAAGTACTTACGACGTGTGTCAAGTCACAGTTTTTGGGGAAATCTGAAATGGAAATGGAACTATTTGATGTTCTAATCCGTCGGTTGAAACAGGATGATGATGATAAGTACTCGAAGCTCAACCCATATCGGTGGCGACATTACGTTGAGTCTGATTTCATGGTACGCAATGTTACCAAGCAGTAATACTGAAAACCCACCACACACACACACACACCCCTTCCACTTCTTCGTCATCTTGCACTCAAAACAACATCTCATCTAGTTTATTGTGTAACCCATTTTATGTCCTAAAACACACAGGTTTCCTTGCTTGCCGCAACTCTCGACACAGCTGACCCGGCAATCCGAGCTTGTTTCCAGGGCCGACATATTGGCTATGATGTCAAGACCTATGAAATGGTAAGAACCCCAACCGTAGTCGTTACACGACCCGACGATACACACATTTTCATATAACCAGGACACCCGACACCTTTCCTTTGTTATGAGACATATAACTGCGGGTTCTCTTACGCTCTGTTGTCATTAGGTGCGGACGCCCAAAATATTTGTGTGAAAAGGGGGTGGGGGGTGGGGTGGTGGTGGTGGTAGAGAGGGTGAGAGAGAGAGAGAGGGGGGGGTGTCAACAACGTGCACGAATATTCCGCTTGCATTTAACCACCTCAAAATCTAGAATTTTAATTCCTTGATGTTGAAATTTGCAGCTATTCTTCCCGGCGATTCTCCAGCACCGGTGGGTCTGTTTTGCTTGGCGCGCAAAAGACAACACCATAGTCGTGTACGACCCATGCATGTCACATACACTGCACAGAACGCCGGTAAAGTACTACAAGCGCGTAGCGAACATGTTGAAAAACGCAATGGCGATGGTTGCTGAAGAATACTTTCACGGTTGGCGACATGACTGGGAGCAAGCTACCATCGAAGTTTTTGCACGCGAAGACAGTGTTATCGCAAGGTTAGTGGTTGATTTGAGTAGTGCCCCATGAAAATACGAAAATAGCAGTGTGTGTGCTAGGAAATTAAGACTAACTTTTTTTCTACCGCTGGATGACTTTTGGTTCACCCTGGTTAATCGGCACGCCAATTCTGGCAGTCGAGTGGAATCTACTCAAAATCGGTCAGGTCTCCTCTGCCTGTATTTCTGCAGATGCTTCGACGGGACACACGTCCGACACACGGCAGGGAAGGTAAATCTCCACAACAGACTCACCATTCAACAATAATGTAATCGCCTTTTACGCACTCAAACATTATGACACTCATTTATTTTAACGGTTGCCCTCGCAGGCAAGCACGGAAGACATAGCAGCCAGTCTATTGTTCGATCTGGCTTCGCTCGAAGGAAACTCTGGAGCAACTCCCGAACTGTTCCGCTAAAGGCAACCACCGATATACATGCACCGCTATTGGTTTAGTTGAAACTGTAACATTTGATCTTTATTCAAGTGTATACTAAAAGATTACGAACCATGTTTTATGTCGACTCCTCCCCCCCCTTTATTTTGCACACACACAGAACAAGTCTTTTTAATGCAGCCCAAAATTAGCAGCTGCCTCCATGTTTTTTTCTCCTTGCATGTCGGCTGATTTGTATCAAAGCGACCAAAAAAAAAAACGCGCACACGCCATTCCATTGTCCCCCCAACCCCCGGCGCAAAAACATAGTTTTTTTTATGATGTCTTAAGCCACATGCTCACCATTTTGCACCTTTAATTATTGCTAACAAACCCCCATTCGCGATTAAATAAGGCTACTATTTTTTTCCGACAACCAGGGGGGTAAACGCGGGCCTCCTTTTGAAAGTGTGCAGGCCTCCCCCCACACACTCGGCCCATACAGTGGTACGTGTACATATTAGGGGAAAAAAAAAACCGAACACACATCGCTAGGTGGAGGCCAAGAAAACGAAGCACGATCGCCACTACTCTGCTAGTTTGTAGTGGACTTCATCGATTGTATTGTAGATGAGCCCCTCGTTGATCAAGCTTTCCAGTGCATCGCTATAGAGTACAATACACCATTTTTTTACTCAGACATTATGTTTCGAATACATGTATCGAGAATTTGTTTTGGTAGCAAAAGCATCAATCAGGAGGACGGACCTCATATTCGAGGAATCAAGTTTTGTCGCGTGCATGAGATAATCGCGCGTGACACCGTCAGGTTTCGACCTGCAGGGAACATGATACACGTCAAAACAGAGAAAAATACATAAACCCGAAGTTCTATGCACGTGTTTTTTTGAGCGAGGGTCTGCATGCAGCATCAATTGTGCACACGGAGTAGTTGTGCTAATAATTCGAGCTGCTGATTTTTATTCTGCACTTACCTCTCCTCATCAGTTGAGAGTAGCCATATCACACTTTCCTTGACCACGTTTATTTCGGAGGATCGGGAACTCTCCGCTCCAGGGAGGTCCCCCCGCCGCTGGCGTCTTGACTGCACCAGGTACTCATGTATCACGCTCAAGAAGTGTTCGGTTATGGAGTTGTAGTCATGAATTGGCCTGTTTTGTCAACCAAAAAAAAGGAAAAACCGCACGACATCATGCGTTGGGTTTGAGTTATTCTGTTAAAACTCAGAGGTTTCTCAGGCGGTAACCTGGCTGACAGTGTGTCCAGTATCACCTCGCCCCCCATGGCACTGATTGTCCCGTTGACGACGTAGTAACCTCCTAACCTGTTTTGTTACATGAATTCCACGTTTTGGCATATCAGTTATACATCCCACCCGAAACCAAAAAAAGGAAAAAATATGGGAAAAATTCTTGACGCTTTCAAGGACAAATGACAGATCGGTTGGACACGACATGCAAGCCTACTGGTGCCGTGAACTTACAGACACCCGCTTAAATCCGTGCTCCCGTTTTCGTTGGTCGGCCTACAAAAAGGGAAGCAGTGCACCTGATCTTTCATGACATACAAAAAGCACAAAGGGCTTTTTTAGAGCTTCTTCCTCGAGTGGACTCACCAAACCCTCCCACGGATGCACGAGGTTCCATCATCAATCCAGTAATTTGTGCACGCTTCATCCTGATCAACCGACGTCAACATCCCGCAGAGTTGAACCTTTTTTTTCGCAGCGGCATAAGTGTTAACCAAAAAAATAAACCGGACAATAATCTTGCAAATAAGCCACTATAAGTTTTGTCACGGTAGCATCGGATCTGGGAATTTCGTCAGCAAGAAAGCACGGCAAAAAAAAACAAACAAAAGGAAACTCACCGCATACACCTGACTGTTGTTTATGACAAGGCGCCCCTGGTCTCGGGGTCTCCTCGCCGAGTCCATAATCATCTTGACGGTCACAGTCCGTCTGTTCTGCTCGCGGAAAGGTGTCGTCCTCACAACCGCCCCCAAGCTCACACGCCCTACCGCGACTAAATCATGTTGGTACGCCATCCGCCACCAACACTCGGATCACACACAGCGCTAGCTGTATCAGAGATGGAATACGATAGCCGGCCCAAGAAGACGCTGTGTCCTACTGAGGTCTGCCTTCCGAGCGGCGTGAACACGGACCGGCCGCTTCTTATCGCAGAGGCATTGCTTCCGCGGCAAGATTGCCAGGCCCACAAAAATTCGAAAACACAATACCGCCCGCGCAGATGGGCTCGCGCCAAAACTTGCAGCCCCCGATGTCTTGGCGTCCAGCGCCCACTTCCATTGACAAAACGTTCATAATTTTAACTTCGCGGTGGTAGGTAGAATGCACTCCTTTTTTTCTTCTCGAAAGCCGTATTTATGTGCAGTGAGGGATAGATCCCGAGCCGTGTAAAACATAGAAGAAGTAATTCCTTTTTTTTGACAAATCCCATTGTTAGAGTTCTACCCACCACCCGCATTGAAGTGCGCATGCAACCACCACCACAGTGCCCCTACTTGAATGCCAAACCGCTCAGCGCTACGCCGCGTGTCAAACTGCTAGCACACACATCTCCATCCGCGCAACACGCGCGCACGCCATCCGGGTCTCACTAGTTCACAAAAGTAGACGTTGATCCGATGGAGTACGGCTAAATTTGTGGAGTAAACCGTACCCCCCCCCCGCCCCCCTCCCCCCCACATACACACACGCGCGCGCACACACACAGTGAAACCCCTAGCCTATATATAGCCATGCCCGGCGCCCATTGATATGCACACAACTACCCAAGCTTACACGCAGTAAGTCATGGATCATCGGAAGAGTGAAACCCAAGCACACTCACCAGACCACAGCGTTCCTCCCCAACCCCGCGCTCAGAATCCTTCAGGCGTGAAGTTGCCATGGGGAAGCGCCCTATAGAGGAAAGCCACAGCCCATGCAAGAAACCAGTATTTGACACCCCCCCGGACGCCGATGATATCCAAGCTGTATTGGACAGGCTGCAGCCGTGATATTCTTTTTGCCGCAAAATTGACCTCATTATTTGTATTCAAATTACACGCTACAAATCTGAAGATTAATTTTTTCGCTACAATTACATATCATCCCCTTTTTACGAGGAGCATGTTGGGGGGTAATTGCGTGGGACCTACGCATCTCACATTTTTACAACTAAATGTTTTTATGGGCGAAGTGAAGGTTGGATCATCCTGATTTTTCCGATAAGCTCTTTCGTTTAAAATTAAAATTCCCAGCGACCACCCTTCTCAAGCACCACCGCGTCGCAAACAGCAAGTTGATTGCGTCATTCACTATTATCCCAAACCCCCGCTCCCTCAGCCTCCACAGCCAAAAAACACACACACTCTCGAACCCTACTGGATCTGCACATTTTTCCATAGCCCGATATGACCATATGTTTAATACTTTATGTCTCACTGAAAGTTGTCGAAAGCCATATCCGACCCCCCTTACTTATGCGCACTGCTATAGCCGCCAGGACTGAGACATCTCTAAAATCTGGTCCCTTACCCTTTTTTTGCTATCCGCCCCCCCCCCATTAGCCGATAGCATGAACTATTTTAACCGCATATCATATATGAATATTGCTGAACTAAGGGGCTACTTCACGTGCAATCCAACCAATCGCATACCAGTTTTGCGCGTTCTATTACCGGTTTATCGAACCGAAACACAGGCCAATCCCCCCACCCCCCGGTGAGCTCGGAGGGGGGGAGAGGAGGGGACCCCCCCCTCTGTTGTCTAGGTTTCTTTTGGGTAGCGGAGACAGTAGTTGTGTGTTTTATTAATCCGACGCTTTATGCGGGGAGGGCGGTGGGGGGTTAGAGAGCGCGGGGGTGGGGGGGATTGGGTTGTCCGAGTTGCCGTCAAAGCGCCAAAACCTTCTTTTTGCCGTGCCGATAACCGGTTAGGCTGGGCGGCACATCCGCCATAGCTCATTGTAGCAGTTAATAAATGGAAACATTTTCGGTTTTTTAGCCCATGTGAAATTCTATATAATTAGGGATAAATGAAAGAATAAATAAAGATCCATTTTCTGCACTCCATTCCCTTTGTCCTATTTCCTATTCTCCGGGGAGCGGTATACTTAAAAAAAAGAACAAAGGATTAATTCGTTATTGATAGACATCCCCTTGATAAGTGAATATGAACATACTCTAGACCTCGATCTAAAGAAAGTACTGCATTGTATCCCGGTCCGCCCCTCGTTTTTTTAAATGTACAAAATGTCTATCCATTTCCTCATATTCTAGCATATGCCCACAACCCAAATCATCCAGTGGTTTCAATGATTTTTAGCCCTAACGCGTGAGACGTTTTTAATTCACGACAAACACGGCGCAAACCGCTCCCCACCCTTCATGTTTCAAATTGTTACACATACATGTACATTGCACCAATATACGACCCCAAGGTCTATTACGTCGACCATTCGCTATGTCACCAAATTAGCGCCAGGGATCAGCAATCTCATGGTAGATATCCCACCGTCGCCGATACTGTTTTGATTGTGAGCGCCGAGAGACCAGGCCCACTAGTTTGTGATCCGAACGGCACCCATGGCCAATGCAAACTTGAAGCGGGGGAAACAGTTCAGGCCTTTTTGTCGATGCTCTGTACATCCCACTCTGTCTTCACACCGGCAGGCGTCTGATCGACGCCCCACCGGCAAACCGATCACCACCACCCCCCAAACCGGGCCGCATGCCCCTCATCACGCCTGCTGCATATTGAAGCTTCTTCCAGCAGAAGCTATCCAAACCATCCGTAGCAATCGCACACGCAAGAAACCACCCCCCCCTCCCCCAACACACACACCACCGTCCACCGAGAAGCCGGCAATGGCCGGCGACCCCCCGCCGATGGCGCCGCCGAGACCCGGGCCACGGCCAAGATCGACTCCTCCCATTTGGCGCCCGCCCGTCCGGGCTAGCCTTCCAATACTAGGTACTATTCGTCGCTTGGCTCGGTTCACGGAAAGATCACCTTGTCTTCTTCAGGTCGTTCGCGATTTGGGTTTCGGATTCATATACGACATCCCCACGCGCTGCTTCTCAGACCAGGATCTGTTCACTTGGTTGCTTCTTTCGTATGATCCAAGCACCAGCCAGTTCGTTGTAGGCAAAACCCACATTGCAGCTAAGCTCTCGTTCCTCCGCGCGCTCCTCGCTCTCCCCCCCGGTGTTGACCCGAAGATATCACCTCCCCCAGGACCTACGAGCAAACCCTGCATAGCGTAGAACAAACTCTTTGCTTCGACGGCCCTCCCATGAAGATTTCCAATGCAATGTGCGAGAATGTGATCCGGCGAACGATGTCCCTAGAGTCCTTGGCCCCTGCCCAGCTGGCGGCTGCCCGCGCTGCCATAACCATTCTCATTGTTGGCTCCTTCATCGCCCCTCGCCCTGGCACACCGCACGACGTCCACCCCGACGTGCTACGCGCCATCGACATGTACGATGGCACCTGGAACGTCGACTGGGCGACGTACGCACTAGACGTTCTAAAGGAGGCGTCCGAGGGAGTGAAGCACCAGCTGCTCCGCTCGTCATCGCCGTCCGTCATCGACGTACACGGCTGCGCTCCGTTCTTCCTGGTTAGCTCACTCAAACCCCCATGCAGTCTCTATAAAAGTATCCATTTTTGTTTCCCTTTCTTGGCAAAATGAATCACATGTACTTTGATTCCCTTTGTTGGCAAAATGAATCACGCGACTTTTTTTGGCAAAATGTTCGTATGGCAGCTCACCTTTTTTTGTTCCCATATTTGATATCCTGCCGAAACTGACGCACAGCACTCCCCTTTTGTTCCACGCTAGTTCTCCTACCTAATGCGGACACCAGCTGGTGCTAACAGGATCTGGCCCCTGGACCAGCCGATGATAGCCCTGTTCAAGGCCGACATGCTCGGCCAGCTGGACCTACTGGATTTGCCGTCGAGGGAGGCCATACCGACATGGACATTCTTCAAGCATGCTGGCCCGGTGAGCTCTGCGAGCAATTTGCTCCTTCCAGTCTGCTTCATAAGGTTTAAAACCCCTCCCTACCCAAAGTCTCATCAATTTTGATCGGCCCGTCCACCCGCTATGCGTTTTCATGCAGTATCGAGGCCGCCCAATCCGTGACTGCGTGGCTCCAGCAACAAATGTTCGTCCGGGAGAAGCTCTGCCCAATCCGAAGGTACGTTCTGCGTACGCGCGCCCGATGCCCACCTGCTACTCCCGCCTACCAAAAAACACCCTCCCAAATTTGTGTTTTCCCGTTTTTTCAGGTGACTAGCAATGAGGAATGGGGAGAACTGGCCGCCATGATACCGGCGCAAGTCCTAAATGCTCAAGATCGGAACCAGGAGCCCAGCATCAAAGCACATGACAGGAGCACTAGATCAGAGGTATGCGCGTATGCAACATACACTTCTCATCGACCCCGCGGCAGTCTTCACTGCCGATGTTTTTTTTTACCCATTTCTCTGCACTTGTTATCATCGATGTACATATGAACTTGCATCAAAACACCTTGTTTTTTGTTTTGCAGGACGCAATCGGAACTGGAGTCACGTCAGACCGGGCACTTCCCTGCCACAACAAAACTCGATTGGGGAGAAACGCAATGGTACTAGGTACAGTCACCCCCCCAACCCACAACGACACCCATGGGCATCCGTGTACAGCATTTCGGCTCATTATTTCAGTTTCATGTGTATCGGCAATTCTTTGCAGCGCTGCCATCCCAAATGTTCGACGGCCACCGGGCGGACGCAACGGAGATCCAAGCCCGGGCCAAGGGGAAGGCCATTGATCCTCAGTCCACAGGTTTGTCAACCACCTACCCCTGTCTGCTAACCAAATTAGATTAGTGCAGTAACAACTTTCGTTACAACTCAAAACTGTGCTGCGCACTCTGGCGCCTGAGCCAGCTGTGATTTGCTGCCTCTTTTTTTTTCACTGCGTATCCTGGACACTTATCTGACGCCCCCCATGCAGGCTTCGAAAAGCGCCGGAGAGACTGCGGGAAGTGCGCATCTTCAGCGCTCTCATTCTGCACCTACGCAGTGTCAGGACGCCGAACAAAGGGTTGTTCTTCCAAATGACCATTTTTTTGCGTGTTTTTTTCTAGCCCCCGGGCTCTGTATGTTTGGGGCAAAGTACCTAACATCCATTTCGTGTTTTGTCACCCGCGCTCTAACGCGGCGCGGGCCCCCCAGTCCACGAAACAAACAACCCATGGATCCGCACGACAAGTCGCACCCAAGACGCCCCGGTGTGGGATACCTCACCCCCTCTCGTGGGCAGGAAGTTGCTGCAGGCCAACCTGAACCGCTCCGGACACGCCCCCCAGCGGCGGCTGTCATCAACACCGATTACTCGGCACACCAAGGCCGCTCGCCAGTTCCAGTAGAACCCAGCTTCAGAGGTGCACCATTCAATCCCCCATCGCAATGTCTGCAATTATCTTATTCTTTGTAACCTCCGCGGAATCCTCTCCTTTTTTTTGACACCACGATGGTTGTGTAATTGCAATGATATGCAGTCCCAGACCTCAACCTCATCCCGGAGACTGACAGTGGAGAACCACACGGCGACCCCTTCGTCATGGTTGAAGAGTAGGGGCACTCGTCTTCGCGCCCGGCATCGCGCGCACTGACCAGGGGGTGATTTCTTTTGTGACAGCAACTCCTCGATGCAGCCAAGCAGTGTCACGTACTCCGCTGCCCCTTTTGCTTTTGTTGTTCTCGGGCCCTTTACGTTGTACACACACGGCCCACCATTAGCAGGGAAAGGCCGCAGCAGCGCAGGCAAATGCGCGGCCTCCACCATCTCTACCACCCGCTACCGATATGGGCCTTTTTGGCGTCAACATTTGGCCATAGATGGCCCACCCCGCAACACTCAATAGTTGCTGGATCAGTGATTCTCTGCACTAGCCCATGTACGCGGGTTTCACACGCTCATCGTGCTAGCTACAATTAATATTAGATTAATATGCCAAAATGGAACTTTCTCCCGCAATCTCCAGTGCATGTCGCTCTCCATCATTGACTCGTGTCCGTAACCTTGAATACAATCCGCAAGCCGACCCCCGCAGGGTCCTTTTTACCTTTTTCGCTCAACAGGAAACAGGATCACAAAGCGATGCTTCGAGGAATCAGACATCATAAATCGACCACCCCTGCCTTTTCAAAGCTGCACAAATATACCAATGTGCATTCTTACTCTCATATATACAAAGCTTCACAATCGTCACCCATGCGGACGTCCCGTTCAGTATCGCTCACACGAACCTTTTTTTGGACCCCCACACCCACCCTGCTTACACAAAAAACAACAGACAGAAAACACATTGTACGCCACGTTTGTAGCACGTACAACACGCCAACATTTGAAGCGGACAGGAAGCATGCACGCAAAAATGGATAAACAACAGAGCAAATGCACCTGCACACGCATGCAGTGCCCCCGCAGGGGGATTCCTTGTCATCGAAGCCGTGCATGGATAGGTGTTGACCTCGACCGAGCTACCCACCTACTAGCATGTCGTCCTGTCTGTAATAAATAGAATATCAATATTTTTTTATCCCGTCATAGCACAGACTCTTTAAATACAAGCAGCCCCGCCGCAGTAGACACACACACACACGCACTCAATCCTAACTTCGCTTCAGTAGCCGCAACCGCCCTCCTCATCCAAATCCAAATCGCTAGCGTTCGTTTGCTTCACTAGTTCATCCCAATCTTTCTTCAAAGACCCACCCCCCCATCTCCGCGCCCACACTCCCCCACCATTCACGAGAACGAATGGATCATTCCCCGTCAAGGAACTCCATCGTTGGAGCCCCCATCAGCGACACCCCCGACCCGATCGACCCCGTCACTGGATTGCCCCTGGTAGTGTGTGATGTCTGCAAAGACATCAGGCTCATCGCCCTCACTAGCACTAGAGATAAATCACAGGGTAAGCGCTTCTTCAAGTGCCCCAGAAACAGGGAGAAGGTAATCAAAATCACGGGTATACGCTTACTGCAATCATAGCATTCCTGTTTTAAGTGACATATTGGTCATTTTTCGTACTCAGGATCCGTATTCATGCCCCTCGTACTACTTCCAAAGTGATTATGAGCTCTATCTGCGACGCCGCACACTCATTTGCCCAGCGAACGACACATCCGACGTGTCCTCTCGCTGTGCCGCTCGCATCCAACCCGACAGAGCAGTCCCCACGGGAAACGGAAGGCAGATCCAGGAATTTGCACAGCGCATCGACGACCTCAAGTCCCGGGTGGACAGATTAGGGAAGGCTGGTTTATCCCTGAATGTCCTGGTCACCACCGGTCTTGTTGTCCTCTTCCTCGTCTCCAGCACCATAGCTATGCTAGCTGTATTGATTTACCTAGTCATGGCACAGTAGTTGGATTATTATCACGTTTTTAGCATCCCACTGTGTAATTTTCTATGCCCCCCCGTTAGCCAGAAAGGCTTTTTATGTGTGTTTTCCTGTATCCCCAACGGTGGCCACCGTCGCTTCTGCAATAAAAGTCCCCTTTGTCTTGGGTCCTAGCATAAACCCATATTTGTTATATATTTATTGTATTTTTTATTTCGTCGTAAACAATCACACACACGCGCTGCCCCGATGGACTAGTGGGCACCCACAGCCTGTGTCGTCAATTTGCAACGCCTTACATCTTATCTTTAAAGCTTGTAAGATACAGAACAGGTTTTATTATAGCAAAGACATAACAGTAAAACCCTTCTTAGTCGCAAACGCAACTCACGTGCATGGACATCATCAGACTCAAATTCCATTATTACAGACCACACACCATCGCTTACTTGTCGAACACTAATTTCGCTAAGCGCCGCCCGTCTTCCCCCCGATCCCCGACGTTCATCACTCGACGCCGCCGGCGGCGAAGGCAGATGATATGCTGCCCTTGCCTTTCTTTGCATTCTTTACGCTCTCCTTATACGACTTGAGGCTGCTGTTTTGCGGCCTCCCTCGCCTGCTCGGCCTGTCAGGGCAGGCACGCGGCATCTCTGCCACAGCCGTATTGTCGACAGTTAACCCCCCAGAACACTCAGTACCGACCAGGGACCCTGGCGTAATCAACCTATCCAGTGCCGCGACCGCTTCCGCGTAACCTGGTTCGTCACCACGAACCTTCACACCAGCCAACTCCATCACTCTCTTCACCACCATCTGCTTGCGTATATACTCAATGGTCTCCCTCGCCGCACGACTGTCTGTTTCAGTGGATTCTGCACCGGCACCATCAGGATCCTTCATCTACCGCTCCATTATGTTACCAGCGGGTATCTCGGTTTTGTCTAGGTGCATCAAGACCTGAATCAAATCCAAACCTTCAAGCAATTAAGCAATGATACATAAATCCAATCCTAGGTTCTCACAAAAGGATAAACAATACCTTGAGAGCGTGGCGGCACAGCATCCCCATATGCCCGTACAGACCGCAACTGCAGGTGATCAGACGCGGGTCCTCATAGTCAACCAAGTAATGTCTCCCACCGGCGACTCCAACATCCTTGTAATGCATCAAGGTATACTGTCCTCCCGCCCCGGCTTCCTTGATTGTGAAGCTGCCAGCCTGGTAAAGCTCGTTGTAGAACTTGTCGTGCATCGCCCTCGTATAAACCACCTCCGCATGCCTCTCGATTGGCACTTCAATCCGACGCTTCCTTCTCATCTGCACATATTAATCGGATCAGGATCGAGATCAACCAGGTAACAATAATCTCTTTCATAAAATGTAGCCTTTTCCGAAAAAGAAACCGAAACCTGTTTTGTCAGGTGAATTTCTTTCTCTTCCTGCTTGCAACGGTCACGCTGCAACTCGTTAAACTTGCCGACAAACACGTGCATAGGTGATGAACGTTGCACGAACTGCTTTAGCATGTGGTTAGCGCTCTCACTACGCTGCGTGCTAGTCATGCCTGCACAAAACACATTCATAAAGTACGGCCGCGCCCACATCCCCCGATGCCTGTATATCCTCTTCAGGTATTTGTTCTTTTCTAGTTTGTACTTCCTAACGAGTTGACGCCATCTGCGCTCGAACTTCACCGTTGACACCTCATCTGTAACCAGCCGATGGAATTCCTTCTTGAATCCAACTCTCTTTGTGTACACATTCCCTAGCCACTGTTTAGCTTTCCGCAGCACATGCCACTTGCACCACCGATGCCTGGTCGATTTTAGCGTCGTTTTAATAGCTGCTGCCATCGCCTGGCACTGGTCTGCAAATAAGTGTCAAATGAATCACACAAAGCTTAGATTTTAACACTGGGTCAATCCTTTATGAAAAGCGCAAACCGACCAACACGAATACACAAACCATGCATGCTTAAACTTCACAAACCACCATTTATACTACCTATTAGGATAGTACACGGCTCCTTCCCGCCCATCATACTGACGAAGTTCGTGAAAGCCCACTCAAAGTCCTCAGTCTTCTCTGATGTAAGAAGGACACCACCAAACACCACGGACTGGAAATGATTATTAACACCAACAAAAAGACCAAACGGTAGGTTATACAGGTTAGTCCGATAAGTTGTGTCGAATGTAATTGCGTCACCGAACCGTTTGTAGCTCTCCTTGTTCCTACCAGTGCACCACACCATGTGCACGATCGTACCACTGCCGTCCATCTTAAAGCGAACGTCTGTCTCCGGATCAGACTCTTTCATGTGATCTAGTACCTTCATAGTCTTTTTCAGGTCGTCCCTAATATTTTCTTGAGCCAACCTAGCGCAAACCGACCTTATCACCTCCCTCCTGACAGGCAAACCGCCCACTCCCCCAGTTGTGCCTAAAATGCTGCATACCCTGCCAGTACTCACGTTGTTTTCACGCAGCCTTCTGATGAAATCCCTTGTCATGGGGTCTATCTCACTATGGGACAACCACTGCTTCTTCTCACCACAACTCACCGACAATACGTGATTGTGGTCAGTCCAACTCCTGCTTATGTACTAGCTATGGTCTTCCATTCTTAGAAGACGGATCATCGCCTTGCAACCGGTCCTGCACGTAGTCGCAGAAGCATTCCTGCTCCGGCTCTGTGTCCAATGACAAAGTAATCAGTTACTACAAAGCTTAGGCGCTTCCTTGTAGCACAAACAAAGGAAACAAAAGAGGCCACACTGAATCATTTGCACCACGTTGTTATGTTCAAGACTCACCTCGCACGAACAACATATGTCTTTCCTCGTTGTGTAGTCGTTATCGTTTGTCCTCCCTCTCGACGTTCTAATCCCGAAACCCACCTCCCACGAGTACAAGTTGTAAAACTCCCTTGCCTCCTCGAAGCTGTTGAACTTCGTACCCTCGTATGGGTGGAAGATGGCATCACCAGTTCTGCCCCCAGAACTCTTTATTGCCCGCGTAATCGCTGAATCCCCAGCCGGTGAGAGCCTCCCTTGCGGCTCTGACCTCCCCCTCTTCCTGCGCGAACACACAGACAGTACGTTTATTTATACACCTAAGCATACAGCAAAGGCGTCGGTCTCAAACGGCCATAACATCAGTCACAACACAACATCAACCACACTCGCGTTATTTATATAAACTACAAAGAACACGGTGCACCCAACAATAGAGCTCACAGATTAGCACTATGCAACATACCTCTTCTTGCAGTCATACGAAGTAACCAATTGTGTTGAACATCCAATACTCGCCGTCGGTAGGCCATCTCGCTGCATTGCACCTCGCAAGTTCATCAGTGCCTCAGAGGCCACCACTTCAGGAAAGCCACCCTGGCCATTGGAATCCATATCACATAAACCAGCGAAATCGGCGTCCGCTCCGCTTCGCCCTACGATACCGGCATGTCTTGAATCCGGATCCACCAAACTACAGGTAGCGGCCAACACTACCGCACCCGCAGGCACGTCCCCTCCCCCCTCCACCCCCATGGACGCCATACTCTCGCTCATAGACTGATGGCGAACGAGCCACCGCCCACCACTCGCAGCCCCCGGGTCCATGCGCGCCGCTTCTTGTGCGGAATATATACACGATGGTCAGAAAAGAAGCTTGCAATCGAAGACACATTTTGGATCATCATTTATGGCCCCAACCACCCAGAACCGTACCACACCCTCCCGCGCAGCTGGTTCCATTTTAAACACCCTCCACATCACGAACAAGTTTGCCACATCACGCTCATTACGAGTCCACGCACGCACACCCCCCCGAAACTGCTCCCCAATCTCCACGCCACTCCCACTCGGCCCGCCGTCCGATAAGGGTGGGTACCTACAAACACTACTACCCTTTTCACGTTGCCGCCGCGCCGAGGACGGCTGGTTCGGGCGCCAGGACGTGTGCGACGCGGTCGCGGCGGCGTTGGGGGACGGAGGGGAAGGGGAGGCGAGGAAGTGGGCTGATTTCTTGACGGATGACGCGGTGCAGCGAAGGTACGACGACGAGTTCGTCCGGCAGCTCAGGGAGCTCGTTCGGCGCAGCCTCCGGTTGACTGAGCGCTCCTCGACCTTCTGTTTATGCTCTTATCAGAAGCCCTGTCAGCTGTGATCTGGATGACAAGAAACAAAATTAGATTGAAAAACTATTTCCCCTGGATTCAAATGACGTTTTATCCAAAAATTCTCTTTCTGCAGAGGTGGGGGGCTTCCGAATGCTTCTAACAAGGTTCACCTTGAAAAATTATCATCAAAACGAGAAGAAATCTGGAGACGGCTGGAAGTCTTTAGTTGTGTTACGCTGAAGTGTTTTGCGTAGTTCTTTGTGTCTCTGCTTTTGTGAGTGACCTGTGCTCTAATGTGTGTTGACAACTCATTGTTCCTGTCACTCTTGGCTTTTACCTTTTTTTTCAAAATAAAATAAAATGAGGAGATATTAACCTTCCCCGAACAAAGGCTATTTGGTTTTTTAGATCAAGGTGGACAACTTTGGAACCAGCTGATTTGTGAAATATTAATATTTGGCAAAAGTCAACCAAGTCGTCAGCTGGATTACTGTTGCACAGTTCGTGAACACTCAACAGTCTCCATTCCATCCAAGTCGTTTATCTATTCATCAAGCGCACTAGCCGTCTATCGTCCTCGTGTGTTGCTGCCTCCAGAAATGTCTCCGGCCTCGATCTCCCAATTCCCAATTGAGCAAAATGTATAGGTGTCACTTGAGTTGGCAAAAAGTGTCATATAGGTCCTAGGTTCTTCTACTTTCAAAATATTAATTCTAGATCTATGAACTTAGCTTCAAGTATCATTTAGGTCTAAATAACTCTAAATCCAGTCTAGATGGTGATGTGGCATGCTAGCGTGGCTCTTACATGTCAGTTGGTTATATTTCTATTTTTTATTTTTTTTTTGATTGATGTGGTATACTGACTTTTTCAAATAATAATTCATAACTTTTTCATATTAGTTCGTATGAGAACAAACTTTATATTAAAATTGGAGCCCTGGATAGGATCTACAACTTTTAGTTAAAAAGTTTTTGAATTCAAATAGTTTAAGGTCGCAAAATACTATTGTAAGTTCACAAAGTTTGAAATTTAAAATTATCAAAAAATCTTAAATGTTGACATGGTCTATATGAAAATTATAGTTCTCAATACAATCTATAACTTTGTAGTTAAAAAGTTTTTATTTGAACTTAGTTAGTATTCCAAATATGGGTTCTAAATTTTTTTATTTAAAAATCTATAAACTTCAAACACATATTTAGGATACTAAATAAGTTTAAATAAAATACATTTCAACTATAAAATTATAGATTGTACAGAGATCTATAACTTACCATGTCAACATCTAAGATTTTTTTTGGTAATTTTAAATTTTAAATTTTAAAGTCTGTAAACTTACAATAGTATTTTGAAAACTCTCAACAGTTTTTAATTTTTAAAAACATTTTAACTACAAAGTTGCAGATCCTGCTGAGGGCTACAACTTTAATATAAAGTTTGTCCTCATACGAGCTAATATGAAGAAGTTATAAATTATTTTTAAAAAATCAGCATGCTACATCAGAAAAATAGAAATATAACCAACTGACATGTGGGCCTCACATGTAGGAGCCACGTCACTGAGTTTAGACCCATTTAAATCTAAATAACACCTGAAGCTAAATTCATAGTACATGACACCCTTGTCAACTTAAGGACCGACCACCCATCATTTTTCCTCATCCCATTTTTTCGTGGCCTCCTCCACTCACTATTCCCACCTACTCTTCCACTGTTCCAACTCACGCACAGGCGTCTAGAGTCTTCTTGGACAGCGCTCCCCAATGGCCGTCTCCGCTCCGCCTTCACTCTTCTTCTCCACGGCCGGTGCCACGCTGCCTCCGCCTGCGCCACCCCCGTCACCTCTCTCTTCCTCCTTCCGGCCGGCGATGCTTCCTCTCCGGCTCTCCCCGGTGGCAGCGTGCTCCTCTTCCTGCCCCCAGCGGCTATGGGGACAGATCCGGCGGCGGCAGCTGCGCAGGCCAGTGGCCTTTGCCGCCGGCTGGCCGCGCGGAAGGACGGAGAGGTGGCCACAACGACGGCACTTGGGGCGCGGGCGGGCCCGGTTTGGAAGCGACGGCCAGATGTCGCTCTCATCCTCATCTCCTCCGCCAAGCATGGGGTGGGGATCCGGCAGTTCGAACTCGCCGCCGTCCTCGAATATCTAGCCGTCGTCCTCCAGTAACTCGCTGACATCCTGCCACTGAGGTTCGTGTCCCCTCCTTCTGGGTCTCGGTCTCGATCTGGTTCTTGGGTCTTACTGCTCTTTTACGGCATACACCACGTAGCTGTTGAGGCATATCCACAAGAGAAAGTTGGAGTATTTGGTCAGCGTGGAAAGAGTGGAATGGATGCAGCTATGACAGCTTAAATGAATCAAACTACTGGCCGCATTCGTTATTGCTGGACCATTGCTGGATGTGTTGTTCTTCATCTCATTTCTGAAAGCACATAGTGGTTATCATTTGGAATATTTTATCGGATTTCGTTGAGACCTAAATTTACAGGTTTTACGTGAGCAGGAATTTGTGCCAGTGAAGAATGCTGATGGTGCAACTTATGACACTCCTGATAGTGCCAGATTGATGCTGCTTCGGCTTCATAGCCAATGGGTGGTTGCTTTGCTGCAGGTGGCTTCTTGACTCAATATGTGCCCTTGTATATGATAGGTAATTGCAGCCTTAATATATAGAATCTGTCAACAAAGTAAGAACGGTTTAGATGGGAACCCACTGATTGTTGTTAAAACATTGCCTGTACTTCTAGGAGTTCTCTTGTGGAAGAGAATCTTGTTGTCTGTTCTAAATAGGATCTATTATCATTTAAGATCCAGTTCTTTACCATAAATCCATGACTTTCTTATTTTACTTATCCTGACTGACAACATTTACAGATAGCTCGAATTTTTGTACCTTGGAAGCTGAAAGTTCTTCCATTGACCGTATAATCTTCCTCCTATTATATGCTCCTTGCCCTCGAGGTGTGCTCCAGCTCCCATGTGATGTCCTGTTTGAGGATGCCCCATGACCATAACCTGGACGATGTGTCCCGGACTTGCTAGTTCGTCAGTTCCTCATGGGTTCTGTGCAGGTTCGTGTATTATATGTCACTGATTTTGTACACATACTTCTCCCTAGAATGAAAAATTATGTATGCTTTGTAAAGACTGGTGATATTAGTGCTCGATGATGCCTGCCCATATTTAAAAAAAATTTGAACCTTGTCTACTTTGGTGTTGATTTCCAGGCTATATCTGCTTGCTTCACTTAGGCAGCACCCAGATATAGCCAGATTTAAATCAGAGATACATTACCTCCATATTCTTACATTCGGCTGCAAGATGTGCATTGTCTAAAATTGTTTGAAGTGAACCATTAAATCTGGCCAATGTTATAGTACTTAATGATGCCCAATGGCTCCTGGTGGTTGCCCAAGGGCTCCTGGTGGTTGCTGGATGTTAGAATAGCTAAAGGCGATCAAGGAATCATACGTATCTATACTTCTAACAGAAATAATTCCAGATCTGAAGATATAGGTAGTATTTTGTTTATGAAATGAAAAAGAAACTCACTGTTGCCAACTACTATTGAATAGGATTCCTGACTCAACATTTGTACAACAATTTAAGAAATTCTTTTGCCATATTGTTTTTTTTTTGGACCTGTGAGTAGCAGTGCCTTACATGACTTCTGCAATGGGCCACAATATGCTTCTTAACTGTCCTATGCAGTTTTTGTAGTATTTACTCATCTTTGAGATGCACAATATATTGCATTGAAAATGCCTTTTCTTGCAGCTTCAGTTGAGCTCTAATGCTACAAATGTTAGAGGGTAAATGAATGCTCTGTGTTGGCGATTCTTTGAACAACGGCCATTATGTGTTTGCCTCCTGCATCGAATCATCCCTGAGAGGTGAGGGCTCCAGCTTAATGAAGCCATTTGGTTCCCTGACAGTTTTCAAAAAGCAAACGAATTCCCTTTGTCTTCCAATGTGACAAATGAAAAAAACTTAGAAGAACATTCCATGCACTAGGTGACATTCCATTCTAGACATAGTAGCTGCTGGAAGCAATCTGAATATAGGAACATGAGATCTACCCAACTTTGATTACAACATGACTACTCTTGCAAATAGAATGTTGATATTAGTCGACTATTTTGTTTCATATAAGGATCAAATATTGTAATGCAACGCATGAGGTTGCCTTCTTTCTACCCTAGCATTAATTGCATTTTTATGTACTGTTCAAATGTAGATTATGACATGCTTTTTTGTAATATTTGTAGAAAACAACATGTGTGCCAAATATTTATTACCTTTGCCCTATTGTAATTCTTGATTCTATGAACTACGATTTGAGAAAAATAAAACAGTAAGATGTTCTATTTTCCCTGTTTCAGGTCTGTGACCCAGCTCTTTGCCTAGAATTGCTTCAAGCAGATATTAGAAGTCACAGTATGGTTTCAGCCATTGATCTCCATTGACGAAAAGATGTGTTCAGGTAAGTTAACACTTGCATATCACTAAGCTTCTGATCATAAGCTATTATATCTGCCAGGTCTGCAGTTGCTATAGCCTGTACACTTGTACTTTCCATAGAATACAGTCCTGAAAATTCAAATTGCAGAAAAGCTGATGTCAATGTACTTTCTGTTTCACAGATAAGAACAAAACTAACATTGAGGGACACATACGGATCTCTTGTGTGGTCATTCCAGTCATTCCATCCTTCAGAAGCTATGTATGATTTCTGACATTGATGTGTAGGCAGTTTGATCTATTTGTGTTCCACTTGGACGCCTCATTTCTATTATGAGTTTTTACTTCTAAAGCAAATTGTCTTCTTCTGTGTTCCTTCAGTTGCTTACTTGCACTGGGATAATAAGATCCTAATGCCTTTTACTTTAAATATTCAAGCAGTACCTGTTTACCTATTTTGTCTATTTTTATTCCAGTTCTTCAGAGATAATTACCTCCCTATTCTAACAATGGGCTGCAAGATGCATTGTCTAAAGTTGTTTAAAGTGAACCATTAAATCTGGCCAGTGTTAGAATAGTTAAATATCCCCAAGGGCTCCTGGTGGTTTACCGGATGTTAGAATAGCTAAAGTCGATCAAGGAATCATACATACCTATACTTTTATCAGAAATTATTCTATATCTGAAGATATAGGTAATATTTTGTTTATGAAAAAACCCTTTTGACTTGGATACAGATAGAAATCACTGTTGCCAACTATTAGTGAATAGGATTTCAACTCAACATTTGTACAACAATTTAAGAAATTCTTTTGCTATATTGTTTTTTTGGGACCTGTTGAGTAGCAGTGCCTTACATGACTTCTGCAATGGGCACAATCTGCTGCTTAACTGTCCTATGCAGTTTTTTAGTAATTACTCATCTTTATGATGCACAACATCTTACAAGAAAATGCCTTTTCTTGCACCTTCAATTCAGCTCTAATTCTACAAATGTTGAGGGTAAACGAATGCTGTTTGTTGTCAATTCTTTGAACCATGGCTATTATGTGTTTGTCTCCTGCATCGAATAATCCCTGAGAGGTGAGGGATCCAACTCAATGAAGCCATTTGATTCCCTGACAGTTTTCAGAGCAAACGAATTCCCTTTGTCTTCCAATGTGACAAATGAAAAAATTTACAGGTGACATTCCATTCTAGACATAGTAGCTGCTGGAAGCAATCTGAATATAGATCTGCCCAATTTTAATTACAACTTGACTACTCTTGCAAATAGAATGTTGATATTAGTCGACTATTGTGTGTCATACAAGGATCAAATATTGTAATGCAACGCCTGAGGTTGCCTCCTTTCTACCCTAGCACTAATGTGTATTGCATTCTCATGTACTGTTCAAATGTTGATTATGACAAGCTTTTGTGTTGAAAACAGCATATGTGCCAAATATTTGTTATCTTTGTGCTACTGTAATTCTTGATTCTATGAAGACTTGAGAAAAATGAAACAGTGGGATGTTCTATTTTCCCTGTTTCAGGTCTGTGACCCAGCTCTTTGCCTAGAATTGCTTTAAGCAGATATTAATGAGTCACAGTATGGTTTCAGCCATTGATCTCCGTCGACCAAAGATGTGTTCAGGTAAGTTAACACTTGCATATCACTAAGCTTCTGGTCATAAGCTATTCTATCTGCCAGGTTTGCAGTTGCTATAGCCTGTACACTTGTACTTTCCATAAAATACAGTCCTGAAAATTCAAATTGCAGAAAAGCTGATGTCAATGTACATTCTGTTTTCGCAGATAAGAACAGAACTGATACATTGAAGGACACATAGGATCTCTTGTGTGGTCATTCCAGTCATTCCATTCTTCAGAAGCTATGTTTGATGTCTGACATTGATGTGTAGGCAGTTTGATCTATTTGTGTTCCATTTGGACGCCTCATTTCTGTTACCAGTTATTTACTTCTAAAGAAAATTTTCTTCTTCTGTGTTCCTTCAGTTGCTTACTTGCACTGGGATAATAAGATCATAATGCCTTTTGCTTTAAATATTCAAGTGCTTTAAATATTCAAGCAGTCCCTATTTACCTATTTTGTCCATTTTATTCCACTTCGACAGCCAAAGCACGACATAACTCTTGGCCAACCAGGTAATTAATGTTGCACTACTACACTTCGGCAAAATTTCTTCAAGGATTTCATATGGTTGTGTTTGACTTTTCAAGGCTAGAAACAATATTGTCACATCTATGGTGCATAGACTGATTGAGGTTCGAGGTTCCTGTTGAGTTTCCCATTGCCTTTTTATTAGAACTGATTGACCCATCATTTATTTTTGTTGTTTGTCGCTAAACCAAAAACTTACGTACAGAAACTATAGATGTAGTAGGTTCATTTTGGAATGTTTCGCTGCTCTGAATCTTATATTCTGCTCCCTCATGTAACTTGTAAAATATTTCCTAATGCTGAATATGTAACAGCTGTGATACGGCTGCCGGAGAGCCATTCCGCAGCGAAGCCCCCCGGGCGTTTAGTTCTTTTGGTCTCGGGCGGGATCGGCTAAACGCAAACGGCCCAAAAAGCCAGCCTTGGTCCCTCCCTCTCAAAACCCAGAGCCAAAATCCCCCTTCCTTCTCCCTCCCAAGTCCCAACCAAATCATCGGGGGAAATCCCGCCTTCGCCGTCGGTGCCGAAACGAGCGGGCGCCAATGGAGCGATCGGCACGGCTCGTGAGGATAGCCCTCGCGGGCCTCCCCTACCACGCCCGATCCGTGGATGCGTGGCGCGGCCGACGTTGCCGCCGCTGTGGGGGAGATCGGGCGTCGGCTCTGCGGGCGCCCACGCCACGGGAGGTGCGCGGCAGCTCTGGGCGCGAAGCTTCGCCGACGCCGCTGAACGAAGCAGCGAGGGGCGCTGCCGGGGAGGGCACCTCCGCCGTGGTGGGGAAGGAGAAGGGCGTCCACGCCACGGGGACGAAATGAACTCCTCGCCGCCCAAGACAACCCCCGCCACCGTGGAACGGATGACCTAGAGGGCGGCCAAAGGCGATCAAGCGTCGGATGCGCGCCCGAATCACCATGCGGCGGGGGCCAGGCCGGGGTCTCTCCCTCGCGGCCTCTCTTCTCGCGCAAGACAATGCGGCCCCTGCCGCACACCCGTGTTCAGTTCGGCCAGGGCGGCGCCCGGGCGGCAAGATGAAGGACGCCGCTGGAAGTCATGCGGCGGGGCCAGGCCGCGCCCTCTCCCTCACCGCCGCATTGGTCACCAAAGGCAATCACCGTCGTCCAGGCCCTTACTCTTCTGCTGCCTTGTCTTCGTCTGCGATCCCTGCCTTGGGTTTGCCTGCTGATCGTGCTGCTTCTCCTGCCTTGGGTTTGCCTGCTGATCGTGCTGCTTCTCCTGCCTTGGGTTTGCCTGCTGGTCCTTCATCTGCCGCAGAGAAGGCGCGCATTACCCTTCCCTCGTTTCACGACAAGAATTTGGTGTCAGAGCTGGTGCTTGCTGAGGATGGGACTACCAACGTTGATATATCAGATGCCATCAGTTCTTTTCTTAGTAAAAATGCAGGAGCTCTTCTCAGTTTTAGGATAGACTCGTCCAAGTGGACTGATAGTGGATGTCTGGACAAGTGGTTAGAGTCTCTTTCAGAGAAGTCACTGCAAGAGTTGGTACTATATAACCTGGGCACAAGGTTACAACTGTTTTCCCCATCGAAAATCTGCAAAGCAACTCTCTGAAAGTCCTCCGGATTGGATTTCTCTCAATAAACTTGGATTTGTTCTGTTTCAACTATTCTGCCCTGCAAATCCTGGATCTGTTCAGCTGTGCTGTTGACAGTATCAAACTATCCTGGGTAGTGACAGATTGTGTCTCACTAAAAGAGCTGAGAGTTCAATATTCTTGTGTGGATATCAAGGTCAACTCAAGGTCTTTGGAGGTGCTTTATTCAGTTGGTAACTGTGGAAATCGCATTGTCATTGAATATGCTCCAAATTTGCTGTACTTCAAGTCTGGAATAGTGCCAAAGCAGCAGTCTGCACTAATGAAACAAAGAATAAGGGCTTCCATCTCAATCAGCCATGCGCCTTCATTGAAATTCATTAGACATCTCAGTCTTCCCTTCCATAAGATTACTGTCAATGGCATAGACATTACAGAGGTATTGTTTTATTCATCTTGTATTAGTAGTTTCCTCTACTCCCTCCATATAGGAAAAGGATGTTGTTTTGGATAAAGTTTGGGTCAAATATTAGAAACATAAATCATGAGTAACTTTTAAGTTGTTTGGAAATGTAAAACCCATATGACAAGACTTGTCTTGAAAAATACTTTGATAAAAGTATAAATATATCACTTTGTGATGAGTATTTGTACAAAAATATAAAGTCAAACTTCTACTTTGAAGACCATGTCACTGTCCAAAACGACATCTAAATCCTATATGAAGGGAGTAGTTTGTTTCTTTGTCTCTGCAATTCCTTTTTTCTTCCTGTTTGCTATAACTCAATGCTGGTTCAGTAGTTGTTCAATTAGGGTTCTGCAGACCGGCGTTGGCTGGTGTTAGCCTTCTGTTTGCTTTAGTGGCTCTTTGTTTTTGCAATTAATTTTGTTTTGCTTCCTGCTGTATCTTTTTGCTAGCTCAGTTGAATTTCCTGCATTTGTATAGGGCATTGAGCTGTTGCGTTCAGTTGAAGGGCTACAGATATATCTGGAGATGGCTGATTTAACTCAGTTACAGAAACTTCGTAAGATCTTGGAATCATTTCCTATGCTGCAGGAACTTTGTATTGTGGTATGATTTCTGACTTTGATCTTATACTTTGTTCGGTCCTTACTTTGTTAATTGTTTGATAAAGTGAGTAATTATTCCTTTTTATCCTTTTCAGCGTATGGATACTATTGCACCCGAGGAAGGACTAAATATCATAATTGACAAACCGTTTGAAGATTTTGATATGATTAACTGTGTGAAGAATTGTTTGAAAACAGTCTCACTTCTAGCTTTCCAAGGGGGGGCATCGGAAAAGCATATGATTCGATGTCTCTTGAAGAATGCATCAAATCTCATCAAGTTATCTGCCTCACGTTCTGAATCTTCGTCAAAGAAATGTGTTCTTAAAGCTATAAAAGAGATACAGATGTATGATCAGATTTCGGGAAGCTGCAAACTAACGTTTGACTGACTTGTTTCACATGAGTAGGGCCTGATGTAATCTTGGCCTGTATTTGTAACTGTTGGTGCCCCGGGCACCCTCCATATAACAGCTTATTACTGGAATAACATTTGAGTAACTTGTTTCACATGAGTATATCTCAACTGATATTGTAATCTCCCTCTTGTGCTGGAGCCTGATGTCCTCTTGACCTGTATTTGTAACTGTTGGTGCCCAGGGCACCCTCCATCTATCAGCTTATTACTGGAATCAATGGAAAATTCATTTGTGGGGGCTCACCCCGTTCTTAAAAAAAAAAAAGAAAAAAAAAAGATGACAAATGCTTTGCCAGTAGAACACCTTCGGACAGACCACAGCTGATTTCATTATAAAGAGACCCTCTTTTTTCTCTTTTTAACTGTTACATATCAGTTACATTGTGTCAGCTCAAGAACAGATTTCACACTGGCACCTTAAACAAAAGCTCCTGAACATGGTAACTAGTTATATTTTAAGTACGGGAAAGAATAAAGACTGACTAGCTTCAGCCATACTGCTTCTTTACGCTAGGTAAATCATCATCGTAGTAACCATCATCATCTGCCCCATCTCTCACCCTTCTTTGCCCGGCCAGGATCTTCGTTTATCTTGTGGAGATCATTCGTTAACTTCTGGCCCTTTTTGCTTTCTTGTCTTCCTACCATCTTGCATTTTCACCCTAAAGTGAAAGGCAGCCTTAGGCATGGTTTCTTTCTGATCGTTGTACTTTGTCCACTCTTCTGTTCTGTCTCGAAATCCCACCTGTGGAGACGACCCTTAACCTGCTTAGGAATCCTGTATCAGAATAAACTATAGAGATGATAAAAATATTCTCAATCATTCCACAGCAGAAGTGATAATATAAGTCAGCAAATCATTTTAAACCAAAATCCATGATTGCAGCAAAAGCAATAGCTACTACCTATTATATCGTTGGACAGAACAAGTGCAGGTTAAATAACCAGAATGAAGTAATATCAGCAGTTTTGGGATTGTGCTCAATACCAGACTGAATAGTAAGGTCTCACAAGAACAGTTAGAAGCTAGAACACTTCACTATTGTTTCCTAAAACATTCAAATCCTAGCAAAGAAAAGATGCAGAAATGAGTTTTTTTTTTTTTTTTTTTTTTTTTTTGATCAAGATGCAGAAATGAGTTGTCAAGCAAATCAACTAAAAAGCAACATCAAGCCAGCAACATAACAAATCTTAACTAGCTGACATTTATCTACTGCAATTACACAGGATGACAGTAAACTTGATCACAAGCATAGACTTGTTGTACCTGCAAGGGAACTTTTTGTGCATAAGATCCAAATCTTTTCACCTAACCGTCCACCCATGACCCATATCTATCTCTGATGAATCACTTTCACCCTTGTTCCCTGCAATCTTATTATTATAATCCTGATAATCAGGACAACACTGCAAGTAACTATCTGAAATAAAATTTGGATCTCTCATGCATCTTTTTTCCCTCAGCTGATTAACCCTTTGCTTTGATCATGACATTTGGAAACAGAACCTAGACCCTGATCCTTGCCTACTTGAGTCATGAACCTTGGATCCTGGGATATGCTAGGGCCAGCTAGCACATCATATTCCAAGTGCTTTGTTGCATGTACTGTTCTGGGTAATGTAACTTCTGTTCTGCATAGTGCATTATCGAAGTATATCATGGCGCATACAATGAACCTTGAAAATATATTCACATCTACAATATCAAAGAAATGCACTATCAAAGTATATCATGGTGCAAACAATGAACCTTGTTTGGTGTTGTAGATGTTTGTGCATTTGACTGTAAGCTTAGTCAAAGCTAGAGAAGTTTGACTTTCAACAAAAGCTAAAATAACCTACAATTTGAAGCTGACTAACTGAGTATATCAGAACTGAACATCAGAACGTGTGCAGGCCAAATAAAAAGAGAAATATCAGGACAACAGTTCTTGGATTCTGCTCAATATCGGACAGAATAGTAAATTATAAGTATTGTCTGACAAGAATGGTTAGAACACTTACTACTATTTTCTAGTATTCATTCATAATAAGAAAAAAAGATGAAGAAGCAACTTATCAGTGCAAATCAACTCAGAAGCAAACCATTGTCACAAGCATAGACTTGTATCAGCAAGGGAACTTTTGTGCATATGATTCAAATCATTTCACTTACCCGTCCACTCAATATCCATCTTTGATAAATCATCTTCATCATCTCTCCCTGCAATCTCATTATTATACTCCTGGTAACCAGGATAACACTCTGAGTAACTATCCAAAATAACATTTGGATCTCCCTCTCGTGCATCTTTTTCCTCAGCTGATTCAGCCCTTGATCATCACGTTTGAAAACATAACCTAGACCCCGATCGGCCGATCCTTGTCTGCTTGAATCATGAACCTCTGATGCTGGGTTATACTAGGGTCAGCTAGTACATCATATTGCTCAGTGCTTTGTTGCACATACTGTTTTTGATAACCCAGCGGCTGTTTTGCATACACATAGCCTGACCAATTGCCTTGATATCCAGCAACTGACATTTGGGCTTGAACAGCATCATACCCATTCTGGCACCAGAAGAGACAATAAGTATTACAATTGACAACCAAGTTGGACAAAATCTAGAGAAAACTAAAAACAGGTTATGGCAGGTGTCTGAATACAGAGATTGTTTTTTTCAAGAACGTTCGAATATGGAGAAATCACAAATACGTCATCATCCTCTTAACATTCAAATTGCATGGTCCAAATTACAGGTATCCACCAGAACCTAAGTCACTGAAGATATATAGGCTTACTGGCAGTTGCCTGGCTTGAGCAGATTCAGATGGCGGCACTGTGCCGTACATGATGCAGTGAAATAGGACTGCTTTATCCATATCCACAAAATCAGGGCTCTGGCTCCTTTTTAGGAACTAAATAGTCAACTCAATCTCCAACAAAAATGCCATCACCGCCTGCTCGAGCAATATGGACCGGCTGTTTCTCCTTTCCTTTGAAATCATTGTTCTGCAGAGGTGGCGCTGGTGGCGGTGACATGTCTGCTTGATGTTTCAGAGCAGAACCATGAGCTTGGGAAAGTTTTACTGCATCGTCATAGACACCTCTTGCCAAATTATTCTTCCCTGCATTCTAGCAAACAATAATAAATTAACAAGTTATCTAATGCATCAAGCACCAATATTCCTCCTAATAGAATTGTAGATATACATTGAAACAAGACTCATGCACCCTGACAAAAGTAGCAACTTTACCTTTGTATCAAAAACATAAATACACAATTATTCCAAAAAAAATCACTTCAGCATACTTTTCTCATCTCTTTACCAAAAAGCTTTCCTGTTCTCTGTTTCTAACTCAACAGGCTACAGCATTTACTATCAAGTATCAAGAATAGACTTTTTATATCTCTCTCCTTCTTTTTCTTTAAGACCTTCCCTGAAGATACAAGTTGAAGGCATGTCATAATTTTAGCAATCCTGTTAAGTACAGAACTATCCACAGAGAAGGTTATTATGAAAATTCATGATACGCTCTGAAGCAAGGCAATCAGCTTTGCTCCTATGAAGAGCTGTTGAAATATCATTGGTTAGTCCCTCCTCCTGGTTGGATTAAAAGATCATTATCGTGCTTGCTATGATAAAGACAATAACTTGACAATATTAGCTACTCAATGAGAATAGCCTATGCTGGCACCTCTACTCTGTTCTTCAGTAAACTGATTAAGGCTATATATACTAGTGAATATTATGCACACGATAGTCACTATTATGGGCAATTACAGCCTTCAAAATGAAACTACATATATAAATTCTTACAACCCGTACTCTGTTACAATCATATAGAGAAAAGTAATTTAAAAAAAAAATAAATATAGAGAAAAGTATGAGAACTGTGACATAATGCTAAAACTATAAATGTTAAAAAAAGGGCTAAAACTATACAATGGTGGCATGTACCTTGACTTTAAATCCTTCCCATCCTCTGCATCAGGTTTCTTTTCAATTTTACTCCTTTATGATGTAGAACATAGTCCAAGCCCTTTGACAATATGTGTATGCTCCAATTACCATTAATCATAAAGTGGAAATGGAATGTCAATCAAAGAAGTGGAATCTGAGTCACCAGATCACACCATACAATGTCACCTTTCTTTTGGATTACATGTATTCAGTGACTAGTAGGTTAAATTCGAACTAACTACTTAACTTCCATTTAAGAAAATGATGTTCTGAATTGAGGACATAGGGCATTTACCAAATATGGAAGACTATTTTAAACAATTATCAACTTTTCCAATCATGATTCAGACAGCTCGTGCACAGGTATGCCCGATTTTCAGATTAAAATCCATCAAAACAGAGTAATAGTAGACATGCCACGCAACCTTTCCCCATAAAAAGGGAAATCATTTCCTCCAAGAAAAAGTATAACATTAGCATTAGATAACCTGTAACATTTTGTTTAGAATCAAATCATTTTCTCAATTGAAATCTTGTGTGCATCTGTCAGCCTGTAACAAAACAGTGCAAAAAAATAGAGTTCCCTTTAGACATATGATAAGCTAAGCACACATAAAAGCTTCAGACAAATGAAGCATGTGACCTGTTACCTCAAATCTGTTCCACAGGAGGTGCCACAGCATGAAATGAACCAAGCTCCGCAGATTCGAAGTCTGTGTTTTGATCTTCACGACGTTCCTTAGCACAATCATGATACTTGGGTCTGGGTGTATCTGGTTCTACCTTCTTCACGATGTTTCTCTGAATGTGAAAAACAGAGAGATTTAGTCTCTAAATCACTTGTTGGGAGTATTTGTAGTTTGCATCTAACACATCATTATCACTTACTACTTTCACATGATTGCACATCTAAACATATCCTTAAAAGCTGCAAATGTTTATGAATCCTGTCCAAGACCACAATCCCTGTGTGCTGGGATACTGTATATTAAAGAGGTCCCTTTTTTGTTATTCTTTTGCAAATAGAAGAACTCCCTTGGTTGAACACTTTAGCCATTAAATGTTGTTCTTTGCCACTTGCAACACTTCTGCAAAATAAAATTTCTGTAAAAATGGATAGTACTTTACAGCAGGGGCAGGTCCAAGACCAAAATTGAGTGAGGGCCTTCAAGCACTTTGATTAATCAGCTAGAGGAAAAAGGGCCTAATTTCCCTTGTATTGCAGAATTTGAGTGGGGGCCTAGGCTTTCACTCCATCTATGCTTGCTGAGTCCACCCCTGTTTTACAGACAGACACATGAGGGTAGCAATTTTGTGCTATTTCAGAAGCTTATAGGAATTGAAGAATCGCCGGTGAAAGGAAAAAGGAATCAGTAGTGATTGCACAATTTAGTTGCAGACATTAATACAATCATGTTATAACAATAGTAACGAACTAAGGATACCATCAAGAGTTGTAGTTTAATATAATACTAAACAAATACTGTGCATAAATATGTACTAACAGGAACAAGTTGTCCCCTTTGGAGTCTGATTCAAAAGTCGGCTCCATGAACTACGAATGGGTTATTGGACAAGACCAAACTAGGTCCTTTCTTCCAGCTTCTACTCAATTTTCCCATTCCCAATCGGGCACCAAGAAATCCACTGAAACAAATTGAAAAAGAGAAACAAAGGTACTGTGGAGTGCTTACTTCCACCGCACCATTTCTCCTTGTAGCAGTTCTTCGACGACATCTTCTCTCTTTTCTGTACCCCTACAAGCATTTGGCGACAAAATCAGAACCTGTACGACGTTAACTCAATTACAGAACCAGCTCACGGACTCAGGAGGCCTCTTACTCGGCGACCGAGTTGGTTGCTAAGCTACCTGCTGAGAGTAAGGCGACGTCATTTGTATGATGGGAACAAGGCAGACAGCGGCGCTTCACAGACGGTGCCAGGCAGCAGCGTTGGACGGCGCGGCAGAGGGGATCGGACAAGCACAGGAAGGGCGAGCCGACCGTAGGGAAACCCGCGAAACGGAGGGAGACAGCGGCACCGCCACGGCTCGGAGATGAGAGGAGGCTAGACCTGGACGAGCCGGCGGGAGACGGCGGTGCCGGAGTGTCAGCACTCCTCATCCTGGTGAAGCCCAAGCATCCCCAAGGCCCACAAGAGGAATACGACCCAAGAGGCCCAACACTCGAGTGACGGACGCTGAGTGGTCCTGCGCGCCCTGCTCGGTGACCCAAGAGAAGAAAGAGGATAAGTAGTAGAAGGCGATCCAAACTCTGTAACAAACATTACAACAACTTCTCTATTACTATCCTTAACCGGCTCGTCGCCGGCGGCTCCTCCCCTCTCTTCCTCTCTTCCTCCTCGTCGGACCTCCGCTGCATCGAGCGGGGTCTAACACTGGTATCAAAGCACCGATCCAGGCGCCAGAGTGCTGGAGCCTGCTGCCGATCACCCGCACTTCACTCGACTCCAACGGGCGCGCGGAGTTATGGATCCGACTGTGAAGACGGCGTTCGAGGAAGTACTCCGGCGTTTCGACACCTTCAACGCCAAGTGGGAGGCCAAGCTCTCCGGCGTGGAGGCGACGCGCCAGAGAGCCGCAGCGCGCCGGACGCCGAATCGCAGCCCTGGAGGAAGCGACGATGGATCTCCCGAGCGCTGAAATCGATCTCTCGCCTCGAGTCGTGCATCGCACCGCGCAGTCCATGTCCGCGGCGGTGACGGACGACTGGGGTCGCGGCATCGACTTCCGTGTGGAAGAACTGGAGCGGAAGGTGGATGATCTCGAGCTCGTCAGGTTGTCGGAGATGCGGGATGAACGCGACGACCGTGTGGAGGCTCTGGAGAGTGCCGCCAACGTGTTCGACGCCTGGCGTTCATGGGTGGAGGCCACTCTCGAGGACGTCCACCGAGAAGTGGGGCGCATCTCCAAGCAGGCGCGGCAGCCGGACCGGAGTTTCCACCTCCGCGTGCGCGAGTTGTCTCCTTCGCCGAGTCGTCTCCGTGGCAATCTTCCGCCGCCGGAGATGGACTCGAATCGCCCCATGGGCACCGCGTCGCTTCACCGTCTCGGGAAAAGGTCTATGGATCAGTCACGACCATAGACCCAATCCCGGCCAATGGTACATTCATCCGCTCCAATCCTCCTCTATTTCCTCGCATGAATCCTCTTCCTCCCCTTCCCAAGCCTTCCCTTACTACCCACCCATACTACCCCCCCAATTCCAACCCCAGCCTCCCGACCCTCCGTTCTTCGCCAATCAGCACCAATTCCAACCCCACCCTCCCGACCCATCTTCTTTCACCAATCCGCCCCAACCCCAGAACGTGCTCAATTCCCTTACCCCACCCTATCCCACTCCAGCAACTCTTCCACAGCCACCACATTCCAATTTTCTCGGTCGCCTTCCCAAACTCAATTTCCCTCAATTCAATGGCGAACATGCTCAGTTTTGGATTTCCTGCGCTACCAATTATTTTGATATGTACTCGGTTGAGCCGCATATGTGGGTGAGAGTGGCCACGATGCACTTCTCCGGCTCGGCGAAGCGCTGGCTTCAGTCGATCGAGCACCGCCTTCCCTCCCTCGATTGGCCTTCCTTCTGTAAACTGATCCACGAGCGTTTTAGCCGTGATCAGCATCAATCTCTCCTACGCCAACTCTTCAATATCCGCCAAACTTCTTCTGTTTCTGAGTATGCGGAAAAATTCACAGAGTTGGTTGATCAGCTCAAGGCTTATAACCCCAACCCAGACAACCTCTCTTTCACTACTCAATTCATTGATGGCCTTCGCGATGATATATACGCCCTGTTATTCTGGTTGCTCGGCCCCCAAACCTCGATACTGCTTGTACGCTTGCCTTATTGCAGGAAGAGGCCCAGGACCAGAGTCGCTGCAAGGACTTCAAGAGGCAAGATTATTAGGCTACAACAGAACGACCGGGGGTCATGGGGGAATTCCACTTCCTACTCCTCCTCGCCCGGCTGACAAGGCGCAATCTGATGACAAACCTGCCCCATACAAGCCTCCTACAATTGAAGACAAGATGTCCAGTCAAGAATTCCCGTAAAGCTCACGGTCTTTGCATCCGTTGTGGTGAAAAATGGGCGCCGAGTCATCGCTGTTCCCCACAGCCGCAACTCCACGCCCTACATGAAGTCTGGGAACTGTGCCAAGAGTCTTTTGAAATGCCATCAGAAGATGAGTCACGGCCGCGACCACGATACTTCGGCTCAATTGTACTTGGCACTTTCGGTCTCGGCTATCTCGGGCCTTGTGTCTCCACATACATTGCATTTCGGTGGCTCTATTTCAGGCAGGATGTGCTTATCCTTGTGGACTCTGGGAGCAATCACTCTTTTGTCAGTACCTCAGTGGCAGCTGGTCTTGCTGGGATTTGGCAATTTGAAAATCCTCTTCTAGTAAAAGTGGCCGATGGCAGTTTTATTCAGTGCTCCTCTGAGATCCAGGATGCAGCTTGGTTAGTGCAGGGTCATTGTTTCCACTCCACTCTTTGAGTGCTTCCTCTGGGTACATATATGATATTGGGAATGGATTGGCTCTCTGCATTTGCCCCAATGAAAATCAACTGGAAACGGAAGTGGATGTCCATAGCATATGGGACCAAGTCAGTTACACTTCATGGCTTGTCACCACCAGAACCTGATTGTCAAATGCTTCAGTTGTTCAGCATCTCGGACGCTGTTGCTCAGCCTTGTCAGTCTATCATACTCCCTCAGGTGCAATCCCTCCTGGATGACTTCAAGCATCTCTTTGCAGAGCCCTCGTCCCTGCCCCCTCGGCGTGACTGTGACCACTCAATCCCTCTCATCCCGGGTGCACAACCGGTGTCCATCCGCCAATATCGATACAATCCCAAGCTTAAGTCAGAAATTGAAAATCAAGTCTCTGAGCTATTGAAAACTGGTATGATTCAGCCCAGCACCAGTCCCTTCTCTTCTCTAGTTTTGCTCGTCCGCAAGAAGGACCAGACTTGGCGCATGTGTGTTGATTACAGGATGCTCAACGCCCTCACAGTCAAAAGTAAATTCCCTATCCCCGTGGTCGACGAGCTGTTGGATGAATTATCTTCTGCTCGGTGGTTCTCTTGTCTAGACTTACGAGCAAGCTTCAACCAGATTCGTCTAGCACCAGGCGAAGAATATAAAACAACATTTCAGACTCATTGGGGACACTTTGAATATACAGTAATGTCTTTCGGTCTTACTGGTGCTCCTAACACATTTCAGGGGGCTATGAATTCCACCTTGAAACCATTGTTAAGAAACTGTGTGGTGGTCTTCTTTGATGACATTCTAGTTTATAGCCCATCACTGGAACAACACATTCTCCATCTCAGACAAGTGTTTGAGCTGCTTTCTCAGGACCAGTGGCTTGTTAAGTTGAGTAAATGCATATTTGCGCAAGAGTCCATTGCCTACTTGGGACACGTCATCAGTGCCCAGGGAGTCGCTACAATCCCTCTAAGCTGGATGCAATCAAAAAGTGGCCCCAACCGTCTGACGCCCTAGGATATTATCGAAAGTTTGTAAGGCACTTCGTTGTTATACCACGGTCGTTGTATGATCTCCTCAAGAAGGGCGCTCTATTTGTGTGGACTGAGGCCCATTCTGCTGCCTTCTTAGCACTTCAGTCGGCTCTTATGTCCACTCCTGTTTTGGCACTTCCCGACTTCAACAAGCCCTTCCAAATCCAGACCGATGCAAGTGACTCTAGTGTGGGTGCTGTGCTCCTTCAAGGTGGTCATCCATTGGCCTTTGTAAGCAAGTCTCTGGGTCCCCGCACTCGTGGATTATCCACTTATGACAAAGAATACCTCACCATTTTAGTCGCAGTGGAGCAGTGGCGACCTTATTTACAACACAGTGAGTTTGTCATATTCACAGACCAGCGCCTTCATACTCCTTGGCAACTTAGGATGTACACCAAGTTGGCAGGCTTGCAATACCGCATGGTTTACAAACCTGGCGCTTCCAACCAAGCAGCCGATGCTCTTTCTCGCCACCCGGCTGCTCCTACCCAATTACAAGCTATTTCGTCAGTAACTCCTGCTTGGCTGTCTGATGTAGTGGCGGGATATGCTGCAGATCCAGCTTCCAGTAAGTTACTTCAGCAACTCTCGGTGACCCCTGATGCTCACCCCCCGTACTCACTGTCTGGTGGTGTTATTCGATACAAAGGCCGTATTTGGTTGGGTGCTAACACGAAGTTGCAGCAACAAGTCATGTCGGCTCAGACGACGACAAGCGCTCGGAGGTCACTCGGGATTCCCTGTGACCCATAGCCGCATCAAGAAATTGTTCGCATTGTGGCAGAACCTTCTAAATTATATGGCTCACAAGCACCTGACATTGTCCCTAAGACCTCTGTTGGCTATGCTTGTACACCGCATAACTTAGAATGTTCCGTCGGGTGGATCCCCGATAAACCACGATTACTCTAGGATCGATACTTACAGAGACATCACGGTATTACAACAGTTTTCATACACAAATACCAGAGTAGCGGAAGACTTACAATAACTTATGTTGGTATTTTTAACTGCACTCCATTAAATAGATTTAAGTAGGATTATCCGCAAGCGCACAGATATCATACCGGTGTCACATTTTACCCGAAGGTTTTAAATATCGTATCCACAGGAACAATTTGTGATGATGACAACGTCTCGTAGACTTAACCCTACAATTAGGCTAGATCATATCAAGAAAAAGGAAATAGCTAATGTACTCTAGTTCTGACTCCGGTAAACTTTGTATAATATCGTCTTATCGGACAAGTGACCTAAATAGGAGAAGAAACAGAGTAATCTTCCTACCAGACACCTATAAGCCTATCAGTCCTATCAACTGGAAGTGGACTACAGAAGATTCAACGTAGCTATAAAGTCACCTACGCGAGCTACCACTATCCGGCTGATCAGGGGACATTCACAAGTAAATCTAGCCTAGGCACCACGCCTACACTACGAAATACTACTTCAACCAAGTAATGACCAAGATCAAAGCACTCAATATGAGATGTGAACCAAAGAACGAATAAGAACAAGTTGCTTACTTAAATCGGAATGGTAAATACAAAAGTACCTCGTAACGCAGCTCTCGGGCGAGGGAGTGAATCCGTAAGAATACAGACCATGAAGAAGCGCCGACATGCCGAAACTCCTCCGAATCTCTACTCTTCTACTCAATCTCTCTAATCTCTAAACAAGACTAGATCTAGAAGAACTAGTCTCTCCTAATTGCTACATCTAGATGAACTAGATCTAGATGAACTAGACCTAGATCAACTAGAGGGACCCTAACCCTAATTATGTAGAGAATATGAAGCACCGGGGTGAAGAATGCCCCTAGGAGGGGCCTTGGGGCGTCATTATATAGGCCGAGGTGGAGTAGGGGGCAAGGAACCGCCACGTCGGCGATCCCGTCTTCATCTCATGTGTACCGTCGGATCAAACCGACCTAAAATCGACGTAGGGATGCTTTGATTGGCTTCCAAGGAACCGTGGGAGGAAGACTCCAGAAGGCGGCGGCGAGGGGCGACCTAGGGCGCCGGCCGGCCCCAAGGTGGGGCCGGCCGGCCCCACCTAGGCTCCCTCTGCGGGCCCCGCCGCCGGTGTCTTCTAGACCCTTCCTGAGTCCGATGATAATGTTGCTCCGACGTGGATCAGTTTCGTGATAATTTTGCACTAGAATCCCTCTTTTTCAGCTTTTCTGAAAATCACCCCGAAAATACGTAATATGCAAAACTCGTGGAAATTGTCGGTTAAAACCCTAGACTAGTGTGTTTTCATGTTCTCCTTCGGGTTTAAAGTGCTAGTAAAAGTTGACGTTAACGACCGTCAACAATAACCCTCAAGCTTACCTTTTGCAAGTCCCTTGGCAAACAACCCAAGATCTAGTTATTAATAAACTTGGATCAGGAGTTGCTGCAATACTTTTATCTCTTTTAAGCACACTTGCTTTTAAACATAAATTTTCATTTGGTTTAGACAAAACTGCCCTAACTTTTAAACTTACCCATTTTACCTTTAACTATAGAGCTTTTCCAGCTTTTGCATAAGTCTTGAGCAATCGAAAGATAGGACAATCAAGTCAAGCACTATGTCTCAAATTCTTCACAATACCAATATTCCGGAGTTTTGTAAGTTTTCGAAATAAAACTCAGAGCTTAATTGTATGACACCCTCAAGTCTCTTATTATATAGTATTTATGGATCTCACTGAGGCATTAATAAGGTCATGCCTTTCTACAACTAAGCATTTATAGTGGAGCTCATAGGAGTGGCAATAACAAGGATGAACATACTTGCAATTCATATATTGTAAAGTCAAACAATGGATCCAAAGAGAATCAAGGTATTCAATCAAATCAAGATGTGCATGTGTATGAAATATGTGGATAGGTGTATGTATGGTATTTAGTGGCTAATCCTAATTCTACTTTTGCTCTTTAAAAATAACTTCCTCCTTAGAACTTAGAACTCTTCGCGGGAAAACATGGGCTATCTTTATTCTCTCTCTCTTTTTTTTAATTAATCTGGGAGGCGGGCATCTATGTACCCATTGTTTTAATGCTAGGACACTTGTCCATCTTTTACTCCCATTTTTTTTCACTCTTCTCTTTTTTTCAATACTTTTACATAGCCACATGCATCCTTTGAATATAAATAATTGGAGAGATAATGATAAGAACTTAGACCAATTAAACGGGGGTTGTCCTATAGGGTATATTTTTAGGTGTTTACTCCTGGTGTAGGAGAAAAAATATTTTTAAAGTGGATCTAGATGAAAGTGGAAATGACTACGCTTATATCCTAGAGTAGGAGTAATGCATATATGGGTGGAGTGCGTGAGTGATCTTGATTTTAAAAGCATGACAAGACTCTCATAAGGTATACAACAAAGGTTGACGAAACTCAATATAAAGCAAGCAAAGCATGAATGTGCAAAGGGTTTCCTAACTCTAAATGTATCATATATGGCTTTGGTAGGAATTTAAACTTCGTCATACAAGAGATCATCATGTAAGATTTTTGGTTTTCAAAATAAATCTCCAGAACTTAGTAATGCTAGGAATAAGATAAATAGCAGCTTAGACCTTCATGTATCATATCAATCAATTACTTAGACTTTAGCTCAATCATATGCCTCCACAAATTTCAGGTTCAGAGTAAATTCTTATATCAAAGTAGTTATGTCCAAAACTTAGGAAAATCTATGGTTAAAAACTAGGCACTTGAAAGGAATTATAGTAGAGCAACTATTCATCAATTCCACTTTAAAAGATTAGAGAGAGAGTTCTTCAAACATACTTTAATTATTAAATCTAACACAGACTATAGCTTTCTAAAATAAAACTAATAGTAAAGACATACCTTAATCACGATGATAACGGAGGTGCGTCTCCCCCAAGCTAATCCCTTCGATCGCGTCGAGCCTTCATGTGCCCGAATATTTTTGTGTTTTTCTTAATTAAGGGTGAGCCTTCATGTGCTCACATATTTTTGGTATTTTTAAATTTTCCTATGATACTATTGTGAACCTTCATGTGCTCACATATTTTTGGTATTTTATGACTATATAAAGTAGACTCAATAATCGCCTAGGTATAGTTACCTGATAACTAGGGGATGCTCCTCCCCCAAGCTAGATATTTACAATACTTGGTGTTGATGATCTTCAGAGTGAGCTAACCAGTAGCAGTCCTGGTGGATGCCACTAATAGACTCTCTCCTTGTCATAATGTTGTTCCTGCATAATTATACTCCAACAAAAAAAACAAAACTCGAGGCTCGAATTTAATAATAGGTTAGCGGTCAGCCAATAAGTGATTGATTATTCTTTGAGTTGATTTGAATTGATGTGTTCTAGCAGGATTCTCTTTTTAGAATTTTCTAGTTTAATCATGCAGAAATTAAATATGTGTGCATGATATATTTATAGTTGTTTTTTTATGCCTCCACAGAGAATATTTATTCTTATGGGGCTTAGGTTTTTTTTTTCATAATGCAAGAATGTAAATACAGAAACTATTATTATTATTTATGCCACCACAAGTAAATATTCCTATAGGGTTACCATAAGTTTATTCACGTGGAGCTTTTAATATTTTATGATGCAGTAAATAAAGCAATAAAGATCTTTATTTTCTTTTTAATACTTATGAAGATGAATATGAAATTATTAATATAGATTGGAATACTAATTAATTAGATAACATACCATATTACCTTATGGTAAAGGTACAAAATTTAAAGTTTACCGATAGGTCTTCTTCTTTCACTCTTGTGTATCTCTCCATCTTGAGAGATGGAGGTCTTAATAGTTGCATATCTCTAGTGATGATGATGTCACCTTTGTTCTTTGATTTGGCCAATAGGTTGAAGTAGAGCTTTAATAGTATTTGGCAAAGCATCTTGCTCAGTGTGCATGCTCATAGAACTTTCACTTGTAGAATTAATAAACTTTGCTCGACGTGTTGTCCTGTTTGCAAAATCAAGGTAGAGATCAAGTGCATGGGCTCTGGCTGGTGGTAAAACACCAACAGAACCAAATCTATTTCTTTATTTATTTTTCTCTATCCTTAGGCACAATGAACAAGATAAAGTTGATGTTACATGATTTGTTTATTTACAAGTGGTAAGATCAAAAGATTAAACATTTAATATTGCATTTAAGTTTACATGGCAGAAAAGAACGAAATTGCTTAACCAATGGAAGGAATGTCTATCTATAAATTTTTCACATGAGTATGACTGTCGTCTTCCCAAGATTGAATATAATGTTTTAACTTGTTTGGTTAAGACCGAGATTAAGAGAATAGTGCCATGAATAATCTTAAAAGACAAACCATGTTGAGTTAATCAGGTTAATCAATTTAAATTGTAACTCAACATGTTTGTATTTTAATTTATGTGTACATCAAGATCAAGAGAAGAGCAGTGACCACTTACCTTAGAATATTACCTTTATTATTAGAGCGTGATAGCACTAAGTGATGAAGGGTAAATGACCTGGTGGTCCTTCCTCTTGAATCTTGAATTGCTCATGGACATCTTGTCTCCTCTGTTGCATCTATTCTTTTACCATCTTTTGCTTCTTTGATCTTTTGACTCTTTTCACTCCAGTTATTATTATGCAGTTCTTTTATTCATGATGAATGCGCTGTGTCTTCCTCCATAAAGTTATTAAAGTTCAGCATGTACTCTGTCTCATCTCTAATTCGAATTCCTCTCATGACTTACCCAAATTAATTTTGAGAATTTCCTACAGGGGTTAGTCCGACAAAATATCCAATGTCTACATAAGCTAATTTTAGATCAATAGCCAAACCAAACTCCATGTCTAATCTGACTAAGGTAGACTACTTAACCTAAGCACCACGCTTAATTTAAAAAGCCTATGAAAATACCCAATTATCGTACTTTCAAACCAAAACATACTAGCATAGACAAAGATAACATAAAAGCATTGTAGAGGTTTATTCAAAAAGAGATAAAAAAGCATGATTAACAAATTGAATAAAGGTAGAGACAACCAATATTAGCAACATAGGATTTAAGATTTTTCAAATAAGCCCATTCCCCCAAGCTGAAATTTTGCAAAGTAAATATAAGCTTGAATGGATGTAATTCAAAATTGCATAATGGTTGTTTTGACATACCTGGTGCTGCCATTAGTTATTTTCTTACTTCAACCCTGAAATGGTTAGTGACAAAAATACCCAAGAGAATATTTTGATAATTATATTTCTATGCTCAATTTATTTTCTAAGAGTGGTTATTTTGGGACACAAAGTTGTTCTTAGAAAACCTTTTGATTATCCAGTTTGTGAAGGGGTTTTCTTTAGAACTTTAGCCTTTGTGTACCTATATCAAGATTACAACGAGATCTACAATATTTATGATAAACATATGCATCTACAACCTCCCACTTAATGATTTTATGAATAGGTAGAATAAGAGGGTCGAAGATCTCGTGTGTGGTAATATTAGAGAGACCAAAAGATTCAGAAGAGTTCTCATATGAGCATGGATTTGATAAAGTGTTAATGAGATAATTTCCATGCTCATCGATGTAATCTCCCTTTTCAAACTCCAAGGGTGTCTCTTCATGGTTGTCTATAGGCAACAAGTTTGTCTCTATTATTTTATGCCTATGACATTTATTAGATGTTTTTATTTTATAGGATTTCCCATGAATTGATGTCTCCAAGGTTGGTCTTATCTAAAGCTTTCTCTAAACTTAGGTGGGTTATGTTTATTAAAGGAATTAATTTAAGCTCACCATTTGAATTTAAACCAAGTTTAGATGCTAGTGCTAAAGCTTCGTCTTCTTCCATCCGTTTTTACAATGGCATATGTATTTCTAGTATGTTTTACGCATTCCCGCCATTGTCGTTGCTCTTCTTGGGGATTCCTATAATCTTCATGACTCCTATTTTTAGGATGTCTTGATAGATTTCTGGGGTTATTATGAAGTTTAGTAGAAAGAGCATAAAAAGATTCATTGGGGTCAAGGATGGGTTTAGAGATGGGTTCAAAGACATTTATTGTGGGCATAGAAGGGGAGAAGATAGAATTTATTCCTAAGTGGCTTGGCTCTCCTTCTATGGCATCACTTGACATGCCATCCTTGAACTCTTCCCAATGCCTTTTTAGAAGGGAGAGGAAAGTTGACTATACTTTTCCTAAGATGCTCTTTTGAGAAGATCTGATGTGTATTGATTTATGAGCATCTTAGCCAACTGGAAGTCTAAATCATCAAAGTGGAATTTCAAAGGTTTAGGATCGATAGCTAAATCTTGGGAAATAAAATAATTGTGTTTTAGCTACCAAGACTTCCGTGTCTAGTTCGGGTTATAAGTTCTTCTCTTCATCCGAGAAGGGTTTATCCCGAATGATATTAATTAAACATGGGCGCAGCTCATAGCCAGGTGTTATGATAGGTTCTATAGATTTTGGTGGCCCAAAGCTTTCGTGCATGCCATAAAGACAGATAAAAAATATAATTAAAAGCATCCATAAGGATGAACACAAAAATAATGAAGAGAATGGGATAAAACAGGATTGAAGGCATCCATAAGGATGAACACAAAAATAATGAAGAGATTGGGATAAAATAAGAAAAGATAAAAGTATAATACAAGATTAAGCTAGACTAAGTCAAAATCAGCAAAACCGTCCCAAGAACGGCGCCCAAAAAATGCCTGTTGGTATTTTTAATCGCACTCCATTAAATAGATTTAAGTAGGATTATCCGCGCAAGTTTACGAGATATCATACCAGTGTCACATTTTACCCGGAGGTTTTAAATATCGTATCCATAGGGAACAGCTGTGATGATGACAACGTCTATAGACTTAACCCTACAATTAGGCTAGATCATATCAAGAAAAAGGAAATAGCTAATGTACTCTAGTTCTGACTCCGGTAAACTTTGTATAATATCGTCTTATCGGACAAGTGACCTGAATAGGAGAAGAAACAGAGTAATCTTCCTACCAGACACCTATAAGCCTATCAGTCCTATCAACGAGAAGTGGACTACAGAGGATTCAACGTAGCTATAAAGTCACCTACGCGAGCTACCACTATCCGGCTGATCAGGGGACATTCACAAGTAAATCTAGCCTAGGCACCACGCCTACACTACGAAATACTACTTCAACCAAGTAATGACCAAGACCAAAGCACTCAATATGAGATGTGAACCAAAGAACGAATAAGAACAAGTTGCTTACTTAAATCGGAATGGTAAATACAAAAGTACCTCGTAACGCTAGCCTCAGGGCGCGGGGAGCTGAATCCGTAAGAATACTGACCATGAAGAAGCGCCGACATGCCGGAACTCCTCCGCAATCTCTACTCCTCTACTCAATCTCTCTAATATCTAAACAAGACTAGATCTAGAAGAACTAGTCTGTCCTAATTGCTACATCTAGATGAACTAGATCTAGATGAACTAGAACTAGATCAACTAGAGAGACCCTAACCCTAATTATGTAGAGAATATGAAGCAATAGGGGTGTAGAATGCCCCTAGGAGGGGCCTTGGGGCGTCATTATATAGGCCGAGGTGGAGTAGGGGGCAAGGAACCGCCACGTCAGCGATCCGCGTCTTCATCTCATGTGCACCGTCGGATCAAACCGACCTAAAATTGACGTAGGGATGCTTTGATTGGCTTCCAAGGAACCGTGGGAGGAAGACTCCAGAAGGCGGCGGCGAGAGGGCGACCTAGGGCGCCGACCGGCCCCAGGGTTCCTAGCCTGGGGTTGATCGATGAGGACGTCGATCTCCTAAGGGGGTGAGGATGTAACACCCCGGCCCAGGGTTTAAAAGGATTGATATGATACTCATACCAATAAGTTGTAACTTTTTTCTGGAAGCTCATCTTGAAAGAACTTCAGGGTTAAGCGTGCTTGGCCTGGAGTAATTTCAGGATGGGTGACCGACCGGGAATTCGTTCCCGGGTGCGCATGAGTGAGGACAAAGTGCGTAGAAAAGACTGGTGTTGGTCTGTGAGGTTAGTATTGGTCCTATTAAAACTGTCAAATGTAAGCGGGCCCGGCCTCGAGGAGGCGGGACGTTACATCTAGTATTGCCAGACATCTGTTATAAACATGATCATATTTATTCACAAGCAGATTTATTAAAGTTTAAAACATTAGTACAAGCCGGTCACACATGGGTTCACTTCTTAATATTACAGGTCCACTCACAGGCGGGACATACCCAGGTTGACTACTTAGCATATAAAGGTAACTATTTTACACATCTCTCTCTCAGAAAACTCAGACGCCTGACTCATTGCCCGCGACTGACTCGTCTGCCTCGGACTCCTCAGTTGGTGTCGGGTACACCTCCGGTGACTCCACGGAACCCAAGTCGCCCGCGGCTACCTGCTGCTGATACAGAGGATCGTGGAGGTTGTACTGATGATGGACTTCCTCATGTAAGGCTGCATTGTAGGCTTGGAGACCATTCACCTGAGCCTGCAACTCCTCAATGTAGTCGTACCCATCGTTCCTCTGATTCACCGCGCCCTGCAGCTCATGCTGAAGACGGGCAATGGTCATTTGGAGCTTGTGGATGGTGCGAAGGCCCGACTGCTCCTGCCTCAGCTGACCTGCTAACTCGGACTTCACCTCGTCCCTCTCGACAATTGCTATCCCACGCTCCTTGGTGACTGCAGCCAACTCGGCAGACAACTGAGCCATCTTCTGCTTTTTGGTTATCTTCTTCTCAGGCTTTGGCTCGCTCGGTCCAGCCTCAGCATCATTGCGACGCGGTGCCAGCTGGTGGCGTGGCACACCTTCTGCTTTTTGGTTATCTTCTTCTCAGGCTTTGGCTCGCTCGGTCCAGCCTCAGCATCATCATTGACGCGGTGCCGGTGGTGGCGTGGCACACCCTTAGAACCGGTCATCTTGCGAGCGATGCCGCTTTGGTACGGGCCATCCTGCAGAAAGTAGAGATAGAGTCTGTAAGATTGAGAGCCTTAGAGTCAGCAAGAATAGGATTGATTTTTACTTAGCCCAACCACTTTTTATCGGGGATAAAATTTTTAAACATGTAAATTAAACATGATGCATGATCGAACCTACGGATTAAGCAAAAACTTTTTAAACTAACATAAGCATACTTTTTTAGTAATATAGGGCAAAAAGAAAAAACACATGATACTCCGCTTAAGACTTTTCTTTAAATAACACCTAAGAAGGTTACAAGAAAGAATTAAGACGGAGCAAAAGCAATTTGAGCAAAACCACTTTTAACTTTTGGATCCAAAACATTTTGAAGTTTTGAAAAGTAACACTGTGAGTATCTTTGTAAGTACCGCTCTGATACCCTCTGTGGCAGAACCTTCTAAATTATATGGCCCACAAGCATCTGACATTGTCCCTAAGACCTCTGTCGGTTATGCTTGTACACCGCATAACTTAGAATGTTCCGTCGGGTGGATCTCCGATAAACCACGATTACTCTAGGATCGATACTTACAGAGACATCACGGTATTACAACAGTTTTCATACACAAATACGAGTAGCGGAAGACTTACAATAACTTAATTTACAAACCTTTTGTAAAACTTATACAAACCAGAGTAGCATTATTACAAACCAGCGGAAGTATCATTATATAACTTTATTACAAACCACCCAACAAAAGTGCTTTGCCCAAGAGCCACACAACCTATTCCTCATCCGATCCTTCTTCGATAACCGTCATGCAACAAGGGCCGTAGCACTCTTGTCCATGCGGTTCACCTGCAACAGGGGTTAAACAAACCCTGAGTACAAAAAGTACTCCGCAAGACTTACCCGACTAAAAATTTGGGAGAAGACTCAGGAATGCTGGCTAATGGGAATCAAGGTGAGGCTTTAGCAAGATCAAAGACACCCTTTTTGCGAAAAGAGACTAAGCCAGTCCTTATTATAACAGTCACTTGTCAAACATATGCCGAATTCAAAACCTTTCATTCTCACAACTTTCATCATTACTACGATGCTGGTGCAAGGATCAAGTCTCCCATATCGTGGAGCAACGACGATTCGAATCGCTTTATATACCCAATTTGGAGCTTCCTAGCCACACGATGTATGCAGGACCAAACATCTTTACATACATCAACTCAACGCTTAGATTTCTCCATACTAGAACGGGTGTACAAGTACACCACCTCTACGGCCTTTCGGTCGCCGGGCGGTGCGCATCGTAGGATGGGTACACACTCTTGTCCGTTCTAGTAACGAATAGTCCAAGTGGAGCTTACCACCATTAGCATGCGACTAGTACTATCCAATAACCTCATGATCCAAGGGCCAAGGCAACGAACGGTGCTTAACCGACTCATAAGTGGACGACACTACACCAGGGCACTAGCCCATCCTGGTGCAAGTCACTCCACCCGGTCTCGATTTATTCATCATCATGCTCTTGTGGTGTACCCTTGACCCCGTCGGAACAAGGATAAACGACAAGCAACATCAGGTTTTCATAAATTCCCTTCAGGGAGTATTGTTATCACACTTTTAAAAACAGTTTATCAAAACCCTACACTAGTGGCAAGGCTAAGCGTATACTAAGCATTTCGAAATCAAAACAGGTATACAGGGTAATGTATCAAGGTACGGTAAATGCATCAAAGTAGGATATCACACAACTCCTACACCTAATGCATTATATCATCACATGAAATCATAAAAACTTTTCGAAATACAAGGACGGGTTTGAATGTATCCGGGGCATGCCTTGGGGCTCGGAGAAGTGAGGTTCAGGGATGGCACTACCGGGATCTGGACCAACCTCTTCGTACTGGACACCTTCTTCAGGGTTAGGAGTTGGATCAACTCCTTCCTCGGGCGGCACAACTATACGAATGAAATGCAAGATCACAATGCAGAAAATAAGACATGCGATAATGATGCGACGTTTGTTAACCTATCTTGAGTACAACTTTCCTTCACGGTAACCTTGCACTAAGAAGGTATAACTAGCGTCGACGATGACGGACTAACAATACGCAATCAACATAAAATGCCGAAGGTCATTAGGGTAAATGACCTAGGGTCATCACCCAATCCTAAAATCAAGCAACGCTAATAGTGATTAAGAGTGATTACTAATTTATTAACCATTTTTTACAGTTGTTGAAAGCCACTAATTAACTTGCTAATTGGAGATTAATTAAACCCTAATTAAGCAAATAATTAACAAATTAAACATTAATTATTTAAGGTATTAATTAAGTATAATACAAGAATTAGTCAAAACAGGATCAAACTTCATAATTAAGATCATCATCATCTAATTAGCACACAAAACAAATTTCATGATTTTTGGACTTATATTTTATTTATTAAAAATCATGGAAGTTGCATTTATCAATTAAAGGAGCAAATTATAGCACAATTAAATTTTATTGGAAAACCAGAGTTAGCATTTTTCCTTGACAGAGCTTAACACAGAGAGAGCACATACATATTTTTCTTGCATTTTTATTTGCCCAAACAAAATTCTAACAAAAAGGTGAAAACTAGTTTCAGAAAAGCATAAAAGAAAAAAGAAAAATATTTTTCTTCTTCCCCCTCTTGTGCGGCCCGGTTCGCCCGCCGCGGCCCGGCCTGCGAGCGCGCTCTCTCCTCTCTCTCTCTCACGCTGACAGGCGGGCCAGGCCTGTCAACCCCTCCTTCTTCTTCCTCTCTCCCGCGCCCAAAGACAAGGTGACGGGGCGGCGGTCGTCCGACGTTTCGCCGACGGCGACCTCTCCGGCGCAACCAACTACACCGGCGAACTCTACTCATCAAGCCGCACCCAACGAGGTATCATACGCCTTTTCTCACGCACCGGAGCTCGCACACAGCGGCCATGGCGGCTTCGGCGGCGACGGCAAGACGGGTTACTCGCCACCGGAGAGCCCGGTGAGACCTCGCACTCCAACATGATCAGCGGTTCACAACGAACACGATACTACACGAAAACGACTCTGCGCAGGACGGGGAGTGCACGGCGGCGAACGCGGCACTAGAGACACGGCGGCGCTCTCCGGCATGCCACTGTTCCGGCTAAACGGCGACGATTCTAGCGCAACCAACACCCCTAAAAGATTCAGTGGCTCACCACGACTTCAAAACAACGGCGCAGAGAGCTTGGAGATGGGTGGAAGGTGGTTGACGGCGGCGGCAGTGACTGCGGTGGCGTGAACACGGTGAGCTCGTCGGCGTTCCGGTGTTTTCGGTGAGGCGCTGCACAAGGCAAGGAGTCGATGGTGTTCAGTGTGGTTAAGCAAAGCTAACCAAGCAAATGGTGGAGCTGGAGATACCTCAGAGAGCGCCCGGCGAGGTGCGGATGCCCACTGCGGCGGCGGTTGGCCGGAGATGAGGAGGATGACGTCGCTCGGGCAATTCCAGCGACTAGAAATAGTGATTGGTGGCTTGTTGAGTTCGCAAGGACGTAGCGGAGCTGATGGCAAGCTATTGGAAATGGTGGCGGTGTGTGGAGCGCGAATTCGACAGAGAGATCACGGCGGCCGGCGGTGAGCAGAAAAGAAAGAGGAGGAAAATTGGCGGCCGGCTCGAGCTCTTATAGGGCAAGGAAGTGCTCGACATGTGGACGGAGGCTTCGCGACGGCCGTGAGCTGGTTGGTGACGCGCGAAGGCCGGGAATTCGCCGGAACGGCCACGGCGACGGCGGCCGACCGACCGGCATGGGCAAGGATGAGGTGCCCCCCTGCTCATCATCGTAGCAAAGCCAGCTCTTATTTCCATTTTCAAAATTACTTTTAAAACTTGAACTGTACACAAAAATCTCCCAAAATATCAATTGTGCAACTTTTTGTGCTCTACAACTTTGATTTAAGAAGTTTTGTCAGAATCTAATTAGTTTTTGAATTTGGATTTCAAATTTGAAAAAGGACAAAACCCTAACCTTTGGGATTTCAAAATTACTTTTTAAATTTTGAATAAAAGATGAAAATATCCAAAAATAAAAGTTGTTCTATTTTTTCAAGGTCTACAACTTTCATTTAGTAAGTTTTTCATGAAACCAAATAATTTTTTAATTGAGTTTAAAACTTAAAAGGGGACATTTTCCAATTCAAATAACTTTTTGAAATTACTTCAAATTTTATTCAAAACCTTGAAAAACTTTATATACCAAAGTTGTAGAGCTCAAAGAGATGCACAAATTGTATTTTTGGAGTTTTCCCAAATTTTGAATATTTTGAGATGAAATTGAAAAGGGGGCAGTTTCACTTTGAATTTCAAGCTTTTGAAATGAATTTTCAAATTGGATTCTTGGGCAATTAATTAATGATGAAGTGGCACTTTTTCAAACCCAACCAATGGCACACTTTCAAAGTACAAACTTCATACTTTGAAATGGTGCCAATGGTTAGCAACTTTTATATAGAAAATTAATTATGGTTAGCTTACCAAAATTGAAAGTGAAATTTAATTTCCCACACTTAGCCATCAAGCTAGGGTTTGGGATTTTGAATTCCAAATTCAAATTTGATTCTTCCTTGCACCTCATTTGACTTGTAAAACATGTTTGGGATGTGAGTTAGGGTTAGCCAATCACTTGCAAACATCAAGGTTGATTTTAATTGGTTGCTTTTATAAATAAAAGTAATCATGTGAGTGAAATTTAAATTATCAACACATACACATGTGATATAGAAGAGCTCAAACAAAACCCTAGAATTGGAAACTTATTTTAGTCATTCATATTAGGGTTTTCTAACGATGAATGCTCATGCAATGATGATGATGACATGGCAGGTTTAAGTCAACGTAACTCCAGAGGTGTTACACGCATGGCGTGGGATGAAGTCCGATATACATAACTATGTGTCATCATGTGCTACTTGTCTTCAGGCGAAGCCCGATTGCTCCAAGTACCCGGGTCTGCTCTCTCCCCTCCCTGTGCCTACCGAATCTAGTCATCAGTATGGACTTCATTGAGGGTCTTCCAACTTCAGGGCAGGCTAATTGCATCCTGGTTGTGGTGGATAAGTTCAGTAAATACGCACATTTCATTCCTCTCCACCATCCATTTTCTACCAAGAAGGTTGCCCAAGTATTCCTGGACTCAGTGTTCCGACTTCATGGGCTGCCTGCGCACATCATCTCAGATCGAGATCCTATTTTCACAAGCATCTTCTGGAAGGAGCTCTTCAACTTGGCCCAAGTTAAGCTTTGCCTCAGCTCGGCGTACCATCCCCAGTCGGACGGCCAAACGGAGTGTGTCAATCAGTGTCTGGAGACCTTTCTCCGGTGCTTCGTTCATGCTTGTCCCAAGCAGTGGATCAAATGGATTCCTTTGGCAGAGTTCTGGTACAACTCAAGCTTCCACTCCGCCCTCGGTCGCTCCCCTTTTGAGGTACTATATGGCCACGCCCCTCGACACTTTGGCATATCTGATGCTCTGGTTTCTCCTGTTCCCGACGTCTCTACCATGCTGGAGGAGCGTGCAACAATGCTATCTGTTGTGCATCAGCATCTCTTGCGGGCACAACAGCGAATGAAGCATCAGCCCGACAAGAATCGCTCAGATCGTACCTTCAATGTGGGGGATAAGGTGTGACGGAACCGACCAATCCATCCGAGATTAAGCATAACTGTCCCCGTTAATAACGTTGACACGTATACACCGCTTCTCAAATAAACCCGGTAGTCCGCCGAGTGTCACGAAGGACCTCGGTGAATCATCTTACATCCAGGATCACATGATTAAGGAAACATCATACATCAGTATACAAAGTTTACAAGCGGATAATAATTACAACCTGAGTTCTAAGTGATTACAAAGGCGATTCAAATATATTACATAAAAGTGTTTCTTATTTTCAAATACAACACCGTAAGTTTATTTTATAACACCAGCTTCAATCAAACCTCGTTTACAAACATGAAGAAGAGCGTATAAGATATGGCCATGCCCGTTGGCCTAATCAACACTGCCATCCACAGGGTTAACGCCTGCGATGTAAGACCTTTTAGACAACAAGTCACCTGCAACGATGGGTAAAAACCCTGAGTACTCAATTGTACTCCGCAAGACTTACCCGATAGAGAATAAAAGAAAAGACTCCAAGGATAAATGATTGGCTAAGTATGGTGGAGTTTGTTGGCTAGCAACTTTATGGAAAAGCTTACTATTAGGTTCCAAAATTTTATATATTGGCGGCAAGATTATTATGATGCTATCCATAACTACTTTTGCACCTTTCTAAAACATACACTTGAATTATATAAGCATTCATCTACAGATAAGGTACCAATTAGAATCCTTTCAATATCAACAGTGAATTTCATCTCTTTTACTACGTCTCTGCGACAAGGTATAAGTTTCTCACTATCCGGGAGAGACGGCGATTCGAATCGATTACACCAGCTGGGTAAGCCCGTATCACACACCCGCATGAGTTTGTACTTCACCCGCGTGGATTACATCGAAGAATAGGATTGAACCGTTTCGCAAAACTGATGGTACCGCATCCTCACAAGCCATGCCCGTTCAGCCCGTAGCCCGTAGTCATGCAGGGTTTTGGATCGATACCCTCTCCACCAGTTACTCTCCTCCCGGCAATGCTAACGATTCAATTCCTACCTCGAACGAGCTAATCGGTTTCGCAAAGTCGAAACGAGTTATTCGGCTGCTATGTGAAGGTACATTCAATCTCACACCTAGACCAGAGTGCAGTGCGGTCCTTAATCGACTCAGACGGGAAAACTAGAAGCATACAAGACCTCCATATCCTGTAGCATCTCCAACACCGTGTCCCGTCCGGTCTCCAATTATCGTTCACCTCATGTTTAAGGATATCACATGTACCAGCCTAAATGTTGCGGATGACAGGAAATCATCCGGCTTCTTACTAATCTAAGCATGGCTAAGCATAACACTGTCTATCCAATCTAGTATTGTAACCAGGTTCATTTAGTGGACAAGGTAGTAATGCAACAACGGTGTCACTGCCGAAGTACACTAACCTCGAATTCTCCACGTTTCACCGAGGCAAGCCCCGGAGCATTTTAAATACCCTATTCTATCTTTTTGAAATAGAAGTAATCTTTTCTTTATATAATATTGTGATGTGCATTAAGTTGTCAGAAGTTGGTTGACACCGTTGTTGCATTACTACCTTGTCCACTAAATGAACCTGGTTACAATACTAGATTGGATAGACAGTGTTATGCTTAGCCATGCTTAGATTAGTAAGAAGCTGGATGATTTCCTGTCATCCACAACATTTAGGCTGGTACATGTGATATCCTTAAACATGAGGTGAACGATAATTGGAGACCGAACGGGACACGGAGTTGGAGATGCTACAAGATATGGAGGTCTTGTATGCTTCTAGTTTTCCCGTCTGAGTCGATTAAGGACCGCATGCATCCGGGTCTAGGTGTGAGATTGAACGTACCTTCACATAGCAGTCGAATAACTCGTTTCGACTGCGAAACCGATTAGCTTGTTCGAGGTAGGAATTGAATCGTTAGCATTGCTGGGAGGAGAGTAACTGGTGGAGAGGGTACTAATCCAAAACCCTGCATGACTACAGGCTACGGGCTGAACGGGCATGACTTGTGAGGATGCGGTACCATCAGTTTTGCAAAATGGTTCAATCCTATTCTTCGAATAGAGTGAATGGTAATCTGCGCGGGTGAAGTACAAACTCATGCGGGTGTGTGATACGGGCTTACCCAGCTGGTGTAATCGATTCGAATCTCCGTCTCTCCCGGATAGTGAGAAACTTATACCTTGTCGAGAGACGTAGTAAAAGAGATGAAATTCACTGTTGATATTGAAAGGATTCTAATTGGTACCTTATCTGTAGATGAATGCTTATATAATTCAAGTGTATGTTTTAGAAAGGTGCAAAAGTAGTTATGGATAGCATCATAATAATCTTGCCGCCAATATATAAAATTTTGGAACCTAATAATAAGCTTTTCCGCAAAAGTTGCTAGCCAACAAACTCCACCATACTTAGCCAATCATTTATCTTTGGAGTCTTTTCTTTTATTCTCTGTCGGGTAAGTATTGCGGAGTACAATTGAGTACTCAGGGTTTTTACCCATCGTTGCAGGTGACTTGTTGTGTGAAAGGTCTTACATCGCATGCGTTAACCCTGTGGATGGCAGTGTTGATTAGGCCAACGGGCATGGCCATATCTTATACACTCTTCTTCATGCTGTAAACGAGGTTTGATTGAAGCTGGTGTTATAAAATAAACTTACGGTGTTGTATTTGAAAATAAGAAACACTTTTATGTAATATATTTGAACCGCCTTTGTAATCACTTAGAACTCAGGTTGTAATTATTATCCGCTGTAAACTTTGTATACTGATGTATGATGTTTCCTTAATCATGTGATCCTGGATGTAAGATGATTTACCGAGGTCCTTCATGACACTCGGCGGACTACCGGGTTCATTTGAGAAGCGGTGTATACGTGTCAACGTTATTAACGGGGACAGTTATGCTTAATCTCGGATGGATTGGTCGGTTCCGTCACATAAGGTGTTCCTTCGCCTGCAGCCTTATGTTCAGTCTTCTCTAGCACCGCGCTCTCACCATAAGTTATGCTTCAAGTATTTTGGGCCTTTCAAGATTCTCAGCAAGGTTGGCAGTGTTGCTTACAAGCTGGACCTTCCCCCAACGTCTGCTCTGCACCCAGTCTTTCACGTGTCCTTGCTGAAGCCAGCCCCTGCCAACTCCTCCAACACGGTAATGCCGCAGTTACCTGAATTTGCTGATGACTTGCAGATACCTGAGCAGGTGCTTCAGCGTCGTCTCCACCACCGTGGTGACCACGCCGTTCAACAACTCCTCATCAAGTGGTCCGGCCTTGATCAAGATCTGGCGACATGGGAAGATGCTGACGCTATTCAGCAGTGCTTCCCTGCTGCTCCGGCGTGGGGACACACCGGGTCCCAAGGGGGGGTGTCAGCACTCCTCATCCTGGTGAAGCCCAAGCATCCCCAAGGCCCAGAAGAGGAATACGACCCAAGAGGCCCAACACTCAAGTGACGGGCGCTGAGTGGTCCTGCGCGTCCTGCTCGGTGACCCAAGAGAAGAAAGAGGATAAGTAGTAAAAGGCGATCCAAACTCTGTAACAAACATTACAACTTCTCTATTACTATCCTTAACCGGCTTGTCGCCGGCGGCTCCTCCCCTCTCTTCCTCTCTTCCTCCTCGTCGGACCTCCGCTGCATCGAGCGGGGTCTAACACGGAGTGGCTTTCCCTTCTCGATCTTTCCCTTGTAATCATTTGAGGCCTCTAATCATTTCCCTTCTCGATTTGGCTGGCCGTCTTCGGTCGCAACGGAACGAGCACGGTCACACGGGGACGTGATTAGAATCGAGATCGGACGGTTGAGAGACGAGTTGTCAAAGTCTCAAAACGGGGGGGGGGTGATTGTACACGTGCTCACACTTGTTTTTTTTTTCTGAAAATAAGTAAATATGTCCTGGGATAAAAAAAACCGATGAACATTCATACAGAAAAACAATAAGAATGGTGCATATATGTCTATATGTACTTGCCATCCTTTAAATCAATTCTTAAAAAAATATTATATCCTGGTCATTAAGATTCTCTCCTCGATACTACTTTCTCCCGCACCCATTCATCTACTATATCTTACTCTATATCATAAAATGAACCCACACGTCTTTTTTTTCTGACAAAAGACATATAACCACATTTCAATTAAGCAATAGACGAGTGAAAAGCTCCTTTTCTTCCTCGCCCTTCTCCCCGCGTCGCCCCCCTCTCCTGCCATAGCCGCAAAGCGCTACCGTACCCTACTGTGCTAGTCACTACCCAGGCACGCCGTCCAGCCACCCTCCCAGCCGTGCATAAGTAGGTCAATAGCCTTATTGTTATTATTTTCTATAAATACTCAATTGCTTATTATTTCTTTGGTTACAATATTTTTTTTGTAGTAAAAAAAAGAAAAACGCAACTAGCTCCGGCTTTGAGGGTAGGAACAGGAGGAGTCGATTTCTATATGGAAGTGAGCCCGTGCATATATATTGGAAATATATTTGGATTTAGTTTTTAATAAAATTATTTAAAAAAAATATAAATATGGTGCGTATTTTTTATAAATAATTTAAATTTATGGTATGTATTCACGACGATACTTATCTATATACTCCTATATTGCAAAGACCCACAAAGAGGGTCCCCTCCAATCAGAGTTAAGTATTACCCAAAAATGATGTATGCTGATGTCATTGTTTTGATTTTCCCCACCACTGAATCCTCAACGTACACCACTACGGGTCCTTGCGTATCTCCTCACGCATGGTGCATTCCTGCCTCCTGGAATTCCCACTACACCACTACGCATCGATTGCTTATCTCCTCATGCTTTGTAATCATGCGTTTCTATCTCACGGGCTCCCCCGGCGGCCATCACACGTCCCGTCACGTTTACCCACCCCTTCTATAAAAGGGATCCACCCCCGCCCGTCCAGCAGCGTCGGTGTCGACGTCCTCCTCTGGATCCATGTCCGAGCGCCCTAGCTCCTCGCCTCCATACGTGCGCTATAGAGATTGGCACCGAGGCGGCCAACGGCGACATGAAGTTGGGACAGGGACGCCGCTGGCCCTCCAAGCTTCGGCATTGTGGCAGGTTTTTTTTTCTCGCCGTCCGCCGTCCTCCTTCAAGACACAATCACCGCCCCTGGAATCCGCCGTGGGCCCCGACATCGCGTCGTCAAGAAGCCACGCCCGCGAAGTCGATCGCTGCCGCTGTGGGAGTGGGACCCCAAATCTATGCTCCTACCTCCTCCAATGTTGGTACAAGCGCGCCATTGAGAGTTGGTCAACAAGCTACTCGGCAAGTACAGCAGCACCGAACAACGCTTGAGTTGAGAGGTCGATGCCGCGACCGGTGTGGAGCGGTGGAGGTCGCTGGTCGCTGCCTTGGCGGTGCTTGCGCTTGACGGTCTCCGCCCGTAGCGGCCTCGGAGGAGCCTGCCACCCACCAAAGACAGCCGGCGTGGAGATCGCTGAGCGGAGCTCGGGGATATGGGGTTCTCTTATCTTCGTGGAGCTCGCCGGGCGGAGATCACTGGTGCCATGCTCACCGGGTGGAACTTCCGTATTAGTGTGGGCTAATCTACAATTAGTAGTCTGTAGAACTGTACCAAAAAAGACGAGAGAGAATAACCATGATGAAGGCTCGCGCGTGTCAGAGAAGAAAAGCGAGACAACTGAACGTGGTGGGCCAACTGCAGAATCCGTGGTCTATGAACAAGAATTGCACAACAGGATGATCCTAGGATTGCAGTTTTTTAAGCACATACTTAGAGAGTATATATGCTAATATTTATAGACAGTACTTTATTCCCATATATGATGCTATTTATTTATTTATTTAAGAGATTTACAAAGTCTTAATTCTACAACCTAGCTATGCGCTCAAACGAAAAAAAAATTTGTGCTGTACAATACGTATAACCGATTATATTCAAACTATATATGTGCTCCTCTCAAACTTCGAGCATTAGTTCCCGTGTCATCATTCATGATGTCTATATCTCCTTGATTCAATTCTCATCTCATCGTTCCAATGCAAGGGTACCAAATCGACAAGGAAAGGGGAATTCATCCCATATTACACCAGCACTATAACGCAACCGATAGCCATTTCTTCATGGTGACGCTCCACTTACTATTCCTCTCCTATAATTAATAATTGTTCTTTCCTATTGTATTTGTTTCTGTTCGATTCCTGTCACACTAAATTTATATCTACCAAATATTCAAATAAAAATACATATTTTCAGAGTTTCGCTGTTTTTCACTTTAAGTCTTCTTTTCAAACAACACTATAAAAATTCCCGCAGCAACGCGTGGGGTATTATCTAGTTTAGGGATGGATGTGTGGTGGTGTGGGTTTGGGGAGGGTGGACTGATTGGTGACGTCTGCTCCGACCCTTTCCGGCCGCACACCCAGGCGAGGCAGCTCCGACCCTTTCCGGCCGCACACCCAGGCGAGGCAGCCAGATCCCCAAATCGTTACCTTCCCGAAGCCGACTCGAACCGGAAACCAGGCGATCGCCGATATAAGCAGAGGCAGAGCAGATCCCCTCCTCCCTGTTGTCCCTGCTGGTGCTGGTAAGGTCCCGATCACCTCGGAAGTTCATCCATCTTACTACTCTCAACCCGCCGGCATGTCCTTTCCGGCCGTCAGTGGCCACCGCAGGAGGAGGAGCCCGGAGATGGCTGACACAACCGCTACTCCTTCCGATGCTCCACCAGCTGGCTTCGTTCGAGTGGTTACGCCGGTGCTCGTCGGCGGCGCCGGCGAGACGTGGGCTTACCATGAGTTCGACTACGAGTTGCCAGGCCGCGACGAGGAGCTCCGCCGGCGCCACGCCACCTACTGGGAAGCGGATAATGATCATGATCTGGATCTGGCCTATCCGTTTTTACAGTTACCCAGCCGGAACCGCAAGCGTGCTCGCGTCCTGGACTCCGGCGATGCCATCGAGCAGGGTCTGCGGGTGGCGAGGGCCGGCGACGCCGGGATGCCGGGGGAGTGCGCCGTGTGCCTGGAGGATTTCAACGCCAGCGCGGCGGACACGCTTAGGGTGATGCCCTCGTGCTCCCACGCCTTCCATCCCGACTGTATCTTGAGCTGGCTCCGGGTCAAAGCTGTCTGTCCGCTGTGCCGTCAAGCACTGCCCACGCAGCAGCAGCAGCAGAATAAAGACCAAGACTTTTGAGGACGAAGACGACTCCGACGAAGACGACTCCGACGTTTCTGACGAAGACGAAGACGAAGACGCCGCCGCAAATTATCAGGAGAGCACACCGGCGGTGCCATAACCCTGTCCGCCCTACTCTGCACTGCCTGCAGCAAACAATGGTGGAGCCGTGTGTGCAATTGTTGCCAAATGTAACGAAGCAATATTATCTATCAGCAGATCGATCTACTGTTACTCTACTACCTCTGCAACCTGGTGCTCCATCATCTCGACAGCAATGTAAAATTAAGCCATCAGTTCAGACTCATGTACTTCTATTTTCAGTTTCCTCAGGCAGTGCCATGTGCACGAACTACTGCCTGAAACTCTGTAATCTTTAAACTTTGGCTTTCAGTTTCAGAGCCACTTTATGCAATGAAATCCCAGGTGGGGACTCTCCCCCCTCTGTCAACTTATCAAATAAACTCTAATACCTGTAGCAGATTTGTAATAATAATTGTTATACGTAAACAGAAAGATTGATGTGTTTATCTTCCTATATATAAAATAAAATGTAAAGTAAAACTAAACAAGAAGCACAACTGGGTCATATTGTTCTCTCTTCTTCCTTGGTGCACCACTCTACTTCCATATTTATCTCTCTCCTTGGTGTACTATACTTCTGGCAGTTTTTTCTTCCTTGGTGTACTACTCTACTTCTGGCATTTCTGTAATGTTGTTTAAGTGACCTACTGGCCCATTTCATTACACAAATCCTTCATGTCTGGTCATAATCTGATCAAAATTTTAGAACTTGTTAAACATTACTAGCTTTCATCAAAGTCAAAACATATAAAAAAGCATGCTCAAACTTCATATTCTCAAAAATACTTCCACATCAAATCCCTCCACAAAATTTTAGCCATAAACATCCCATCACTAGCTCAACTTATTTCACAAAATCCAATCACACTCAATGCCCTAAACTTGAGTTCAAATTTTGGATTTAGATCACACTCCATGCCCTAAACTTGAGTTCAAACTTTGAAATCCAAGGAGCTTAAGAGGGAATCGGTAAAATACCAAGACACCGCCAATGCCAACAAGACGCCAACATAATGGCACGACAGGAGGCTCGGTAGAACCGGAAGTTCCCACATAATGCCAGCAGGTTGACGCGATATAAGAGCATAATTTTCAGTGACCCATCACTTGCCTTGCAATGTGTTTCAAAAGGAATATGGGTAATTTACATTTGTTAACAGCCTAAACAGAATCTAAAGCAACAATTTTGTTGTCTTCTATAGACACATAAAGATACTTCAGTACACACCCAGGCAAGATCCGGGCGCCCAAACCTCAGGTCCTCGCACAACTAACGTTACTGGGACCCATTCTTCTTCATCCTCAGAAAGTTAACTAATGTGATTCTGGAGGGAGCACACGTGCCCTGCCTCTTCTTGATGGTGGTCGTCTTCCAAGGCCTCCCATCTCTTACACTGCTCGTGGTTGTTTAGGTCACATTGTAGAACTGCATATATAGACAAAGCCAGGATCAACACTGCAGCATTTTAAGCGAGAAACTTATGTTCAAGCTGTTGAATTTTCTTTGGCTTGGCAACATACTCACCTCACAAACACCGTGCAGAAGCAGCCTCTGAAATGGGTCCTGGACATTCAGCACAAGTGCATCTTTGTCACTAGTATCTTCAATGAAGGCCCTAACTCGTTCCTACAAACATGAAAAAGCATAAACAAGGTGATGTGAGCAACTTTTTATGACAAGTTGGTAGAAACAAGGCCCTAAATCGGCTGGATGAAAAGTTGGTAGAAATGGCGTAAATGAAGTTAAGAAAACCGTAGTCCCAATGAGTGGAAAAGAAAACTCTACTCCATTTTCTAGTGAGTCTAGTATTGGTACCAACTTTTGAAACTCTAAACAAATTTTAGCACAAGGTGGGAAAATGTAGCTACAGGACTTTGGAGAATAGTCACCCAGAATATTTCTTTAGTGCACCATAGAAAAGATTGTAAGAAAGACATATCTGCTTTTACAAGCAAAGTGTTAAGCTGATATAATTTTTTTTATTCTAGAAATGTAACAGTTATTAAACAGCTATTAAATAAACCTAACTAATTTTTTTGAGTCTGGTAATTACAAGTAACAAACTACATGTGGTATTGATGAATTATCTACATGTGCTTAGATAGCAGATGCAGACATACAAATGCATAATATGAACTCTGATGTCTTATTTACAAGAAAAACTAACTAGCTATTCATTATAATCATTTCAGTAAATAGAGGTTCAAACATGATTACTTCCTTTGGACAAAAATAGAATTGGCTCCAATTCAGGGGGGGTCAACTCGAGGAAAGAAGGCAATACTTCATATATTTCAAGCAGATCAGGAAGAAAGTTTCTCTTTATTGCTTCTCTAGTTTGGCGATCAATTCGATGCCAACCGCCGTCCACGTCGCCACCGGGAGGAGGAAGCCCGCTGGTCTGGGTGCCGCCCAGCCCGCATGCTGCCGCCGCGGCCGGTGGCCCCAGCCGAGTGCCGGTGCACCAGCCGCTTGGGCCCAACTGCCGTGCCTCAGCCCCGGACATGGGACGGGTGGCAGGTCGTCCTTTCCGCAGCGCCGGGCTTCAAATAAGCAGCCGGCGTGCGGCTGCACAGGGGCGGTGGCAGCGCCAACCGATCGGGGTGGAGAATGCAGACCGGGCCCGCTGATAGTGCAAGACCGCTGCCTCAATCGCTTCTCTACCGCCCACCGTGTCGCCACCTCCGGGCAGAGGCCCACGCGCCGCTTCAATCGCAAAGGCTTCAACTACTTCGCGAGGATCGCAAGCGCCGCGCCCCACCGCTGAGCCGCCAGCGGGTCGATGGCCGCTTTGTTCGCCAGCACTGGGTGGCCGGGAACCCTCGTGCCGCCAGGAGCGACGCCTCGCTATCGCGGCCGCCGGACACACCGCTTGACGCCGTGGAGGAAAGTGGGAAGCCAGCATCGACAACACGGAGACGCAGCACGAGGTTCTCCGTGGTTGTCCGCTCGGCTGGGCTCCTCCGACATCCTCGCTCGAGGGCGTCCGCGCGCCATCGCGCGGCCACGGCGGCCTGCAGCCGGACGAGGTCGTTATCCGCCACTTTGGCATGGGGCCCTCGGGCTGCACGGCTTTACGCACGCGGTGACGGGCGCGGCCAGCGGGGCGGTGGCTGAGAGAGCAGACAGTCAGCCCGCGAGCCGGGGGCGCACCTACGTCGAGGTAGTCTCCGGCCGACACCGGCCTCCCGCGGCCCCACGGCTCCCACCTCACCGACGGCGACCACGAGGCGGTGGCGCCCTAGTCCAGCCCGAGGCCGACCGCCGCACTCGCCCCCTCTGCGCCTCACCTCGGTGGGCGCCGCCGCCCAGGATCGTAGGACAGGACGGGCGCCACCGTGGGACGCCGGGCGAGGCGCCCGCCCAGGGAATGAGGGGCCGCCAACGGCGCTGTCCCTAGTGGCGCAGGTCTGGCGGCCCAAGGCGCCAAACGCTCCGTGGGTGGAGCCGAACACCGCCTCGGCCGCCCTCCCGGGCGCAACCGCGCCATCGACGTCCGCCCCTCCGACAAAGACCGCCGGCGTCCAGCCAAAAGCGGCGAGCCACCGATGCCCTCGTCATTCTTGATGGGGAAGAGAGCATGGGGACTTCAGGCGGCGAGCAACCCCTTGCAGGAACCGTCACCGCGGCCGCCGGCACCCCCCGAGATCCGGACCCGTCGACACGGCTGGCCCAACACAAGCGAGCTTCGCCGACCAGCCAGGGGGGCGCGCATCGTGGGCAAGCCGTCGAGCGCCCCGTCCGCCGTATGGCTGGATCGGGAGGACGCTCTGGCGAGCCACGACGGCAGCCTGACACCTGGGGACGCGGACGACCACTGCTCTCCCCCACCGGGGTTCGAGCAGCATCAGAGGGAATCTCTCCCCCCCGCATTACCCAAGCTGCAGGCCGCAGGAGAGGGTGATGCCCAACCGACACCGCCCTTGCCGGATCTCCCCAGACGCCGTTGCAGCCCCGTGCGCAGACGTTAGTGAATGGGATAGGCCCCCGAGCCACGGACGCCCGCCGCAGCCACGGGGGTGCAGCCCCGGCGCAAAGAACGGCCTCCCGGGAGATGCCTCCAACAGGAGTGGCTCGGCGGCTCGGAGGACCTCCACTGGTATTCGCCCGAGGAAATTCCGGCAACGCATCCTCGCGCGCAAGAACGCCTCGCCTTGCTGCGCCGCCAACCCAGCAACGCCACAAGTCGGTTGCCGAAAAGGAGCCGGAGAATTGCCGAGCAGCCCCTGTCGAGGGTGCCAGCTTCCAAGCGCGGGGAATACCTCGTCATGAAGCGCATGGGCTTCTTGGAGGGCTGACAAAATCAACACGGCGGCGAAGAAGGCATACGGCAAGTATCTTCGTTGACAAGCTCTCCGCATCGCACGCCGAGGCCATGAGGGTGCTCTTCGCCGATCCGACACGGCCGAGGGGACGCGGGGGCTCGCGCGCCTAAGCGCCCTCGAGGCCGGGACGGCCAACCTACGTTGTTTATTTCGTGAGTAATAGCTCTAGGCTTGGCGCTTAGGGGAGAGAGCCTCTTAGCCAACATGTAATCCCCAAGCGCTCCGCTTGAACTCTGTACCAAAACTCCTTTCTTAAATACAATGATGCGCAAATCTTTTGCGTATTCGAGAAAAAAAAAATTCCCCTTCGTCCACACGATTCCTGGGTTTTTCCGATGATCTTTTCATATGCTGCATCAATCTTGCCTACGAATAAGAAAAAACTTGTTAAGTACAACTGATCCACTAAATTGTATTGTGGAGAGTGATGAACAGAATGTGGATAGCAAGTCAGGCATTGACATCTACATACTTCAGCATCCATATCAATGCTCCTGAAGGCATCCCATTCACCAACACTTGTCCTGCAGAATGCTGACAAGGGCACTTCCTCACCTGCATAATAATATACAAGAGATGAGCTTTTCCAAAGCATACACAGGAAAATATAATGCATGTGATGCCCATGATTAATGGAACAGTGATTCCAGACAAGAATTTGCATAAAAAAAATGTAATTCATAATACAAGAGCAAAAAGCATATGCTTCAGCTAAAAAAAATTTTAGAATTGTAGTCCTTGCGATAGTTTAAACTGGGCATGGTTAAGAGAAGATAGTATCTATGTTTCGGTCAAATGTCAACATAATTTAGAGCTTTTCTGGTACACCATTACATGAAGCAATGCAACAGTTTTGCAACAAACAGTGAAAGTACAATGAGCATATCCTGACTCCAAAATTTTTCAGCGCGTTGTAGAAGTCTTAAAATGTGCATGCTTAAGAGAAGATGATCTTTATGTAACTGGGAACACACCGCAGAGCTGTTCAAGCATACGTATACATGAAGCAATCTAAAACATCTACAACAAGCCGTGCAAAAAAGACAGCAAAGTTCATTGCCATGTTAGTAGAACTGCATTAATAAAAAACTAAAGCTTTATCTGGAGTTTACCCCACATTTCTTCAACATGGAGACGCGGTACAAGCTCAATCAGCAAGCGGTCATTCAACCACTTTCGTGATCTCCGGTTACTGACCTGTGTATATAACACTGTAATGTGTAAACCATCAACAGGCAGGCCTCTAGTACAGACAGCATAAAATGTCTCATATTACATCAGACTTATATTCCATCACATTAAAGCCAGACGCGATTTTGCACAGTTTCGTCTTTTCTGTTTGTCATCACAGAAGATGCACAGAAATTTTTTTGGCTTAAGCATGCATCACATCAAAGAAGAAAAAGGGTGACAAGAGGTACAGAAGGGGGAAAAAAACAGTAAGGATAGCATCGTCACCCTGGTGGCCATGTCCTCGAGGGCCTCGCTCGATCTTCCTCTCGATCAGCTGCGAGCGCGACTTGGCGCCATCGCCTGCGTCCACACGCGACTTGGTAACGGATCGGCG
>JADLZL010004212.1:0-71325 GCA_015844335.1 Chrysopogon serrulatus
CGCTCCGGATCTCCAAACCGTGCGGCTGTCCGATTGAAGTCACGCTTTTTTCGCTTTGCCGGTGCTTGGGCGCAGGTGCGATTTTGTGCCAACAAACCGAAACCGAAAAAATTCGGTTCCGTTTGGTTCCGAGTTCGGGGAACCGAATTACCGAGGTAAATACCGAAACAGAACCGAATTTACCGATATTACCGAACTTACCGAATTTACTTGAAATGTGATAAGTTTGAGTGTTGTTATATTATTAATTGTACTATTATAGACTATTATATTATATATTTTTGGTACTCATACCTATAATCTTATGGACTTTTATATGTATATGTATTTTGCACTATTATTATCTATGAAATCATGTCAAAATTAGTTTTTTGAACCTGCTATTGCATCAGTTCGGTCTCGTTCGGTAAATACCGAAATCGAACCGAATTTACAGATACCGAATTTCCTCGGTACCGAATTTTTAGGAACCGATCGATACTAGTTTTTTAGGAACCGAATTTTGCACGGGTACCGAGTACCGAACCGAATACCGAACCTAGTACCGAACGCCTGGGGTGAATAAATGTGCCCGAGAAGAAATTTCTGAACTTAAAGTCGCATGACTGTCATGTGCTTATGACACAATTGCTTCCAGTTGCATTAAGAGGAATTCTACCTCCACATGTACGTCTGGCCACCGTAAAAGTTATGTACATTCCTCAATGCAATTTCTCGGAGAAGGCAATCAATCCACTAGAACTTCTTTGCTCTCTACGAATGATGTGGTTCAATGTCTTGTTAGCTTTGAGTTAGTGTTCCCTCCATCCTTCTTTGATATCATGACACATCTCCTAGTTCATCGGTCAAGGAGATCAATATTCTTGGTCTGTGTTCCTACATAATATGTTTCCCTTCGAGAGGTTTATGGGAGTCCTGAAGAAATATATTCACCAACGTGCTCGGCCAGAAGGAAGCATCGCGAGGGGCTATGGGACGGAGGAGGTCATTGAGTTACGTGTTGAATTCATTCCTGAACTTGACCCAATTGGTGTTCCCTGAATCGCGATACGAGGGGAGACTGAGTGGAAAGGAAACAATAGGAAAGAAAACATACATCGGTACGGGAGACGATTATTTTAATAAAGCACACTACACAATTCTTCAAAACTCATCCGTGGTGGAGCCGTATGTCACGAAACACAAGGACTTTCTACGATCCCAGTTCGAGAGAGGAATGAAGCTTGGCTTATGCGTCAAGACATGGACACTTCGGTGATTGATTTACTTAAAAGAATGTCGAGGGTAATGACCAGATTGATGAGCAACTGTATTTGTTGGCTAGGCAACCATCATGGCACATCCTAACGCACAAAAGGGTACGAGATAAATGGAAATACATTTTACACCCTAGGCCAAGATAAAAAAAAAGCACGAACCAAAAAAAGTGGGGTTCGCGTAGACGCCACAGACCCGAATGGAAAGCAGACAAACATATTATGGCCGCATAGAGGAGATTTAGGAACTAGACTACGCACCTAATTTTAAAGTCCCTTTGTTTCGGTGCCAATGGGTCAAGAATACCGGAGGCGGGGTAACAGTTGACAAAGACTATGGAATGACAATAGTGGACCTCAACAATATTGGTTACAAAGGTGAACCATTCGTCCTTGCTGCTGATGTGAATCAGGTGTTCTATGTGAAAGACATGTCTACAAAACAGAAGAGAGGGAAAAATGACAACAAATCAACGAATGAGCCAAAACACCATATAGTTCTCTCAGGGAAAAGAGACATTGTAGAAATTGAGGACAAGTCAGATATTTCAGAAGATTATGAAAGGGATGACCGAATCACGCCTTTCAATGTGACCAAAAATCCGAGCATCATGATAAATGCTAAGGACACTCCATGGTTATGTCAAGATCATGACCAAGGAACATACGTCAAAAAAAAGATCACTACTCGTGCCCGCTTGAAAACTAGTAATGTTTAATAAATAGTGTGTATTAATTAGAGATATTTTATTGACACTTTGTGTGTATCAGAGATTAGTTGAGTGATAATTATTAATTACTTGAGATGTTTGTATCATGTTTTCTTATTTTATATCATTTAAAATAAAATTTCTTTATGATGAAAGGTTACATTGAAATAACTTGAATTTTTTTAAGCAAGTGGACCCTAATAACAAGATTGGGATCAATCGGGTTTTCGATGAATAAAAAATATTTGCCTTCAAATACAAATCCTGTCTAAAAGCAATAATTTTAGAATTATCAATTGATCAATATATTTTTGCATTAACAAAATAGTAATTATTATTTACATTTGCAATCACTATTATAAAGTAAGAACAAAATTTATTGTACAAAATACATAAAGAGTGTATTAGAGTATGTGTATGTGACAATTTGGCATTAGAAAAAAAAAATCTTTAAAAAACAATCCGATGTAATGGTGACCCTCACGTATATCACGATTTTGGAGATAAATGATGATAAATAAAAAAAATTTACGTTTAAATAATGCACAAACAAATTTTTCTGTCAAAAACACCTACTTTAAGATATTTAAATAAAGTAATATATTTTTGCGTTAACAAAATGCTAATTATTTTTTATATTTAAGTTTGCTATTATAAGGAATGGAAAGATTTTATGTTCCCAAATTTATTACGAAAGCAATTAGACAAAAGAAAATGGAAGTGTTATTTTTGAACAAATTAATACCTATTCTTTTATTTACTATGCAATTAACAATATTAATCTAATTATTGTAAGCAAAAATAAAGAAGGAACCCTAATGCAAAGCTGCCGGGTGAAATAGACCTTTAGTCGGTTTGTAAAAAGCAGGGACTAAAGGTGATCTTTAGTCCCGGTTGTAACACGCACTAAGGGACTAAAGGTCCGGTGCTTTTTACAAACCGGGACTAAAGGCTCTTTGGTCCTGGTGCTTAATACGAACCGGGGCTAAAGGTTTAGGCTGGTATTTAAGCCGTGTCTTCTTCCTCTGTTCCCGGATCGAGGTCTTCTTCCTTCCGCCGCCCGATCCACCGCCGCTCCGCCCGCGCCCGTGCCGTCGACCTCCTCCTCCCGAGCCGCCGCCACCGGCCTCTCCTCCCGAGCCTTGCGCGGAGTCTACCGAGGCGCCGCCGCCCTCCCCAGAGCCTCGCGCCCGTCGGCCGGGAGGGTGTGCCGCCCCGCCGCCCGGCCTACTCCTCCTCCCCCGAGCCGCCACCACCGGCCGCCTCTCCCTTCTTCTTCTCCGGTCGGCGGGGCAGCGCCCGCCTTCTTCTCGGCCGAGATCCAGCGGGGAGAGCCGCCGCCACGCCGTCGCCTCGTCCCCGATCCGGCCCCGAGCCAGCGGCCGGCGCCGCCACGCCTCCTTCATTTTCTTCTCCGGCCGAGCACGCCGCCAGCGAGCGGGGAACGCCTTCTTCTCCGGTGGGCCTTCTTCTTCGCCAGCTTTGGGGGAGCACGCCGGCCGTTTCTTTCTCTCCGGCCGAAGCAAGCAAAGCAGGGGGGCACACGCCAGCAGGAGCACACGCCCGGGAGGAGCAGAGATAGGGAGCACACGCCGTCAAGGGTGGCGCCGCGCCTGAACTAAACCGTGTATGCATGTGTTGTGTGTTGCGTCGACATTCGACGGCCATCGAGCCGCGGAATGCGTGTATGTGTGTTGTGGTGGCCGGCCATCGAGCCCGGCCGAGAGCATCTCCATGCAGGACTTGGCGAGAGAATGCAACAACGCGATGAACGTTAAACGTGGGCGAATCAAAACTATTCGTTTTACAAAACTATTCGTTTTATTTGAAACCCTAACGACATCCTAATAACGACCTAGCGACGACCTAGCGACGACTTAGCGACTTAGCGAGTTAGCGGCGACCGGACGAACAAGACCACGATGACCTAGCGGCGACTTAGCGACTTAGCGGCGGCGTAGCGGCAGACCGGACGAACAAGACACAATGACCTAGCGGCGACTTAGCGACTTAGCGACTTAGCGGCGACGGGCGAACAAGACACGATGACCTAGCGGCGACTTAGCGACTTAGCGACTTAGCGAGTTAGCGGCGGCCGGACGAACAAGACCACGACGACCTAGCGACGACTTTGCGACTTTGCGACTTAGCGACGACCAGCGGACGGCCCGGACGAACAAGTAACTTTATTAATAATAGTAATGTTATGTGACTTTATTATGTAACTTTATGTCAAGTAACTTTATTAATGGTACTTTTAATTAACTTTATTAACCTCCTCATGTAATATCTAAGATTTTATAACATTGTAATATTTTAATAGAATGGCAAGTAACTTCATTAATAATAGTAATGTCATGTGACTTTATTATGTAACTTTATGTCAAGTAACTTTATTAATGGCACTTTTAATTAACTTTATTAACCTCCTCATGTATATTTTTCTTTTTTCTTGTGGCGCTACATGACAAATTGAATTCTAACATCTTTCACATATATTTACAGAAATGGCCGATCCGAATAATAACATGGAAGATGCAATGATGGACCTAATCAACAGCGGCGGCAATCAAAATCCCCAAGTCCAAGGTCATGACCATGAACAAATAGATGATGGGAGTCAGTACTTCGTTGATTATGAAGAACTTGTGGGAGACAATCCTGATGAGGTCTATCTACAATCTAGTATATATGTATATACATGAAATTAAAATGAATGGCTTTTGTATTAATATATTTATACTTGTTTGTGTAGCCCTACGGATCGGGCGACGACTTAGGGAGTAGTAGAAAAGTGCGAGGCCGAAGAAGCCGTTGGAGGGTCGGTACATTCTCGCCGGAATTTGACGAGGGTACAGGCCAAGTACTTGGAAAAAATTCAAAGAAATTTGTTGCCTTTTGTGGGTACCTTGTAAGGGGACGGGGAACCCGATCGTGCTCGTGAATGGAGGCAACGGAAAGATGACCCTAATATTAGTTTTTGTCTCGAGATCATGACAAGAAATTGCTTTGGCTAAATATCCTTCAACATTTCACGCTCGATACACAGGATGAAGCTTTGAAGGAGAAGGTTCAAAACGGGCTATGCGAGAAGATGGCCAAACAATTTTAGGCTTGGAAGAAGAAACTCTACAAGACTTTTATTGCACATGACCGGACACCGGATTTCACCAACAAGGCCTACGTCAAGTTGAGGCCTTTTTGGGATGAGTTCATACAGTTTAAGAACTCAGATGAGGGTCAGGTACGGATGATCCGTAATCAGAAAAATGCTAGATACAGGCAATACCACCATCACTTAGGTTCAGGTGGCTACCGGTCTGCTATTCCTAAGTGGCAAAAGCTGGAACAGGAGATTTTGACAAGGGGATCGAACCAGAATCACTGCACTGGCCTAAGCGCGCCAAGTATTGGTTCTTCGGTCATGGGGAACCCTGGACCTAGAGACCAGAAAGGTAGTTTACAGCGAAAAGCTGTAGAGAGTGGGACAGAGAATGGCCTATGCTCGAGGATTAGTTGAAAGTGGCGCCTGGCAGCCAAATAGAGAGAAGGATGAGCTAACATACGCCCTGGAGACTGCTGAACACGGTGGCCGAACAAGAGGCTATGGGGAGATATCGTGGGAGCATGGCTTCCTTAAAGATAGACCCACTTATAGAAGCCGCCAAAGAAAGAAGGAAGAGGAGGCAAAGCGGTTGCGTAGGTTGGAGGCAATGGTGATGGAGTCACGCGAAGCGGCTCATGAAGCGATAGCGCGAGAGAAAGCGCTTGAAAATAGAATGAACGAGAAAATCAAAAGGCAAGTGCAGGAAGCAGTAAGTTCTATACAAAGGCAAACTGCATCAGAGCCAGGAGTCAACATTGCCCCCCCCCGTCAGTTGAAAAGCAGTTGCCTTCCACGGAGGTGCCAACTATTCAAGACGACGTGGGGCTGCGCTTTCCGGTGGATGACGTCACTGAAGCTATGACAACATGTGAGCTGCACATTCCACGAGGGGGCCGCCACGGTCATGGTTCTTTGTCGGTGTTGTAACTCCTATCGACCCTACGAAGACACCAAGAATCCATGGGGCGATTGTTCCAGCTGGATATGCTAGTGTCTCAGTGGATAAAGTTGTCAAAGGCTTCAAAAATGTGCAGCTTGAGATAGAAGGAGGTGATGGAGAGAAGACTCTAGGACTTGCAGAGAAGACATTCATTTGTTGGCGCAAGCGCTACATCATTATTCCTGGGGCATCACCTAGTAGTCTACCACCACCTCCTCGTCATGAACCTAACCCTAGGTGCGGATGAAACTTGACGATACATTTATTCACTAACTTTATTTTGCATTCCCTTAGTTAGCGGTTTACTCATATACCTCTTTGGTTTCACAGGTGGTCACCAACATGTCATAGTGCTGCGGGTGATGATGAGGCAGTGCAAGACACGGCTGCATCGCCTCGGGCTCCAACACCGCCACCTCGGGCTCCAACACCGCCACCTCGGGCTCCAACGCCGTCTCCTCGGGCTCCAACGCCGCCTCCTCGGGCTCCAACACCGACACCGGCTGCCCCATCGCCTCCACGTCGGGCTCCAACCCTCCCACCGGCCGCCCCATCGCCTCCACACGTGGCTCCAGCGCCTAAACCGGTAGACCCACCCTTAAAGAAGAGGCCAGCCACACGATCAAATGTGTTGGCCGCCCCGCCGCCAAAAAAGAAAGCCTCTGAAAAGAAACAACCCATCATTCCTAAGAAGCTGTCCTATGAGAAGACTGCTGCAGAAATAGAGGCTTCGGTAAAGTCAGATGTGGACAGTTTCTTCAAGAATCTTAAGGATGAAAGAGAATCCAAGCGAAACCCTGAGAAGCCATACCTCTTACTAAAGCCAGAACATCTACGGCAAATGGTTGAGGCTCAACAAAAAAAGAGGCGTGAAGCTCAGAAAGAATCATCATCTTTATCGGACTATGATCGCACTCTAAGCAAATCCATAGAAGAAGAGAGGAAGAAAGAGAAAAGAGCACGCAAGGGTGTAGCACGGCTCGGGAACAATCAAAGCAATCAGTGCCCCGCTAGTCATTGAGAATGAATATGGTTCAAACATCGACGTGCTAGACCAGCCAGATACACGCAAATTTGAACTATGAGGATCTTGACAATTTTTTTTGCGAAAACTGGTCTTAGCTTAGCCCAAATGATAGCTGGGGCAGCAATTAAAAGTGCTCTTAAATTAATCATTGGCGAAGAAATATGAATATGGCAAGAGTCTATTCAACCCTGCGGCCCTCAAAGCAAACTTGGAACATAAATGTACTTGCTAAACCCGGTGGTACCTCGCGGCGTGTCGCAGAAAAAGCAGATGACTATATTTGCGTCCGAATTAGAAACCATCATTACTTCCGTGGTGATGATATTATTTATGTTCAATTTAATGAGCTACACCGGCTATGCCATATGGACGCCGGACAAAGCTCTAATCAAGCGCATACATGCGTAAGTGATTCTTTCTTTTAATAATGTCACTATAAATTATCATGTATATATATAACTAATTATAGAAACCCGCCATACATATGCAGTAAAACATGATAAGGGACCTCGAGTTAGAAATGACAAGGAGATTGGATTTGTAGATCTTTATGTTGTATTCAAAGACCGAAGACCCCCGTATGTCTTATAGAGAATTCAAACGGAGAGAAATCTACGGAGGTACTTGATCAATCAAAAGGATAAAAGATATATACTCTTTCCCTATAACTTTAAGTAAGTATCGTTATCGTGTGTACATTCTATTAAACCAATTAATCGGATCGGTATGAAGATATATAATTATTTTGCCTACACATAAATGCAGCTATCATTGGATACTAATTGTGATTGATCTCGGCAATATCATTTGGTAATCTATGACTCGTTGAGAAAACCACGGGGAAGATTACCAAGAAATGATAGATATTATCCAAGGGTAACTTCAGTCTCTAAATATTAATTTCAGCTCTTTAACTTCGGTAATAGATAATTAATAATGATCGTTTTATTGCTAGGGTTTGGACTTGGTTTATGCAGAAACACCGTCCAGATTTGAAAGCGCCACTTTCAAAGCCTATCCTACTTCAGTGGGTTCTACGGCAGACAACGGACAAAAATTTATGTGGCTATTATGTATGCGAGTTTCTGACGGTCTATGAAAAAAGAACAAATCTTGAGCACCTAAAAAAAGTATGTAACATGTATATATAATAAGTTCATTTCATTTATTTGTTGCTATTTAATAAATCTTATTCATACCTCTAACTTTTTTCTTTAATGTCTATTAAAGGAGACGTGGTTGAGGCAGAAGGTGTTGGATGAGGTCCGCCTAAAAGAAATTCAGGAGACAATCACAGGATTTCTTAACGACCAAGTCCTGAATCCCGCCGGCGAGTACTACTTCAACCTTGAGGAGCCAATGAAACCAAACCAAGATGATCATTTGTACGATGCTTGAGTGGCGGAGAACAATTAAGTTGTAAATACTTTATCCGTGATGGATATGTGTAAACTAAAATGGGCAGCCAGGTGGCGCACCCTGGCGCACCCTTTTAGTCGGTTGGTGTTACCAACCTTTAGTCCCGGGCCGCGGAACCGGGACTAAAGGTGGGACATTTAGTCCCGAAACCTTAGTCCCGGCTCCGCAGCCGGGACTAAAGGCCGTTTAGGCCCGGGGCTAAAGCCCATCCCTGTAGTAGTGTATATTCAACATCTGGTAATGTATCCGTATACAAATTCTCAAATCACATATTTATCACAAATATAGTATTAATGATGATATCTCTTCATATCAGATCTGTTTTCATCCTTCCTAATAACAAGTATGACTGCCTCACGCTTGGAAATGGCTCCACCGTCTGATTTGTTATCTACACACTGTTTGGTCCAGTCCGGTCCGTTAATAATGTCTGGTCCAGTCTGTCCGTCCAGCAGCAAAACCCTGCGGCTACCTGCAGGGCTTTACTCCGTACGTGCACACTGTTGCCTCTCTGGGGCCTGGGGGTGGTACAGCCGTACGTACCGGAGCACGGTCCGTGACCGTAACCAAGCGCGGCGCAGATTGGAGCGCCAACAGTGTGGTCAGGTGAGGTGTGGTGTGTACCCTGTAATCCTGACAAGCATTATTATTTTGTCATAACTCATAAACTCCAAAACACAACAGTGCCTACAAGCATTAGTCATGGTACTAAATTGGGTCTGTTGGGTAGAGATTTAGATTCTCTTTATAAATATTTATCTATTCAAATAGAATCACATGATAAGAAATTATTGGAGTGTTAAATTTGGTCACATAAGCGGAGTTGATAAGATAAGTTGGCTGATTTCTTTGTGAGAAAATATTATTGAAACGGCCGATAAGCCTGCGATAAAGACAAAGCGGACCAAACGTGTGAAATCATTTGGCTATTGATTCTAGGTTCTCCTTTAAATAAACTAGAATCACTGCAAAACAACTATGGATTGTTCTCATTCCTAGTTCAAAACAAATAAATGTTTTTGGGTGATTCACGGAGAATCGCTTCACTACACAAAGTTTGTGTAGGGATTCTAGTAATTCATAAATTTGAAATGTTTATATTATCCAAACACATCACTAGTTCTAGTTTTCCCTAATTCTAGTTCTAGCTTCAAGAATTTAGCGAGCTAGCCAAACAATCGTACGAATTGATTTTGATTCACCAAACAATCCTATGAATTGATTTTGATTCACTGGAGTAACATTTCTAAAAAGAAAATCTAGATCCGAAACGTTTTTACGGGAATCAAGAGTCCTACTAAACGCCTCCAAGGATAGTCTACATCAGGGCTTGCTTTTATTCTAGATTCTCAGACTCTATTATTTGCTTCACTATTGCAATTGGAACTTGGCACATCTTTATCGACATGTCATAAACATGAGGGGCACCGTACCTGTACCTACAAGCATATTATGGCGATAGTTATACACTCATCACCCTTTTTTTTTGGTTGGCAGACATTACCGCTCCTAGTTAGATAATTGTATCTCGTACCACTCACCGTATCTTTACCAAATATCGTTTAAAGTGTTTTGAAACCACGTCATAGATAGATGAAGATATAATGGCTTAACACCGCATGTACGCTCTGCAATGCTTCAGCCTCATGACCTGTCTCACGCCCTCTGCCTTTCGGCGATGACGTTGCTTTCCGTGTCTGGCCAACAGTACCACCGTTCGTTTGCCCCATACCGTGTGTCTCCATGCAGAGCCTGTTATTGTTTCCGTACCATAAAAGTTTTATCGAATCTTTGATACATGTATAAAGTATTATATATAAAATAAAAAATAATAACTAATTGCACAGATTATGACTTTTTACGAGATAAATCTTTTAAGTCTAACTAGTAAATATGCCCGTGCGTTGCTACGGGATTAAAAAAATGATCAAACATTCATAAAAAATATGATGGAATGGTACACTTCTATTTATGTTTTGTTCTTTCTATAAAACTTTGAAACTACTCCGTTGTCCCCGAAAAAGGGTGATTTCTAGAGTTGTCCTAAGTCGAAATTTTTAAACTTTGACCGAATTTCTAGAAAAATAATAAGATTTATATTATTAAATTAGTATCATTAGATTTATTTACTATAGAATATATTTTCATAATATGCTCATTTTATGTCATAAATATTGTTACTCCTAGCACAGATTCTAGAAGTCACTCCTTTTTAGAAACAGAGGGAGTATTGTTTAGTTTATGATGATGACGACGACATCCATAATATAAGTTAATCTTGGCAATAGTATTGGCAATGTCCTGTTATATACCTGTTCAAATTAAATACAACCTTAATATTATTTTTTAGCAAAATACAAATATGCTAATGTGTTGCTATGGTGAATAATAGTTTTTTATTTTATTTTTTCTCCCTCCATCATTGTTTGTAACTGGGATTTTTTTGGTTTAATATGATTTGGCTTTGGCAATTTTTTTAAGTCATGGAACAATAAACACAGGAGGAATATATATGAATAATATGGTGTGATTGAATGTAATTCGAATCATATTTGTATATTACAATGCATTAAAATTTTTAGAGTATTTTTCCCGAATTCACTTACTATCATATATAGAAGGTTTTTTAAAAATTTATTTTTGCCATTGTCTTAGCGGATCCTTGCTTCAAGTTGATTTTGACGTTTTTTTATATTGAAGTGGAGGACTGTCTTAGCGGTTAGCGGCTCCTTGCTCCAAGTTGATTTCGACATTTTTTTTTTTATATTGAAGTCGAGGACCCTCGTGAATAAGTGCTTGAGTTTTTGTTTTGCCTTGTTTGCTTTCTGTCGTAGTTTTTGTTTCATATCTGCTTTGAGGAGTCTTATCAGAGCAGGATTTGAATTGAAGATTTTTGAAAGGAATCGGTAATATTTTATTTTGATACGTAAATTCTGTTAGTTGGACGAAAACTGGTAGCCGGCATGATAAAAAACTGGTTGGCCGACATGAAAAAAAAAAAACTAAACGGTGGCTGAGTCGATTCGTTAGTTAGAAGAAGATTTTTTTGCGACAGAAATTTTGCCTTTTAGTATTAGGGATAGAGAGGTATAGATATAAATAGAGGTAGAGATTATTATTAGGTAGAGATAGAGATAACCCTGAAAATCCCACAAGAGAATTACAAATCCATAAGCATCTTTGTGGGATTAATTAACAAACCGACAACTTTTTGTTTTTTAAGGACATATAATCTACATACAATACGGTTGGTAAACAGTGGCCAGCAAGCAACCAAAACGTTTCCAACTCTACAGTAGTCGTTTGGCTCCGCAAGTCTTCTCTGATCAACTTAGTGGTTGTTGCCTCTCTCTTGGCTTCCGTATGAAAAAGTGTAACGTCCTTGATTCCAATTTCTAAAAGAAGTTTTGTTCTGGATTCGAATTCGTATATAGGACACGATCTAAAATGTGTTAGAATCGGACTCTCCTATTGCTAGACGCGATACATTCAAACTTCTACGAGCACGGGTCATATAAGTCGGGATAAAAAAAAAACTCTACTATCCGGTAGTTAGGGGATGATGGACGAAAAAAATGGGCTGAAATTTTGCCTCTTTATTATTAGGTAGAGATTAGTCCATTATTTGATAATATGGTGCTACAGTAAACATATGCTAATGATAGATTAATTATGATTAAAGAATTTGTCTCACGGTTTACTGACGAGTTTTATAATTTATTATTTTTATTAGTATCTAGATACCCCATACGTCGAGCTATCTTTTTAGTCCCTGTCACACTGAAGGTGTAGATACTAATTTGAAGTATTAAACAAAGAGTAATTATAAAACTAATTTGTCAGCCAAAGGCTAATTCGTGAGACGAACCTATTAAACCTAAATAGTATATGACTTGACAACGTTATGCTATAGTAAACATTTGCTAAGATGAATGAATTAAGCTTAATAGATTCGTCTCGTTAAGTATACGGCGGTGTAATTAGTTTTATAATTAGCTCATGTAGCATCTTTCTAATTAATATCCGAACATTCAATGATGTGATATGTTCTGAAGCTATGAGAGCTAACCTTGCCAACAGTCCACAGTCCAGGGTCTGCTCTTGTACAATCGTACAGGGCAGCTGATGCAGAGCGCAACGAGAGAAAAAGGAGAATGCTATTCTCCTGTCAAACGAGCCTCCTGCCCTTCGATCCCCGACGTGCACGTGTCACGTGTCCGTGTTTCCGTGCCGCCGTCGGCGGGCGGCCACGCAGTCGGCAGGGTTTAGGCTACTGGCTCGTACTCCCTCCGTCCCATTGAGAACGTCGCCCGGAAAACGTGTTTGTGAGGGGGGCACGGTTTTCCAACGACAAACTCTATGGGACGGAGGGAGTACTGGCTACCGCTGGCACAGGGTCCCCTCTGCGTGGCCGGTCGCAGTGTCTGCACTCTGCAGAAGCTCCACGACGGCGCATGGGCAACGGCACTTTTGCCATTCGCTGCTCGAGATCTCTAGGGCAAACGGGCCATTGGAATGGTTGGTTTGGTTCTCGGAACCAAGTGGGCTATGACCATTTCAATTTTAGACTCTTGTTTAGAATATGAGAATTTTTTTTCATGTTCCTGCGTTTTTTCTTATGAAAATAAACTATAAAATTCATGCATGATTCCTATGGAATTCCTCAGTTCCCAATTGACTCTACTGATTAGTACTAGTATGAAGAATAAGGTCAAATCTTTTCTTTTTAAGAAATGACTATATTGATCCCCAAACCAAAAAGTCTAGAAATGTTTCTGCTCTCCCAGGCAGGTTACTAGTATTAATCCTATACATATTAAAATCTTCAAAAGATTGAGATGTTATCTATCATAGACATGTCGTTTACCACTCAAAAGAACAATTCCTTCGGATTCTAAAATAAATTTATAAAAATTGAGCACCTGTGTCATGCAGCGGATTTAAACCCGTGTGAATAAGTTCCACAAAAAAAACAAAGCAGTCTAGCCAAATGTCTTGCATGGTGCAATGGTATAACATAGTTTTAGTTTAGAAACTGTATTATTATTATCTCTATGTATGTAGTGAGATTGGATGGTTTGGCATGGGGTGTCAGTTCATTGGACTCATATAGTACTCTCTCTGTCTCTGAGTAAATAAATTTCTAAACTTTTTAAACTTAGACCAAATTTTTTAAAAAAAATATCAAGATTTATAACATCAAATTAATATTATTTTATGTTATAGAGATCTTTTTTTAGTCAAATTTAAGATAGTTTGACATGCATTTATTTCTTTATTGTGTTTGAAAAAAAAACACTAAAAGTCCCTCTATTCCAAGATATAAAATGTGTTGACTCTTTTAGACACATTTTTTTTGTTAAGTGTCTTACAATTTAAAATGGAGGGAGTATATTCAATTAAAGATGGGTGGTTTGTTGACAAACGGTTTTGTGAGACTGAGAGTATACCGAGTTTTACAGAACACACAATTATAACACCCAGTTTTAAAGACAAAACCAGGTACGCCATATGTGTGCCTAGAAAGTTCACACATACAACCATAGAGTGAATAGTATCAGAAAATAATATTGTATATAACATAAACATAGGTATATTAACACTTACATCAGAGTTAAGCGGAACAGTAGCTAATCTTTTTTTCGGACTCCATTCTTCACAGGGACAGTTGACTGGGGGTACCATATGCCTTGCACTCCAATTACTGCACAGAAAACTGACTAAACCTTCCATCTGGTACCCATTCGGGATTTTGCCAAGTATTAAAAAGTAAAGCAAGCGTAAGTACATGTCGTACTCAGCGAATATAACATGGGGTTAATGAGGCTCAAAAGGTCGACACTGGTTTACTGCGATTAGCTTTTACAAGTTATAGTTTTAGCATTAATGAGAACCATCAAGTTTAGCATATGTCCTAGATAATCATATGACCGTGTAAACATGAATAATGTATAGCAAAAACAATAAGCATTAATAACATCTCGTAAAATAATATTCCATAAGAAGTCCACGCCGCTCATGACCATGAGCATGGCTGATATATCAGTTTTTAACACTCTACAGAGGTTGTACACTTTCACCGCGAGTCATGATTTACCCTTTTGCCCGAGGTCGCGAGCCTCTTGACCCACTCTCAAAAAAGATCGGCAGGGTTCACTATGAAGTCTTCCAAAGGTTCGTCTAACAAGTTAGAGCCGCTAGGTTCTCGGCAAGCGGACATAGAATTTCCCTTCCAAATGGTTCACACCCGCAGCAGCACACATAAATATAGAGGCCACGCTATATCCATCGTGTCAAGTCCCTTATACGCCTTTCGGGGTAACATAAGCCTTGCACTCCAATTACTGCTCAGAAAACTGACTACATCTTTCATCTGGTACCCATCTGGGATTTTGCTAAGTATTGAAAAGTAAAACAAGCGTAAGTACATGTCGTACTCAGCGAATATAACATGGAGTTAGTGAGGCTCAAAAGGTCGACACTTGTTTACTGCGATTAGCTTTTAGTGAGTCATAGTTTTAGCATTAATGAGTAGCATCAAGTTTAGTATATGTCCCAGATAATCATATGATCGTGTAAACATGAATAATGTATAGTAAAAACAATAAACATTAATAATCATCTCGTAAAATAATATTCCATAAGAAGTCCAGGCCGCTCATGACTGCGAGCACGACTGATATATCAGTTTTTAACACTCTGCAGAGATTGTACACTTTCACTGCGAGTTGTGATTTACCCTTTTGCTCGAGGTCGCGAGCCTCTTGACCCACTCCCAAGGAAGATCGGCAGGATTCACTATGAAGTCTTTTAAAGGTCCGTCTAACAAATTAGGGCCGCTAGGTTCTCGGCAAGCAGACATAGAACCTCCTTCTAAATAGTTCACACCCGCAGCAGCACACATAAAGACAGAGGCCACGCTATATCTATTGTGTCAAGCCCCTTATGCGTCTTTCGATAACCTCTAACAAGCTAGAAAAGGTTCTCATACTTGACTAAAATCAGAATCATGTAGTCCTCATGGCTGTACTGTAAGTCCTGAGTGCACACTTATAGATAAGTTCTTAGGGAGGACAAGAGCAAATAAGTGCTCCCACCCTTTAATTCCTGTTACTAAAAAGTTACATTTTAATTCATGAGCACTAGCAAAACACTATCCAATGCATAATCCTAAAGTATCAAGATACAAGATTCAATTGCTAGGAAATCTTTAATCGTAATCAAGGTAGACTCATGCATATAAATATAATGTTTATAAACATATAGGTAACAAGGATGATCCCATGCTATACTTGTCTTTTACACTTGCTTAAACTTTCTTATACTTTGCTTTCGGTCATTAACTTCTGATTTCCAGCTCTCATGGGTGGTTCTCATTCTACTCGTAGCAAGCACCACGCATAGGCAAACATACAAGGAACAAATAAAAGCAACTAAGAACAATACATCACACAAGAGAAAACATCGTCTTAAAAGAGGCTAGTTTTACGGTGACGGGAGCACAAGAGACACCGATAACGAAACTATCGTTCAAATGAAATGACTATCGAAGGGTTTATATTATAAAAGAGACGACTACGAGCTTGATTTATGTTAACTAAAAAACTATTGAGTATTAATTTAGATTAATCAAAACATATTTACTTTTCGAAAATCCAATTAAAGCTAATCATGTTTTATCCATAAATGTTGTTGTATAAATTAAGGAAATTAAAGCTTAACTTGACAAAATAAAATGACACGTGAGAACACCTACTTGTTTTTAGTTTAATATACGCAACCTGGTTTATCACGTGTCATTTTATTTTGTCAAGCTAAAATATGTTTACTTTCGAAAATCATATTCAACATTTTATATAAGATACCGTAGTGTGACACGTAGAGGCATGGATGGAGAGCTACAAGCTTGCATGCGTGGCAACTTTTGCACCTGCTCGGCAAGAGTATGGATATGGGAGGTGACCGGGGATGATTATCCATCAGAATGGCACAGGAAACAACAGATAGTAGATCGGCAGGCTAGGAACAACAACATACTGAAATGATGTAGTCTTCATGCCCTGTCAGAGATGGAGTTGACGGCAACGGATTGATCTCGCCATGATGAGGGCGCGAGCCGACCTTGTATCGTAGAAGATAAAAGAAAGAAAATCTGTTTTAGGGATTTTCAAACTAGAGACTCCTCTTATGGTAGTTTCGATGAGCTTTACCCAATGGTTTTTATATATATATATATATATATATATATATATATATATACCCTATATTGACATCAACTAGCGATATGGTATTAATTGATGTTGCACCCTTCAACATTACTAATAGTCCTAAATAACCATTAAAATCCATTAGTAAATAAATGCAAGGGCTTTTAGGATTTATTTGGATTATTGCTTATGGGCTTTGATGGCTGGTGGAAAAATATAGATTTAATTATTTTCGAAATTAATTATTTTTTTAAAATTAAAATAATTCTAGAAAAGTCTAGAATTAATATTTAAGCCATGAAAAATACTCCAAAAACTCTAAAAATTTAGAGAAAATTTCTAAAGATATTTTGGAATATGAGGAACCCAAATAAAGTATTTGGAGCTCATGAAAAGATATTTAGAGGCACCTAAAAATTAGATTGCACATCCAAAAAATAGGAAAAAGGATGTAGAAAAAAACTAGAAATATTTGTGAGAAGTTTGCAAAGGTAAATGATAGACTCAGTATTTAAATGAGTGATTTGGAATACAAGGAATAGTTTTTAGGAAGCTCAGAAGGGGGAGATTAAGTTGGAAAGCTAGGAATTTGATCAAAGAAAAAGACAAAGACATGCTAGAGAAAGATAAACGACTTACTAAATACGTTTTGAAAACTTTACTCACTTGCGGCACAAAGGCAGACAACAAGCAACCAACATATCATTCAAACATCAATCAAATTAATTTAAAAAATTTAAAATTTACAATGTTTCTAAAACTAAATTTGCACTGACTTAAACTAAACTTGGACAATTTTATCCAAATATTAAAATTAATCATTCTATTTTATGTTTTCTAAATACAACCCAATCAAAAAAAATTTTAGGGTGTGACAACAATGACCATGTACAAAAAGGAACCAAGGTAACAAAAATGTTCCTGCTTGCACTTGCAAAAAAGGGAATCCTGAATGCGGAGAACCTGAAGGCATTTCAGAACAACGATTCCACTTTTCTAAGGAAACATTGTAAGTGGAGAAAGGATACGGAGGGATACCTGGCCTCCGACTCTGCCTTTTGTTCTAGCAAATTGGAGAATATTAAATACGAAAAACAGTCAAAGTGCAGACCACGGCCAAATGGGAGTATAGGTGGGTAAGAAGTTTGGATGTACACGGTTGGTCCAGAGTGTAGACTGATGCATCGATTCACTCATGCCCAATTGATTATATAAAGTAAAAAAAAAAAGTTGATGAGGGGAATGGACGAAAAGTTAGAAGGCACTAATTAATTAAATAAGAAAAGAAAAGAGAGAATAAAACCACGGGAGCAAATATAATGAACTATATATAGAACTGAAAAAGTTGGCCATACGTGCATATATATATGAAACAAAGAAAGCATCAACCGGAATTCAATATTCTGAATGAGAAAGACAGGCAAAAAGAGCTCTATCTTTCTTCTCCTGATAAAAAAGGGGCGATATATTGGAAGCGGGAAGAACTAGGAATATGATTACAATTTCTTAGTGAAAACCTGTTCGGCAAAACAACTCTACATGTAGATTTTCTTATAACATGCTCTCATGGCTATGCAAACAGCTCATAATATATAGCTTATTAAGCTGTTGGTGAAGTTATGCTAAACAGAATTTTCTTTTGGCTCGGGAGACTTGGAAACCAGGGTTCTAGGATTGGTTGAGCCTTTCTTTTTGCTATCAAAAGTTCAAGCCCATTTGCACAAAAAGTACTCTCTTTTGGAGCTACCATGCATTGGTGTGTATCAAGTACCCGACCACTTCGATAGAATCTCTTATCTCGGCGTCCCAGGCCATTACCCTTTTGTCACCTCTGTTGGTATTGTGTTATACGTGTGGTTGCCACACTCACGTAATGAGGTACACGCAATCTGCTAAAAAAAGTGCACGTCTGTGCTGTGAAACCAGGACAAAGCACCGGCGCCATTGAGAACACTTTGATCAAATCGAACATAGGATAAAAGAATAAAATTTGTTAGTACTACATCGAGCGTCTCTTATATTACCTGCAAAGTACTCCTTTGATTCATTTTTTAGATGGACTATATTTTAACTTGTGTTAGTCTCAGTTTTTTTTTATCTAGAAGCATGTATGAGAACTAGTAGTGTTTGAGAGCTGAAGCCTTTGTTTTTTACAAAAGAACTATATTAAATTTATAGTTGAGTACATCATTATGTTATAAGCACTCTAAAATCAATATATATACCTAGAAACTATTCTTCACATTGTACCCACGCTTTGTATAGCTCCAATTCTGAATCCCAAACCTATATGACGATTTATATGGATAATTGAAAAGAAAAACACTCAGCAAAAGGCCTGATAACATATGCCAACGAATGATGGCCAACATTCATACAGGCAGAGTTAGAAAACTTCTTTCTTATATCTTCCTTCTTCTTCCTTCTATCACCGAAGAATAAGAAAAACTGATCTGAATCTTTCCAACTCAATACCAGTAATTGGCTTCATCGCGGTCAGATCTAACCACAACAAAATAGAAAAGAGACCAACGTCATCTCCACCTTAATATCACCATTCAAAAATCTAACTTTCCATATCGTCATGGTGAGGAAGTTGTCAACGTCCTAGTTGTCATCTTCATCTTCATCGACTCATTGTGATGAAACCAAATCCACTATACCCCTCGCCGTCATAGGCAAGGAGGAGGAGACAAATCCTTAATACCAAGAAAACTTGGTATGGAGAGACCTTAATCTAAAAGGCTTGATCTATTTGAAAATTTATTAGAGAGATGGATCCCCACTCTTTCGACCCTATGGTAAGTTGCCGGAGGAAAAAGAAGGAAAGAAACCAACGGTGGTGGAGACGGAGGCGACGAAGCACCATACGAGAGAGTACGTTGCCCATGCCCTAGAAGGCTTTTGCGTGCAACCCACCGGTGTAGCTGAAAGCCTTTTATTAAACAACTACGTGAAGTCGTGTTCTTTTTTTGCAACGAAAGAAGAATTATATTATATGATAGCTGGATACATCAATATGTTACAAGCACTCTGGATTATAAAATAGTATCCACACTATGAATAGCACAACTCAAATCCTAACCTGTTAAATGCTTTGCAGTGTGGATATCCCTACATGCAAATACTCGGCAAATGGCCTAAAAACAGGTGCCCAACGAACGATAGCCAACATTCCTGTAGGCGGAATTAAGGAACTTCTTCTTTCTGGTGTCTTCCTTCTTCTTCTTTCTGCCACCGAAGAATAAGGAAGACTAATCTGAAAATTATTCTCCCTAGTTCTTTATCGTGGCCAGATCTAACCACAACAAAACGGAGAGGAGACCGAAGAAAACTATTCCATGGCGGCGACATCATCTCTATCTTGATGCATGCTGCCATCCGTAAAACAAAAAGTCTCCATATCGTCATATCGATGAAGATGTTGACACTGAAGTTGTCGCCCTCACCTTCAATGGAGCCGCCATGGAGAAGACGATTCCATCCTTTCTCTTCACCGTGGCCGGAGAGGAGGAGAAGAAGGAGATAAAACTCCAATACTAAAAAATTTAGCATATAGAAACCCTAACCCTAACAACTAGATCTAATAGAAAAACCTTATTAAAAACAACGGATCCCCACTCCCTTCAGCCTCCGGTGAGATACCGGAGGGGACCAGCGGTGGTGGATGGCGGCGGCGCTGGGACGGCGGCGCTCCTCGCAAGAGAAAAAACCGATATATGTGTAATATATAGGCAGGGTCCTGGACCTTACGTGAAGTCGTGTTCTTGAAAGAAAATAAAAGACTACCACGTAGTATATATAGGTTTGCATGGTTGCTCTTTTTCCTTTCTGCCAAAAAATTTAATTGACTTTTCCTATGTTTGCAGTCCTATGAGCTATAACCATCGTTCGGTTCATCATATTTATACCAAAAGATATAGTGACCTCACATCTTTTCTTTGTTGTGTGGAAGATTTATATTCAGGGAGATGTGAATTTGGCATCCTATAAACTTTTAAAAGTGGCACTACCTTTTATTTTATAGTATTTACTGTTGACGGTGGATAACATCAACTTTTATTAGAACTTTAGACATGAAAGGATACATGATTACACAATAGTCTAGGTTTTAACTGACAATTTCCATGAGTTTTGCATATTCTATATTTTCTAGAGATTATTCCAGAAAAGCATAAAAGAGAGTTTAGAGTGCATAATTATCACGAAACTTATCCGCGTCGGCAAACATCGTCATTAGACTCAGAAGGGTCTAGAAGACACCCGAAGCAGCGGGACCCACAGGGGAGTCCAGGTGGGGCCGGCCAGCCCCACCCTGGCTCCGGTCGGCGCCCCCTAGGTCAACTGGCCGCCGTCTTACGGAGTCTTCCTCCCACTTCCTTGGCACCCAAGCAAAGCATCCCTACGTCGATCTAAGGTCGGGTTTGATCCGACGATTGCACACAACATAAAGACGTGGATCGATGATGTGGCGGTTCCTTGCCCCCTACTCCACCTCGGCCTATATAATGATGCCCCAAGGCTCTCCTTAGAGGCATTCTATACCCCGGTGCTTCATATTCTCTACATAATTAGGGTTAGGGTCCCTCTAGTTGATCTAGTTCTAGTTCATCTAGTTCTAGTTCATCTAGATGTAGCAATTAGAAGAGACTAGTTCATCTAGATCTAGTCTTGTTTAGAGATTAGAGAGATAGAGTAGAGGAGTAGAGATTCTGGAGGAGTTCCGGCCTGTCGGTGCTTCTTCGTGGCTGTATTCGTCTAGATTCGGCTTCCTCGTCCGGAGCTGCGTTCTGAGTTACTTTTGTATTCAACATTCCGATTCAAGTAAGCAGTTGTTCTTATTTGTTCTTTAGTTTATATTTCATACTGAGTGCTTTGATCTTGGTCATTACTTGATTAGAGTAGTATTTCATAGTGTAGACGTGGTGTCTGGGCTATGATTGCGTGTGGATGTCCTCTGATTGGCCGGATAGTGGTAGTCCGCGTAGGTGACAGCTGCGTTGGTTTCTCTGTAGTCCACTTCCCGTTAATAGGATTGATAGGCTTATAGGTTCTTGGTAGGAGAGAACTCTGATTTCTGCTCTTATTCAGGATACTTGCCCAGTTAGAACGGTATTATATAAAGCTTACCGGTTATCAGAACTAGAGTTCAATAGCTATTTTCTCTTTCTTGATATTATCTAGCCTAATTGTAGGGTTAAGTCTATATACTCTGCCATCATCACAACTGTTCCCCGTGGATAAGATATTTAAAACCTCCGGGTAAAATGTGACACTGGTATGATATCTGTGCGCTTGCGGATAATCTTACTTAAATCTTATTTAATGGAGTACAGTTAATTTATACCAACAAGTATTTTTGGCGCCGTTGCCGGGGAACGGTTTGCTGATTTGACTTAGTCTAGCTTAATCTTGTATTATACTTTTATCTTTTCTTATTTTATCCCATTCTCTTTATTATTTTTGTGTTCATCCTTATGGATGCTTTTAATTCTATTCCTATCTGTCTTTATGGCATGCGCGAAAGCTTCGGGCCACTAAAATCTAATGAACTGTGGCAGAACCTTCTAAATTACATGGCCCACAATCACCTGACATTGTCCCTAAGACCTCTGTCAGCCATACTTGTGTACCACATAACCTAAAAGAGTTCTGTCGGATGGATCCCCGATAAACCACGATCACTCCGGGATCGATACTTACGAGAGACATCACAAAGTATTACAACGGTTTTCATACAAAATACCGTAGTAGCGGAAGACTTACAATAACTTAATTTACAAACCTTTTGTTAAACTTATACAAACCAGAGTGGCATTATTACAAAACAGCGGAAGTATCATTACTTAACTTTATTACACTCACGCAACGAAAGTGCCCTGCCCATAGGCCACACAATCTACTCCTCGTCAGTCACTTCATCAACGACCGTCATGCAGCAAGGGCCGTAGCACACTTGCTCACACGGTTCACCTGCAACAGGGGTTAAACAAACCCTGAGTACAAAAGTACTCCGCAAGACTTACCCGATCAAAAATTGGAGAGAAGACTCAGGAATGCTGGCTAATGGGAATCAAGGTGAGGCTTTAGCAAGATCAAAAGACACCTTTTTGCAAAAAGAGACTAAGCCAGTCCTTACTTTACTACATCAATCACTTGTCAACCATGTATCGGATTCAAAACTTTTCATCATCAACTTCCATTATCACTACGATGCCGGGACTCGGATCAAGTCTCCCAAATCGTGGAGCAACGACGATTCAAATCGCTTAATATACCCAGCTGGGGCTTCCTAGCCACACGATGTATGCAGGACCGAACATCTTACATACATCAACTCACGCTTGCATTTCTCCCGACCAGAACGGGTCCTAGCCACGAGGTACAGTACACCATCTCCCTACGCCGCGGTCCCCTTTCACGGTGGCCCCGTAGGATGGGTACACGCTACACTCGTCCCGGTTATCCGTTCTCGTCGAAGATAGTACAAGGGAGCTTACCGCCATTAGCATGCGACTAGTACTATCCAATAACCTCATGATCCCGGGGCCAAACAACGGGACGGTCCTTAACCGACACAAGTGGGACGACACTACACCAGGGCACTAGCCCTTCCTGATGCAAGTCACTCCACCGGCGTCTCAGTTTACTCATCATCATGTTCTTGTTGTGTACCCTTGACCCGATCAAAGTGAAGGGATACCAACAAGTAACATCAAGTTTTCGTAAATGCCCTCAACGGGGATATTGTTATCACATTTTTGGAAAACGTTTCATTTGTAAAGCCTAGGCTATCAGCAAGACTAAGCATACACTAGCATTTTTGCGAAATCAAAACAGGTATCCGGGGTGTATAGCAAGGTACGGTAAATGCACTAAAGTAGGATATCACACAACTCCTATTACCTAATGCATCATATCGGGGAACATACAATATAAAAGCTTTTGAAATACAAGGAGGTGGTTGAATACATCCGGGGCTTGCCTTGGGGCTCGACGAAGTTAGGAGCAGTGATGACACTGTTGAGATCCGGACCAACCTTCTCACACTGGTAACCTTTCTCGGAAGCCGGATCAACTACACGATTGAGATGCATGATCACAATGTAGTAATAAAAGAACGTGCGATAATGATGCAACGATTGTTAACCTATCTTGAGTATAACTTTTCTTCACGGTATAGGTGCACTAAAGGAGGTATAACTAACGTCGACGACGACGGATTAACGATACGCAATCAACATAAAATGCCGAAGGTCATTAGGGTTAATGACCTAGGGTCATCACTCAATCGCAAAATCAAGCAACCCTAATAGTGATTAAGGTTGATTACTAATTTATTAACCATTTTTACAGTTGTTGAAAGCCAATTAATTAACTTGCTAACTAAATATTAATTAAGCACTAATTAACTAAAAGATTAATTAATTAAACACTAATTAACTAGAGTATTAATTAAGCATAATACAAAAATTAATCAAAACAGGATCAAACTTCATAATTAAGATCATTATCATCTAATTAGCACACAAAACAAATTTCATAACTTTTGGACTTATATTTTAATTATTAAAAATCATGGAATTTGCCTTTATTAATTAAAAAGAACAAATTAAAGCACAATTAATTTTTATTGAAAAACCATAGTTAGTATTTTTCCTAGGTAGTGCATCACTCAAGGATTCCAGAACATATTTTTTTCACATTTTTATTTGCCCAAAATAAATCATTATGAAAATATGAAAATCAGCATTTTAAAACATAAAAGGAAACAGAAAAACAACTTCTCCTCCTTCATGGGCCTTTATGCGGCCCAGTACCAAGACAGCAGCGGCCCCTCGGCCCGGCCTGCCCCCTCCCCTTCTCCCCTCTCTCTCTCTCTCGACGCCGACAAAGACGGGCCCGGGCCGGGCGCCTCCTCCCCTCTCTTCCTTCCTCTTCTTCTCCGGTTCAAACGGCAGAGCGACGACGGCGGCGGGCGGCGGCTCGCCGTCGGCGACCTCGACCCTCAGACCAAGAGCACCGGTGGCTTCCCCATGTCATGGCGAACTCACACAGCTAGTTGGTTAGGCCTATCGATGTCCGGAGAGCACACGCTGACGACCACGGCGGCTCGGGCACGCCAGAGTACGACGGCTCAGGGCGAAACCGCCCCTGCTGGTTACAATTGAACTAGATAGTGCATGAGGAAGATAGATGGAGCTCACCCCGACTTGATACACGCACAAGGAGGACCGGAGACGAGGCGGAGCAGTGATGGTGACGGCGACCGAGGCCACGGCGGCTCGGTGACCGGAATTGGGGAGGATGATGCCGCTCGGGCGATCCCGGCGACCAGGGGATACAACTTGTGGCTCGTTGGGTGCGCAAGGAAGTAACGGAGCTGCTGGCGAAGTATTGAAGATGGCCAAGGACAGTGGAGGGCGAATTTCGCCGGCGGCCGAAGCTCACGGCGGCGGGACAGAAAGAAGAAGAAGAAGAAAATGGCGGCCGACATTGGCTTATAAGGAAGAGGAGGCGAACTCGGGCTTGGTTAGGTCCTTCGCAAGCGCGGCCACGCGGCCAGCAACGTGCCCAAGCGCGAGAAACGCCGGAGCAGCCACGGCGGACGCCGGCCAGCAGTGCTCGGCATGGGCGGGGGCAGTGTGCCCCCCCGACTCATCTTGTAGTAAGGGGGATATTTTGCTCCTTCTTTTTCAAATTACTCTAGAAATTTGAATAAAAGATGAAAAAATTCCCAAAATATAGATTGTGCAAAATTTAATTCTCTACAACTTTTATTTAAGAAGTTTTGTTAGATTTCAAATAGATTTTGAATTTGCATTTCAAATTTGAAAATAGAGCAAAAGCCCTACTTTTTGGGGGTTTGAAATTACTTTTAAATTTTGAATAAAAGATGAAAATATCCAAAAATAAAAGTTGTTCTATTTTTCAATATCTACAACTTTCATGTAGAAAGTTTTTCATGAAACCAAATAATTTTTGAATTGGAGTTTAAAATGCAAAAAGGGATAATTTCCAATTTAAAGGACTTTTGAAATTATTTAAAATTTTATTCAAAAACTTGAAAAACTTTGTATACCAAAGTTGTAGAGCTCAAAGAGATGCACAAACTGTATTTTTGGAGTTTTCCCAAATTTTGAATATTTTGGGATGAAATTGCAAAGGGGGCAAAAACACTTTAAAATTCAAGATTTTGAAAAGGAATTTCAAATTGGACTTTTGGGCAATTAATTAATGGTGTTGTGGTACTTTTTAAAACCCAACCAATGGCACACTTTCAAAGTACAAACTTCATACTTCGAAATGGTACCAAAGTTTGGTAACTTTTGTTAACAAAATTAATTATGGTTAGCTCCTCAAAACTGAACTTGAAATTCAAATCCCACACTTTAACCAACTAGGGTTAGGGTTTGGGGTTCGGATTCCGAATTCAATTTTGATTCTTGCTTCTGCATTATTTGACTTACAAAACTTGGTTAGGGTGTAAGTCAGAGTTAGCCAAACACTTGCAAACATCAAGATTAGTTTTAATTGATTGCTTTTATAATCAAGATGCAAGTGAAATTTAAATGGGATACATATACACATATGATATGAAAGAGCGCAAACAACCCTAGAATTAATAAACTCATTTTAATTATTTACATTAGGGTTCTCTAATCATGAATGCTCATGCAATGATGATGATGACATGACAGGTTTAGGTTAACGTAACACCGGGGGTGTTACATGAACCTATCATAACACTTGGCTATGAGCTACGCCTATGTTTAATTAATATGATTCGGGATAAACCCTTCTCAGGAGAAGGTAACGAAAACCCATACTTACACTTACGAGAATTCGAGCAGACCTGTGCATGCTTGCGTATGGCTGGCATGTCTGATAAGACTATTAGATGGAAGCTTTTCCGTTCTCCTTGACTGGAAGGGCTAAACATTGGTATAATCGAGCCGTAGGGAGTATGCAAGGTGATTGGGAAATATTATACTCTAAATTTTATTTATATTTCTTTACTATCCATAGAGTAGTTAACCTTCAGAAAGAGGTTCTAACTTTTAGGCAACTAGAACAAGAATCTCTTAGTACATCATGAGATCGTTTTAATAAACTTGTTACATCTGGCCCTGACCTTGGTTTTTCAGACCCCGTGCTTATTCAACACTTTTATCTGGATCTTACCAAGAGTTATCGGGAATCCCTTGATTTATCCTCTGGAGGAGCCTTTCCCTATTTGTCCATAAGTGAAGCAAGAGCTATGCTCGAAAAGGTTGCTCTAGCTAATTCTGAGCTCCTCGATGAAGAGAAGGACTTATCACCCGAACTAGACACGGAAGTCTAGGTAGCTAAAACACAATCATTTCATTCCCAAGATTTAGTTATCGATCCTAAACCTTTGAAATTCCACTTTGATGATTTAGACTTTCAGTTAGCTAAGATGCTCGTAGATCAATGCACATCAGATCTTCTCAAAAGAGCATCTTGGAAAAAGCATCGTCAACTTCCTTTCCCTCCTGAAAGACACTGGGAAGAGTTCAAGGATGGCATGTCAAGTGATGCCATAGAAGGAGAGCCAAGCCACTCAGAAATAAATTCTATCTTTTCCCCTTCTATGCCCACAGTAAATGTTTCTGAACCCATCTCTAAACCCATCCTTGACCCCAATAAGTCTTTTTATTCTCTTTCTACTAAACTTCATAATGACCCTAGAAATCCATCAAGATATCTCAAGAATAAGAGTCACGAAGATTATAGGAATGTCCAAGAAGAGCAACGACAATGGCAGAAATACGTAGAACATACTAGAAATACATATGCTATTGTAAAAGAATGGATGGAATAGAACAAAGCTTTAGCACTAGCATCTAAACTTGGTTTAAATTCAAATGGTGAGCTTAAAACAATTTTTTTAATAAACAGAACTTACCCAAGTTTAGAGAAAACTTTAGACGAGACCAACCTTGGAGACATCAATCTATAGGAAATCCTAAAAAATAAAACATCCAATAAATATCATAAGCATGAAATAATAGATACAAACTTGTTACCTATAGACATCCATACAGAAACACCCGTGGTTTTTGAAAAGGGAGATCATATCGACGAGCATGGCAGTTATTTCATTAACACCCTATCAGATTCATGGTCATATAAGAAATCTCCTAAATCTTTTGGTCTCTCTAATATTGCCACACACGAGATCTTCAACCCCTTTTTAGACCTGTTCATAAAATTATTAAAAGGGTGGTTGTAGATGCATATGTTTATCATAAATATTGTAGATCTCGTTGTAATCTTGATATAGGTACACAAAGGCTAATGTTCTAAAGGAAACCCCTTCACCAAATGGATAATCAGAAGGTTTCCCAAGAACAGATTTATGTTCCAAAATAACCACTCTTAAAAAAAAATAAATTGAGTATAGAAATATAATTGTTTAAAATACTCAAAGAAATATTTTTGTCACTAACCATTTCAAGTTTGAAGTGAGAAAATGACTAATAGCGGCGCCAGGTATGACTAACTGATCATAATGCAATATTAATCCATCCAAACCTAACTTTGCTTTGTAAAATTTAAGCTTGGGAGAATGGCCTTATTTAGAAAATTCTATGTTGCTAATATTGGTTGTCTCTACCTTTATTTAATTTGTTAATCATGCTCATTCGTCTCCGTTCAAATAACACTCTATAAACTTTTATGTTACCTTTGTTTGCTATAGTATGCTTAAGGTTTGGAGAAATTTCATACACCTTTTGAATTAGGCATGGTGCTTAGTTTAAACTGTTTTCTTGAGTCATAATTAGACAAGATGTTTAGTTTGATTCCTGAACTAAGAGGTGTATTGATTTTACTTTCAAAGGCTTTTTAAATTAAGCGTGGTGCTTAGGTTAAAATGCCTTCCTAAATCAAATTAGACGTGGTGTCTAGGTTGATTTTTGAACTGATAATATACTGTAGTAGACATTGGATATTTTATAGACTAATCCCTGCAGAAAAACTTTCAATTTAATTTGGGATGAATTCAAATCAGAGACGAAGTAGGGTGCATGATGGGCTTCAATAATTCTGTAGAAGAAGACATAGCTTATTCATCATGGATGGAATAACTGTGAGCATTAATGGTTCATTCACTTTATCTTCTACTGCAAGTTACTTTGTCTCAAGCCATGTACATTTTAAAACATGATCCATGCTAAAACAATATCAATACTATCTTTTCATTAGCATAGACAGAACAAAATAAAATCTTGGCCAAACAACCTGTATTCAAAACTTGTATACTCCTTCGGATATGTGTTGTCCACTAATCTATTACAGGCATAAGAATGATTGGAGTGAAAAGAGTAAAAAGATCAAAGAAGCAAAAGATGGCAAAAGAAACAGAGGAGACAAGATGCCTATGAACAACTCAAGGTGCAAGAGAAGGAGAGGACCACCCGTCATTTACCCTTCATCACTTAGTGCCATCACACTCTAATAATAAAGAGGTATGCAACTATCAAGACCTCCATCTCTCAAGATAGAGAGATACACAAGAGTGGAAGAAGTCCTATCGGTAAACTTTAAATTTTATATCCTTACCATAAGGTAATATGGTAGTTATCTAATTAATTAATATTCCTATCTACATTAATAATTTCACTTTAACATATTCATCTTCATAAATATTAAAAATAAAATAAAATAAAATAATCTTTATTGTTTCATTTATTGCATCATAAAATATTAAAAGCCCCACGTGAATAAACTTATGGTAACCCCTGTAGGAATATTTACTTGTGGTGGTATAAAAACAAATAATAATAGCATCTATATTTACTTTCTTGCATTATGAAAAGCCTAAGCTCCATAAGAATAATATTCTCTGTGGTGGCATAAAAAATTACAATGATATATCATGTATACATATTTAATTTCTATATAATTAAACTAGAAAATCCTAAAAAAAGAGAATCATGCTAAAACTTGTCAATTTGAAATCAACTCATAAAAATAATTAATTATTTATTGGCTGATTGCTAACCTCTTATTAGATTCGAGCCTCGAGTTTTGGTTTTCTTGTTGGAGTATAATTATGCAGGATAACACCATGACTAATGAGTGAGTCTATCGTGGAGCCCACTAGGACTGTCGCTGACAAGCTCGCTCTAAATCAACACCAAGGATTGCAAACATCTAGCTTGGAGGAGGAGCATCCCCTAGTTATCAGGTAATTATACCTAGGCGATTATCGAGTCTATTTTATATAGTCATAAAATACCAAAAATATATGAGCACATGAAGTCCATGTCTTTAGAGTCTTATGAGTCCAATAGAAATAAAAAGATAAATAATAAATTAAAATCAAAAACAAAATACTTATCTATATATTAAGATGTGATCATAGAGTGTGTCTACAAATCAGTCTAGTTTAAAGTTAAATAAAAACAGGAGAATATTAAAATTTTATCTTGAAGATGATGAATAGTTGCTCTACAGTAATTCCTTTCAAGTGTCTAGTTTTCAACCATGAATTCTTCTGAGTTTTAGACATGACTACTTTGATATAAGAATTTACTCTGAACCTGAAATTTGTGGAGGCATATGCTTGACCTGAGTCTAGGTAATTGATTGATATGATACATGATGGTTTAAGCTGCTATTTATCTTATTCCTAGCATTACTAAGTTCTGGAGACTTATTTTGAAAACCCAAAATCTTACATGATGAGCTCTTGTATGATAAAGTTTGAATTCCTACCAAAGCCATATATGATACATTTAGAGTTAGGAAAACCTTTGTGCATTCATGCTGTTTGCTTTGCATTGAGTTTAGTCAACCTTTGTTGTATACTTTATGAGAGTCTTGTCATGCTTTTAAAATCAAGATCACTTACACACTCCACCCATATATGCATTACTCCTACTCTAGGATGTAAACACAGTTATTTTCACTTTCATTCAGATCCACCTCAAAATATACCCTATAGGACAGCCTCCATTTAATTGCTCTAATTTCTTATTATTATCTCTACAATTATTTATATTCAAAGGATACATGTGGCTATGCGAAAATATTGAAAAAAAAGGAGAAGAAGAAAAAGAAGAGTAAAAGATGGACAAGTGTCCCAACAATTAAAATAATAGGTGCATAGATGCCCGCCTCCTAGATTAATAAAAAAAAGAGAAAGAAAGAGAGAATAAAGATAGCCCATGTTTTTCCATAAAAAGTTCTAAGGAGGGAGTTATTTTTAAAGAGCAAAAGTAGAATTAGGATTAGCCACTAAATACCATATATACACCTATCCACTATATTTCATACACATGCACATCTTAATTTGATTGTATGCCTCGATTCTCTATGGATCCATTGTTTGACTTTACAATATATGAATTGCAAGTATGTTCATTCTTGTTATTGCCACTCCTATAAAGCTCCACTATAATCCTTAGTTGTAGGAAGACATGACATTATTAATGCCTCAGTGAGATCCATAAATACTATATATTAAGAGACTTGAGGGTGTCATACAATCATGCTCTGAGTTTTATTTCAAAAACTTACAAAACTCTGAAATATTGGTACTGTGAAGAATTTGAGACATATGCTTGACTTGATTATTCTGTCTTTCGATTACTCAAGACTCATGTATAAGCTTTAAAGCCCCATAGTTAAAGGTAAAATGGGTAAGTTTGAAAGTTAGAGCAGTTTTGTCTAAACCAGAGAAAAATTTTTGTTTGAAAGCATGTGAACTTAAAAGAAATAAAAGTATTGTAGCAATTTCTAATCCAAGTTTATTAATTAGACTTAGCTTGTTTGTCAAGGGACTGGCAAAAGATAAGCTTGGGGGAGTTGTTGACGGTGGATAATGTCAACTTTTATTAGAACTTTAGACATGAAAGGATACATGATTACACACTAGTCTAAGGTTTTAACTGACAATTTCCATGAGTTTTGCATATTCTATATTTTCTAGGGATTATTCCAGAAAAGCATAAAAGAGGGATTAGAGTGCATAATTATCACGAAACTTATCTGCGTCGGCAAACATCGTCATTAGACTCGGGAAGGGTCCGAAGACACCCGGCGGCGGGACCCTGGGGGAGTCAGGTGGGGCCGGCCGGCCCCATCTGGTGTCGGTCGGCGCCCCCTAGGTCAACGGCCGCCGCCCTTCGGAGTCTTTCCTCCCACGCTTCCTTGGCACCCAAGCAAAGCATCCCTACGTCGATCTAAGGTCGGTTTGATCCGACGGTGCACACAACATAAAGACGCGGATCGATGACATAGCGGTTTCTTGCCCTCTACTCCACCTCGACCTATATAATGACGCCCTAAGGCTCCCCTTAGAGGCATTCTACACCCCGGTGCTTCATATTCTCTACATAATTAGAGTTAGGGTCTCTCTAGTTGATCTAGTTCTAGTTTATCTAGTTCTAGTTCATCTAGATGTAGCAATTAGAAGAGACTAGTTCATCTAGATCTAGTCTTGTTTAGAGATTAGAGAGATAGAGTAGAGGGGTAGAGATTATGGAGGAGTTCCGGCCTGTCGGTGCTTCTTCGTGGCTGTATTCGTGTAGATTCGGCTCCCTCGCCCGGAGCTGCGTTCTGAGGTACTTTTGTATTCAACATTCCGATTCAAGTATGCAGTTGTTCTTATTTGTTCTTTAGTTCACATCTCATACTGAGTGCTTTGATCTTGGTCATTACTTGATTAGAGTAGTATTTCATAGTGTAGACGTAGTGTCTGGGCTATGATTGCTTGTGGATGTCCTCTGATTGGCCGGATAGTGGTAGTCCGCATAGGTGACAGCTGCGTTGGTTCCTCTGTAGTCCACTTCCCGTTAATAGGATTGATAGACTTATAGGTTCTTGGTAGGAGAGGACTCTGATTTCTGCTCTTATTCAGGATACTTGCCTAGTTAGAACGGTATTATACAAAACTTACCGGTTATCAGAACTAGAGTTCAATAGCTATTTTCTCTTTCTTGACATTATCTAGCCTAATTGTAAGGTTAAGTCTATATATTCTATCATCATCACAACTGTTCCCTGTGGATACGATATTTAAAACCTCTGGGTAAAATGTGACTTTGGTATGATATCTGTGCGCTATGCGGATAATCTTATTTAATAGAGTGCGTTAATTTATACCAACATTTGCTAAGGTAATCTTTTAAATAAAACAAAAAAAAATACAAAGGGTGTATATAAACTCATCTACTCCTCTGTCTCTAAATATGTATCGTTATTGGTATGTATCATTAGTTTGACTAGTTTTATAAAAAATATTAATAATATTTATATCTCCAAGTAAATATATTATAAAAATATATTCAACATTCTATCTAATGATATTAATATTTATATACATATAATTAGTCAAACTTGTTTCTCATGAAGCGAGAATGACTGAGGGAGTAGATACTAATATGTGTTTTAGGGATGTTTGGTTGCTGCCTGATAGCCATATATTTTGCCACGCTTTACCTAAGACAAGTTTTTATCAAATTGTCAAGTGTTTAGTTGGCGGTTAAACTTATGTAAGATTCTTTTAAGCTCCACGCATCAGAGCCAAAAAAAAAAAAATATGGTAGAATTCCTTTAGATATGACAAAATGTGGCTTTAAATTTTAGCCACAGTTTTATAGCTTATCATGCTGGTTAACGTTATTCACGGTAAATTGTAGCTAGGACCTAAATACTCTCTTAATCATTTACTTTATTAAGGACATGCCGGCAAACTATCTCTAGTTAGAAAAGCAAAGTTATCTAGATTTTATCACTGATTTTTGCTAGAAAACCCAGAGGAAGCAAGATTCGCAAGATTGCAGTGGCTTTATTTTTTTTTCTGAGGGATTAATCTCTTTGTCCACAGTTGATTGGTCTGGATCGTACCGCAATAGTACATGCGGATGTTAGAGCAGTAGAGCACGTTGTGATCCAATGCTACCAATCATGCTAGCTTAGCTTTCACCAGCTGATTCCCGCCGCGTTGCACTGAGTGGGCCGTGATGTGAATTCCGATACCTCCTCTATGTGTTGTGGTGCCCGCAGAATACGTACCACACCCGTCCATCCGGACATGGTGCATCACACTCCGGAACCGTATGCCACCACATTTCCCATCATCGCACTCTGTGCCGCGCCGGTGTATGTTAGCAGTGGAACCTATGCACTTTGTTTAAGCCTGCATAACAAACGAAAGAATGAATAAATAAGGTGAGTGACATCAATCCTAGCTTGACTCCCGACTTTTGATCACTTTATAAAGAGCATCTTCAACGGCACTGTCCAAAATAAACTATCTATTTTCTGTTTGGGTAGCCATCTATCTTGCTACTATTTATTTTTTTCCCCTTCAATTTCAGCAGTACTGCTTAAATCATAGCTCCCAAATTCATCAGAGTGGTCAATGATGGGTAGGACCTACATGTTATCCTCCTCGTTTTGTGACATTGGCGAACTCGACCATCGGTGTGGGGCTCGGGGAGTCGCCGGAGGACGGAGTAGGGTGGCAATGCCAGGTGGGGTCATGGCATAGGAAGCGAAGTCGCCAGAGGGCCTCCCACCAAGGAGGTGTGCTCGTTCTCCTGGTCATGGGGCATCAGGTGTGCACCTCTCGGGCCGCAGAGGCGTTGCTCGAGGAGCAGTGCTACCGCGCGGGGAGCGCCAACGACAGCGGTGTTTGCGCTGAACAGAGGAGTGCCGCGTGGGAGTGCCGACTGCAAGTGCCTGTAGATCCGGTGGAGGAGGCGCCGAGTCACGCTGAAGGATGGTCGGCGGTGGATCGGGCATCGGAGCTAGTCGAGATGGAGGACGAGTGCCAGCCAATCAGTGAGAAGATAGGCGCAAGCAGGAAACAAGTTGCCATTGGTGGGTGCTCCATGTCTATCCAGATGCCTCGCAATACCCATTGTGGTCATGCCATGGATCATTGGCATCATCGATGGACGGCATGCTCTCCTGATAAATCTAGGTGCCACAATGGTAGATCCTAGTACCACCATGGTGAAAATGGAAGCAGGCATGCCAGATCGGGCGCCCTACATCAGATCAAAGAACACACAACCTTGTCCACCTCACACCACTATAGGGTGGCTTGATGGAGCCACGTGCAGCCATGACCACGCACGTGCTCCTGTGAGAGGCCCGGTGGTTGCACGGTCAAGCCTAGTGGTGTGCTCAGGCTCTAGCGTCAACACTGTCGACTCTTATCTTTGTTTTGGCCGCGTGACGCGAGAAGACGGGGGAGATAATGAAATGATACGGGTTCTGGGAAGGTAACGATTAGGGCCTGGTCTTGTCCTCATGGGGTAAAGACCAACCGTCCAGTTTCATCAGAATTTCTCATGTAGCCTAGAACCAAGTTTTTGAGCCTCAGGTTTGTTAGGTGCACAGGATTGGAGCCGGTGGTGAAAATAATTTTCACCGTTAGTTCCAATCATGAACCAATGGTGAGATATGTCCTGTTTGGTGGAGCTCCTGTAGTTGATTTCCGTTGAAGCCAGCAAGAGCTCTGCCAAATAGTTTTAGGAAGAAGTGATTCTTTGCTGATTTTGTAAAGTGATTCTCTGAAATGAACTAAGAGGCTGAAAGCGGAAAAAAGTAGCTTTTTCTGATTTGGTTCTCCAACATGATTTTGAGAGTTTATGCTAAATAATCATAAAGAACCACTTTTAGCTGCAGAGTCACTTCTATCAGAGAATCAGCTTCTATAAAGAATTAGAATAAGGTGAACCTTATCAATTAGGCCTATTTATATTATCATCAACGCTGTTAATGGTACCGGTGGTGAAAATGGTGTCAGTAAAAACAATTTTTGTAGTAGTGTAATTTTATCGTCTAGGCTTCAAATTAGACTTCTGCAGATGCATGTTTTATCTCCTCGACAAGAGGTACACAAAGGTGCAGTCCAAACTATGATTTGACACATAACAAAAATGAGCTAAACAAGGTCAGGAAAGCTGGGTTCCCCAGATTTCATGGGTATGATAAATTTTGGTTATCAACACACTATGGATTGTTCCCGAAGCTTGAGCATTGCCTTAGTTTCCTTTCGCCATACTTGTTTATCAGGACATATGTTCTTTACCCTAACACCTACTCACTCCATTCCAAAAAACAACGTCGTTTTTTGTTTTCATGCTATAAGTTTGATTTAATTTTAGAAAATACGTGCAACATTTGTGTTTCCAAATAAAGTTAAAAACTATTTTCAAATAAAACTAATTATATACTATAAATATTAATATTTATATATATTTATTTAGGATGGAGAGAGTAACAGCCATGACGGCGTGGCAGTGACGCATCACGCGAGTCAAGTGTTTCACGAAGTTGTGCATGATGTAAGATCAAATACGAAGTATTATTATATGGGCATCAGGGCGATAATTTTGATAGGGTGACGACTACATGCCTCCTAATCAACTCAATCAACATGTCTCCATGATGACGAATTTGAATAAGTACGACGGATAGATCATCCAATAAATTAATACATAACTTAGGAGAAAAACCGTTTAAGGTCATGGTTGAGTCAACTGCTACTAGTATCTTTCAGCTAGGCATAATGATAGAGTTGTGTGGTGCAGTACTACAGTAAGCTATATTATCTTCAGATAAACTTTAAGATATGGAACTGCAGTAATTGTTTTCACTCTAGTGTGAACTGTTTAATCAATTAGCATGTAGTTCTCTCCATTTTCCCTGTGTGGCTGATAGCGTCAAGTCTGATATCCTGGACCACTATACCTTTTCCCCGATTGCTTTCTCTTCATCTTTTGCTAACATTAACCTCACTGCAGATTAACAATTGAACGAGCGAGGGAATTGAACTGTGAATCTTATTATTGTCATTGTCATATGGGAAGTCTTTATTCTCGAATCCTTTCTAGTGTGAGAATACATCAGATAGTATTGCTTTGGTGTGTAGTCTTGTCACCTTGTGATTTTTCTAGGAGATGAACTTATTACATAGTAATTGCGTACCTAAGTAGAGTAGAAGTCTAGAATTGAGGGTTCCTGGCATATGTTCTGTACATATAGAAAAACAAAACTAAATCTATATCTATATCTATATCTATATCTATACCTAATACTTAAAAGGCAAGCGTTTCCCCCCCTAAATTTTTGGTCCGGCCATTCTATTCGGCCAACCGTCCGTGCGTGCTTTCTTTTTGTTTTGGTCGACGCAGAGTCCGCCCAGGACAGGAGTTGTTCTATCGGAGGAGCTCTGCCAGGAGCTTTTCCGTTTTGTTCACGTAGGAAACTCCGGTTGCTTTCCGTTACTCCAGCCATGCTTTCCTTTGTTCCTACTTCTACCTACCTCGAAAGCACCTCAAGCACCTCATATTTTTCTATCTACTATTATCTATTACTCTAGATATTTTTGTCCTTTGTTTATATTTATTTCTTTTTTCCATAGGTCTACGTACAGTCCACACCTGTCCATCATTCGTCGTTTTCGAGTTGCCAAATTTATTTCTTGGTCATTCAAATCAGAATCGAACACCAAAACATCTAGGATAAAAATCCCGTGGTATTTTTATTTAAAAAAAGATCCTTCCTTTTTCTTCCGAACAAGGTGAGGTCGCGAGCCTAATACTGCACCGAAGTAGCACTAGCAACACGGACTCCTGGACGTGGTGCTGTTTTTTATTGTCCAGGCATGCCAATGCCTAGAACACGAGCATGTCGGCCGTCGGCCAGCTCCACCTTGCTAGCTATGGTGCCCTCGGCGTGTGGGTGCTCTACTATTGGCCGTTGAGCCACAAGGCGGCCTAGAACACAGAGGAGGAGGAGGAGGCGCGGATTGGCCGCCCTAGGTACGCATCCAGGCGCATGTTGTTGCAGTCCTTCGTCACGTACGAAGACAGCCTTACAGACGGTGCCGTGTTATGTCGACATCGATGGACACATCGAGCACACGACCTATCCACGTCCGAGGCATGTTCATAAGCTTATAAGTATACACAACTATTCTATTCTATGTAAAATGAGTTAATCTCTATTCAATTTTTGATTAATATCATTTACTATTTTATTACCAATTTATGATTTATTATGGGATTATATGGGTCTGTTTGGTTTAACCCTAAGCAAACTTGCTTGATGCGCCGTGCAACCCTAGGCGTCCGATTTTCAGCTGGGGTTCAGATTGTTGCCTGGGCATCAGTCCGAGTCCGCCTCTCCAGGCCTGCATTTGCACCTACCAAAACTGATAATAAACAGTGATTACCCTACCACGCGTCTCGCCTAAAAATAATTCTTTCAACAGCAGCGACAGATGTCTGGCCCACGCGCCTGCCCATCGGCCGTGTGGTCTTGCCCAGCAGCTTGCCCACATCAGAGATCTGTTGCCTCTCCCCGGCGAGCTTGAGTGTCGCACATCCGTTCTACACCCACATGTAGCTTTACTTCGCATGCGCGTATGTCATACTCCCTCTGTTCTAAATTGACTGTAAGCTATTATTTTTTTCGTGCCATAAGTTTGACTCGATTTGTAAAAAATACGTGCAATATTTGTATCTCTAAATAATTTTTTTTAGAAAAACTAGATTCAAAGATCTTTCCAATGATACTAAATATAATACTAACTAATATTTATAAAAATTACCGGCATTTGTTTCTCGGGAAGCGAAAGCTAGCGACAGACATTTTGGAACGGAGGGAGTACATCATCTTGCATGCAGAGCTGCTATAACACAGAAATAGTTCTAGCTAGAAATAGGAGATGGCAAAATTTTATTAGGCGTCAGCAAGCGCTCGCCCTACAGAATGGGATGTCGCAATCGCCTGCACAAGCTGTGCGCTAACGTGCTACAGCTCGCTCTGTGTCGCCCACGCGGCACACACTACTACCTTATCGTCATAAAATAATTTAATAAATTCTATAAAATGATCAAAACAAAAATAAATATGTACTATTCATATCTTTGTTTCTATAAATATTTGTCAATTTTTTCTCCCGTTGCAACGCACGGGTAGTTTTCCTAGTTAAAGAGACAACAACTAGAATTTAGTTTATTCTTTTTAAAAAAAAACCATCTATCTGGTTTCTGCTCTTTTTGATTCCAAATATAACGCAAGTCGTTTAATACAGCGATATGGTCTCTATCAAGACATTTTGACTTGTAAGTTCAATTAAAATATACTAATCTCAACTATTCGCTACTAATAACAAATTTTATGAGGTGTTATGGAAACCGTGTCTCTTCGGTTGCCGGTGGATTGGGTTCAATCAGCTCGTGGAGCGTAGTAACAAATTTAGATTCTCACTCAATCTATGTGCTACTCTAATTTACTTCATAACACGCGGATTTTGGATTGAGGTGGATATAGAAATGTAGCCAAACGAGTGTCTCATCAGTGGCGATGAGCAGCTGGCATGTGCGGTGCGTTGGCCCGTTCGTTCGCGGCGCGCGAAGTTGACACCGAGAAAGTGAGGATTGCCGATAGGGACCCTGGTTGTTTTTGGTAATCTGATAACGCGATTGGCCTATGAGCATTGGACGCGCGCGGCGTGAACATGTATGGATAAGTAATTCAGAGATAATGATGTTAGTTTTAAGCGCCCCCGCCAAGCGTCTCTCGTAGCTGTAGCTGTAGCTGTTATCGATCGGTCGCCGTCGGCCACGGCCGGGCCCCCACTTCCGCTGCTGCATGCGTCACACGTCATTGTAGAATCACCTCCTTGTCGTTTTCCTTCTTCTCGTCTACACTGATGGTCGCTTAGTCACAGTAGTATTTACTCCCTCCGTCCCATTGAGAACGTCGCCCGGGAAACGTGTTTGTGAGGGGGACACGGTTTTCCAACGACAAACTCCATGGGACGGAGGGAGTAGTAGCTAGGGGCGGCCGGAGGAGCTCGCGTGCAAGTGTGTGCTGCAGTTCGCCGTTTTCACCCAGTACATTCGCGTCAATGATTGTCAAATTAAATGGGTAGTACGTACTCCCTCCGTCCCTTTTTATTTGTCGACTTCGACTCGAGACACAAATGCCGGTAATTTTAATAAATAATAAATATTATCGATTAGTATCATAATTAATATCATCGAGAAAGATCTTTGGATCTAGTTTTTTAACAAAATTATTTGGAGATATAAATATTGTACATATTTTCTATAAATCAAATTAAACTTGTGGCACGCATCCCACGGCGACAATTAAAAAGGGACGGAGGGAGTACTTGTTAATTAGTAACACATGCACCGCTACAAAACGAAGGGATGATGAGCTAGCGAGATGTGTGATGTGCAGGGCACGTTGACAGTTGGGCTAGCGGTGCAAGCTAGCTGTACCGCAAAACAGACGACGCTGTGAGTTCATCACAGGCCAAAAAAAAAAAAAAAAAAAAATCCCCTCCTGTCAACAGGTTGCGCATACGAAGTATATGTAATCTACCATGCGTACTCCCTCGGTCCAATTCCCACTTCCTGAAAAGTTAAGTAGTTACAATTTTAATCATATACATAAGAAAATGCTAATATTATGACGTTTAAAGATACAAATGTGATAATATTTTCTTTAAATTTAGTTAAACTTAAAGTTTAATCGGCACAAAACTCTACACGATTTTTTTATAACGGAGGGAGTATATATATGTATATGATACCACTACCTAGACCATCAATAATGCATGTGTACTTGTCTTTGCAACTATATTACTCCCTCCATCTTGAAATATAAGGCATCCAAGGTTCATTTTTTTTGTATGATACAATATATTATGGGTCCTCAACCTCCTCTCTCCTCTTTCTTTTTAGCAGAAAATATTATGATCCCCTTTAAATTTATGTCATCTAAAAAATAGCCCGTAACTAAATAAAGCAACAGCTACTATCTCTATCCCAATTAGTGAGGGGCAATGTGGTCTTTTATGAACCTTCCTTCGGTCAGAAAATGGAAACAACATGCCATCTATAGGTAGCCGAATGGACATTTTTTAGTGAAAGTGCAATGCAACTACGCATTTGAAAGTTTCGAATTCCCAAAATGTTCATAGCCATCATGACCTTACCCAGCTATGCAGTTGCAAGTTTCCAAATCCTGTCCGAGAGCCCACAGAGAGGTTGGACCCCTCGACAACAAGGCGCTGCACTGATAGGCTTAGCCCATGCTTATATTATTCTCCTAGGGAAGCCCAAACACAATCAACGGTGGATCATCTGCTAGTTCGGCCCATTTCTCACACTCAGAGCCCATCCTTGTACAGTGGTCTCTGTTTTCAAATCGCATTTGTGTATGTCAACTTTACGTGCTAAACGCCATCTCCTTTCGTAACCCAGATGCTCCAAATATTACCCAAATCACACAAAATTTTCTCTACTGCCAATTCTCCCATATTCGATGAGCTTGCATCACGATTAATTTTCGTGTGTCGGATATAAATCCATACTTTCTTCTCATCTCCATCAAACGAATTCTTGTGGTTTTGTGTTTTTCTCATGCATCTAAGCCAATCCCAAAATCAATGGGATGACAAATACTCATCGGTACCGATATACTCCGTCAGTCCCAAAATAAATGTATGTCTTTCTTTGCTTCACAAGGAATCTAAAAATATAGAAAATATTAGTAAACTTTTGTATAATTTTAGTCAACTTTACGTGTGCTACTTAGTCAATTTGATGAGCTATCAATATGATTAACTCGCACATGGTCACTTCTAGTGGAATGACATTGTAGACCAGTAGAAATACCATCTAGCCATTTGGTAGCTTGTTTCATGAAAAAAGAGACAAGATGAGGATGGTAGATCCACACGTTAGTCCCACAAGCTAGACGGATTATATCCACTCATGAAGATAACGAAATAACATCTATATCACTCATACAATCTCACAAAACACCTTCTTTACCCATGTGTGTGCGTCGCATAGCCCTAATCTTGTCGTTAGACAACAAATGGGTTCAAGCCTGATAAGGAAAAGTTCATGATGTTAACCGTGGAATACTGCAAGTGATGATAAGGATAGAATGCACTCATGATGTTAGCTAAGTGATGTTAAGTTTAGATAATAAGCTTTCACCTTTCTTGTTGGAGGAGCTAGAGAATCATCGAGGCTGCAGTCCAAAAAAACGCACTCGGCTGCAGCTTGTCTATAGGCAATGCGATTGGATATTTGTCCTTTTACAAACAAAATTGAGATTTACATTATAAACAATGAACAATAAGTACACATGATTTAATTGTGGGATAACATGTGTGATCAGTGATTTTGCCATATGAAGAAAATTAGTTTTTGCATTTCTTATTTATAGTCTCTTGCTTGAGCATAGCTCCAATGGTATAGTTAGAATCATTGCATAGAACTGATGTTCTTTCCTCAATCTCCTTCCAAATTTGCAGTCTTTCATTTCTTTAACTTTGCTCCTTCCTACCATATTCCAATCTCATGTCATATTCTCGAGAGCTAGGTCTTCAACAACTTGCAAAGCTTTCTCGTGGCCACATAAGTGACGAAACGTACAATGACATATAACATTCTAAGAACGTATATTTGTCATCAATTTTTTAAGAATTTTGTCGGGGACCAAAATAAGGGCCCCTTAAGGAAAGCCCAACAAACGCAAACTTCGGCCCAGCAGGCCTCCCATTTCCGCTATCTAAGCCACGGTGCCGGAGCGAGCGCACGGCCCGCGGCCTGTCCGAGCCTACCCCCACCGAGGGTTCGGACGAGCCCGTCTCTCCCGCCTCGCCCGAGCCCCAGCGAGGGGCCTCGGGACGAGCCTCCACTCTCCGTCCCGCCCGAGCCCCCAACGGCGGGGGCCTCGGACGAGCCGCCGCCTTCCGTCCCCGCCCGAGCCCGGCAACTAGGCCTCGGGCGGGGCGCCGCCTGCAGTCAAAGACCGTACCACCGATTTGGCGCGATATCCACCACCGCCCGTGTCGGGGAGCACTCCATGTTCTCGACGGGGGATGGGCATTGCCCGCCACGGCCCACGCCGGCAATCATGCTTACGCAGTCTCCACGATGGAGGCCACGCCCGCCCACGGTGGGGCCTTGTGCTGCCTAACCCCTCCGCGAGGTCCCATCGACGGGACTCCGGGACGCCGCCTCGCCACGCCAAGGCCACGCCGGCCGGCGTCACCCCTCGTGCGGGAGTGGGACTGACGCCCATTCGGTCAGCCCACGGTCCACCCCGTGAGCCCCGAGCACGGGATGGGCAACCGCTGCGCGCCGACGATCGTCGCGGCTGTTCCCCCACTCCTCGTACGACGACAAGCTCACGAGGCCCCCGAGCCTTGGACTCCAAGGCGGGTCAAAGCTCTGAGGGGCTCGCGCCCCCCTCCGACGCCTCCACCAACTCCAACGGGGACGTCCGTCATTCCGGATAACTTGAGGGGGCAAGGAGGCGACGTCGCCTTGCCTCGTCACGGTCCGGGACAGTCAGCCCACGCCGAAGCCTCGTCCGAGAAAGGACGGAAGCCCATGACCCAGCCACGAGCATGGTCACCTCTTGCAAGGCCCTGCCTTCCCCTTGCGGCTATAAAAGGGGAAGGCAGGGTCCCGTAGATAGCAGGCACACTCGAGAGCCCGATATTGGCACTTCACTCAATCACCACGAGACCTGGGACCCCGTCCCTCTCTCACTGCTTGTACACCCTACCTACGAGCACTTCGGTGCAAGATAATACAAGAACCCCTCCCCCCACTGGACGTAGGGCCTTCTCTTGCCCGAAACAGTATAAATCCTTGTGTTCATCTTGCACACCATCCGGGGTTGGGAACACGCACCACAAATTCACTCGTTGGTGCTAGAGCCACCCGGTTCTAGCACCCGGGTTGGCGCGCCAGGTAGGAAGCTGTGCGTGTTTCGCCTCTCTTCCCGCCAAACCTCCGGATGGCCGGCCAGGCGTGACGACGCCGGGGTGACTTCTCGGCCCCAACTCCTCTCCACTCCATTTGCTTTGGAGCCGGGGACCCCGATCCGGTTCGGTGAGCTTGAGTTCGTGTCGGCGGAGTCCATGCGACATGGAACTCCTCCCGGCCGGAGTTCGGGGGCCTTCCGACGAGTCCCCGGCGGACTCAACGCCGCCCGGCGCAGGAGGCGCCACGGCGCTTCGCTCCCGCCCCGCGCTCAATGGACGCACCCCGACGCTAGCGGTCTATGGGAAGATCTTGCGGCGCTGTGGCTGGACGACACCCGCCGTGGGGGACCTTCGGCCGCCGTCGCCACCACGCCCGCCCATTTGGCATGACCAACGCTGCCGCCACGCACGCAGCGTTGGTCTCCACCGCCACGGAGCCCGGAGGAGGCATCCCGCCGGTCGGGCGGCGCTCCACGGAGCACCCCGACGCAGACATCCCCGACGGGTCCATCCATGCCTACGAGGAGTACACGGTCGGGGCGGGAGGAGCGGCGACACTACTCCCAAGACGCGCTACACCCACCCAATCCGGCGCTACCTCGAGGACACGGAACCCGGGGGGTTCATCCTAGAGCACGCCCCGCCCGGTTACCCGACTCCGACTCCCCGGACGACATGCGATCCGACGCGCGAGTGCTTCCACGTGGAGGTTCGTGATCTCGGCGCCGGCGGCCATGGCGGCGGCGGCGGCGAGGATCGGGATCGTAACCTAGGCACACCGCTAGGCCCCGCCCGGCGGTGTCGCGACCCAGTGGGTCAGGGGAGTCTCTCGACCACGGGGAGGCGGACCCCACCGCTGCGGCTACCCGAGGCGGAGGATCCGGTAGCCACGCCGCGGGAGCCACGTCGACCCACCGCCCGGCAGATCCGCGACCTCGGGGCTAAGCTTGACCACGACCGTCTTCGGCTACGGCGAGAAGATAGGCGCGCTTTCGAGCAAGGCCACCGCTGCGGCGCTCAACCCGAACCCGGCACGGCGGCATGCCCGCGGCGTCCAGCGAGAAGGATCGTCAGCGGCGAGGGGGGCGAGCATCCTCACGTCTTCGGCGTGCGAGCCAAAAGCGTCGCGGCTGCGGCCCTTCGCTCCGATCAATGCGAGCCCTCCACCGGGGCGCCGCATCCGCTGACGAGCTACGAGGCTTCATCGAGACCGCCGCAGCCCAACAGGCCGAGAGCTCGTCCTCGCGCCTTCGCGCCCGCAAGGGCGAGGGAACCCGCGGGCGTCCCCGGGGAGGAGCGCAAGGCCTACGTCCACCGGGATCCCTCGCGAAGGCCGGCTCGCGGCGCATCCAGACAACAACGCGGCGGCCTCAACGGCGGTGGACGCGCGCAACATCGTGTGGGAGGCAAGAGCGCGGGATCTAACGCGACCGCCCGGCCCGCGCGAGGTGGCGGTAGCGACAGCGACGAGGGCCGCGACGACGCGCGGACCCCCGGGGCCTCGTGCCTTCAGGCCGGGGAGATCCGCGGCGCCACGGTTCCCCTTCCGGTTCCGCCCGCCCGCCAACCTCACCAAATACTCGGGTGAGACGAACCCCCGGGGTTTGGCTCAACGATTACCGCCTCGCCGCCTCTGCCGGGCGGGGCGGACGACGACTGAGCTCATCATCCGCAACCTTCCCCTTCACCTGGGCGACGCCGCTCGGGCCTCGGCCGGAGCACCTTTCCGCCCGCACGATCTTTGACTGGACCGACCTAGTCAAGGTCTTCGTGGGAAACTTCCGGGGGGCACATATGTGCTCCCCGGGAACTCCCTGGGATCTCCGTGGCTGCCGCCGGAAGCCCGACGAAGTAAACCGCGACTTCATCCGCCGCTTCTCCAAGAAGTGCACCGAGCTGCCCAACGTGGCCGACACCGCCATCATCGGCGCATTCCTCGACGGGACAACCTGCAAGGAGCTGGTCCACGAACTGGGACGGAAAATGCCCTCCACCGCCAACGAGCTGTTTGAGGTGGCCACAAATTTCGCCTCCGGTGAGGAGGCAGTGGGGGCCATCTTTCGCGGGCGCCAACGACAAGGACAAGCGGAAGAATGAAGAAGCCAATGAACAAGCAACCCGCAACCAAAAGAAGAACAAGAGGGGCAAGCGGAGGGGAAAGCAAGGCAAAAAGGAGGAAGACTCGAGGATGATCTCGTCGCCGTGGCCGACCGCAAAGGCACCCCGAGGCCCCCCGGGGGCCTGTATGCTCGACTCCGACATGCTCAAGAAGCCTTGCCCCTTCCACAAGTTCCCCGTCAAGCACACCATGGGGGAGTGTGACTTGGCCTGCCGATTCTACCAAAAGCTGCCCCCACCCGAGGACAAGAAGAAGAAGGAGAAGGAGGAAGAAGACAAGGATGACGGGTTCCCGAAGATCCACGATGTCTTCATGATCATCGGGGGCCTTCCAGCGAACCTTTCACCATGACAGATCAAGCGCGAGCGCCGAGAGGTATTCTCGGTGCGCCCCGCCACGCCGCAGTACCTACCGTGGTCAGCCGAGGCCATCACCTATGGCCCCGACGACCACCCACTCTACGTACCAAACCCCGGGAGATACCCACTCGTGGTGGACCCCGTCGTCGGCAACGTTCGGCTCACTAAGGTGCTGATGGATGGCGGCAGCGCCCTCAACATCCTCTACTCCGACACCCTCAGCCTGATTGGGGTGGAGCGCCCGCACCTCCGACCCTCCAACTCTCCCTTTCAGGGCATTGTGCCAGGCAAGCGGGCCTGGCCCCTCGGGCAGATCGACCTCCCCGTCGTCTTCGGGACGCCATCAAACTATCGCAAGGAGGTCATTACCTTCGACGTGGTTGATTTCCGAGGAACCTACCACGGCATACTCGGACGTCCCGCGTACGCGAAGTTCATGGCGGTCCCGAACTATACGTACCTCCTCCTCAAGATGCCAGGCCCCAACGGCGTCATCACCATTGGATCCTCCTACGAGCACACGTTCAACTGCGACGTGGAGGCCATCGAGCATGCCGAGGCCATGGCCGTCTCCAAGGCTCTCGACTCCAAGCGCCACGCCGGCACCTTCGAGCCGTCCGATGGGGTAAGGGAGGTCCCGCTCGACCCCTCCACCTCGTCCGGCAAGACGGTGAAGATCTGTGACTCCCTCGACCCTAAATAGGAAGCCGTGCTCGTCGACTTTCTCCGCGTGAACATCAACATCTTTGCGTGGAGTCCCTCGGACACATGGGCATTCCGAGGGATGTCGCCGAGCACTCCCTTGATATCCGGGCCGGGTCGGACCGGTGAAGCGGCGATCGCGCCCGATTCGACGACGAGGAGAAGCGGGGCCATCGGCGAGGAGGTGAACAAGCTTTTGGCGGCCGGATTCATCAAGGAGGTGTTCCACCCGAGTGGTTATCTAATCTGTCTTTGGTTAGGAAGAAGAGTGGGAAATGGAGGATGTGTGTAGACTATACTAGCTTAAATAAAGCATGTCCGAAAGTCCCTTTTCCCTTACCACGTATCGATCAGATAGTCGACTCCACCTCGAGGTGCGAGCTCTTATCCTTCCTTGATGCTTATTCCGGCTACCACCAAATAAAGATGAAGGAGTCCGACCAGCTCGCGGCGTCCTTCATCACCCCGTTCAGCATGTATCGTTATTGCGTGATGATGCCCCGCCGGGCTTAGGAACGCAGGGGGCCACGTACCAACGGTGCATCTTTGGGTGTTTTCGGCGACCACATCGGTGAAACCGTAGAGGCCTACGTCGGCGACATCGTGGTCAAGACTAAGAAGGCCGGCGACCTCATCTCGACCTCAAGATCGCTTTCCGGTGTCTTAAGGCCAAAAGCGTCAAGCTCAACCCGAGAAGTGCGTCTTCGGGGGTTCCCGAGGCATGCTCCTCGGGTTCATCGTCTCAAACGCGGCATCGAGCCCAACCCGGAGAAGGTGACTGCGGTGACGAGCATGGGGGCGATCAAGGACTGAAGGGCGTCTACAGCGAGTCATGGGCTGCTGGCGGCCCTCGGTCGCTTCATCTCACGACTTCGGCGAGAAGGGCTGCCCTGTATCGCCTCCGAGAAAGTCCGGCGCTTCTCTGGACCACCGAGGGTCGGGGAGGCCCTCGACAAGCTCAAGGCTGCCCTCACGGTGCCCGATCCTCGTCCCGCCCCGTAGAGGGTGAACCCCTCCTCTTATGCGTCGCCGCGACCACCCGGGTGGTCGGTAGCGGCCATCGTCGTCGAGAGGCGGGGAGGAGGGCCACGCCTGCCCGGTCCAAAGGCCAGTCTACTTCATCGGTGAAGTCTTTGTCCAAAACCAAGAACCGCTACCCGCAGATCGAGAAAGCTGCTCACGCGGTGGTCCTGACCCGGCGCAAGCTCCGGCACTACTTCGACGCCCACCCCGTGACGGTGGTCTCCTCCTTCCCGTTGGGAGAGATCCTCCAGAATCGGGAGGTCTCGGGGCGGGTTGCCAGGTGGTCCGTCGAGCTCATGGGAGAGACTCTCTCCCGCGCCGAGGAAGGCCATCAAATCTCAAGTCTTGGCCGACTTCCTCGCGGAGTGGACTGACACCCGGCTACCGCCGCTCCGGCTCCAGGCGGAATCTTTGGACGATGTACTTCGACGGATCCACGATGAAGACCGGGCCGGCGCCGGCCTCCTTCGCCTCTCCCCTCGGGGTGCACATGCGGTACGTGATCCGCCTTCACTTCCCAGCATCGAACAATATGGCAGAATACGAAGGCCTGCTCAACGGGTTAAAGATCGCCGTCGAACTTGGCGTCAAGCGCCTCGACTTCCGAGGGGACTCGCAGCTCGTCATCGACCAAGTCATGAAGGACTCAAGCTGCCACGACCTCAAGATGGATGCGTCTTTGCAAGGCGGTGCGCGCCCGGAGGACAAGTTCGACGGTCTCGAGCTCAACCACGTCGTCCAGGAGGCACAACGGCCGCCGACGAACTCGCCAAGATCGCCCGGCTGGGAGAGCCGGTTCCCCCGACGTCTTCACCAAAGACCTCGCGGCTCCTTCCGTCACGATCGGGGGGGCAACGGGAGGCCTCGGAAGATCGTTCCGACCCCCCCTCGGGGCTGGAGGCCCGCCCAAGGCCCCCTCGACATCCAAGGCCCCTCGACTTAAAGGGGCATCCTCGGCATCAAATGCCGAGGTCATGGAGATCGACGGGGGGTGATCCGAGGCCGACCCCAAGCCGGGATTTGGAGAAAGCCATACCTCGACTGGATCATCCAGGGGTCCTCCCCGAGGATTTCAACCAAGCCAGGCGCACCGCAAGAAGAGCGAAGTCCTTCGTCGTCATCGGGGACGAGCTCTACAAGCGAAGCCCATCGGGGGTCCTGCGGCGATGCATCACGGCCGAGGAGGGCCTCGCCCTAGCCCACAAGATCCACGCCGGTGTCTGCGGCCACCACGCCGCTCCCCGCTCCCTCGTCGGCGGTGCTTTCCGACAGGGGTTCTACTGGCCGACCGCGGTCGCTGACGCCACTAAGGTAGTACGCACTGCGAAGGATGTCGATATTACGCTCGTCGGCCACCTGCCGGCTCCAGCGCCCAGACCATCCCGATCACGTGGCCTTTTCGCCGTGTGGGGCTTGGATCAGTAGGACCCCTCAAGAAGGCGCCCGGGGGCTTCACTCATCTGCTCGTCGCCATCGATAAATTCTCCAAATGGATCGAGGCACGCCTGTCACCAACATTCGGTCCGAGCGGGCGGTGCTTTTTTCTTCACCGACATCATCCACCGCTTTGGAGTCCCGAACTCTATCATCACCGACCACGGCACCCCATTTCACGGGGGCAAAATTCGAAAACTTCTGCGATAAGCACGGATACGCATCGTCACGGTCCCAGTCGCGCACCCCCAGACGAACGGGCAGGTAGAGCGGGCCAACGGGATGATACTGCAAGGGCTCAAGCCTCAGATCTTCAACAAGCTCGACAAGTTCGGCAAAAGGTGGCTCGCGGAACTTCCCTCGGTCCTCTGGAGCCTTAGGACGACGACCAGCAGAGCCACGGGTTTCACGCCCTTCTTCCGGTGTACGGTGGCCGAAGCCATTTTGCCTACCGACTTGGAATTCGGATCCCCGAGGCTAAAAGCCTACGACGAGGCCCGCAACCAAGTGGCTCGGGAGGACTCATTGGACATGCTTGAGGAAGCAGGACGCTGCCCTCCTACACTCGGCAAGATACCGGCCAGTCCCTTCGACGCTACCACGGCCGACGGTTCCGGACCGAGACCTCGGGGAAAGGCGATCCGGTGCTCCGTCTCCGCCAAGACAACAAAGGACGCCACAAGCTCACGCCGCCACGGGAGGGGCCCTTCATCGCCGCCGAAGTCCTCAAGCCGGGCACATATAAGCTCGCCAACGAGGCCGGGCGAGATCCTCAACAACGCTTGGAACATCCAACAGCTACGTCGCTTCTACCCTAGAAATTCCAAGCATTGTACATACGCTTTGTACCTTTGGATAAATAAAGCTAAGTCTCACCCAAGTCACAGCATTTCGTCCTCAATAGGACTCAGTGAGACTCGGTTTCGGCTTACCAAAACCGAGCCTCCCTCGGGGGCTAGAAAGGGGGGGAGTCCCCTCCTAGAAAGCACCCCTCAAAAAACCTTTTTTCGTTTCCCCGGCTATTTTTCGTAAACTCTCGTTCCCGAAAGTTCCGCGTACTTAGGAAAAGGCATGACCGAGTTCGTCCCAAGGCCAAAGATGGCCAAGCCGCGAGGCCACCCATGCCCGAGCGCTACGGCGCCTCCGCTTGGCGCCCTTAGCCGAGGGATAACTCCAAGTGCCACGGGGAGGCCGCTCAATACAATAAGGTAACGGGGCCGTGGCGACTACTCACACGCGATCCTTACCTGCGGGTAAAGAGCGACCCTCGGCTGCAAAGTATCCTCGCATGACTAAGTAACGAGTCAAGCGGATGGGAAAAACGAAGAGATAACGAAAGAGCCAGCACAAAAAACACAAAGCCTCGACGGGCCGATTCACAAAGTGTTTCATAAACACAAAATCAACATAAACTTTTATTTACATGAGCACTTGGGCACGACTGCGGGGGTCTACTGGGGGCGTCAGGGCCACCAACGTCTTGGGTGGCGACATCCACGGCCTCGGGGCCTCGGGCCACAGCATCCGTGACCTCGGCGTCTCCGGCACCAGCATCCGCGACCTCGGCGGACACGACCTCGGCGACCGCAGCCTCGGCATCACTAGCTTCCTCGAGGAGTGGAGACGATGGCGGGCGCAAAAGTAGCCACCGTCGGCGGCGGGAGCCCGGCTCTTCTCGGCCTCCTCGACGAGTTGGGCCAGCACATCGGTCTCGTGCCCCATCTCCTCTTGGCCCGCAGCGAGCCCCTCGGCGATCCGAGGGAGGGGTCGAGCCGTAGTGGGACATGGTCAGCGCGGCGTGTGTGACACGTCGGCTTCGGAGGGCCTCCGGCGCCACGCGCCTCCACCAGCTAACGGCACCGTCGCCCGGCCGCGACACCAATTCTTGCCGCCCATTTTCCTCGGCCTCCACCCCATGGCGCTGACGGCTGTGGCCTCCAGCGTCGGGGTCTCAAGCTCGCCCCTGCTTGGAAGTTATAGGCGGCTTGCGACACGGAGAGGCTCTCTCTCGGCTCTGTCACCGCCTGCCCAGTCTGCAAAGTTAGAGTTAGGCTCTCGGGCGGTGTAACACGGCACGAAGGCCCAGTCACGCGCACTTACCTCGCGGCTGGCCGCGGAGGGTCTCGTTCTCGCCGATCCCCCTGCAAGGCTGCGTCCTTCAGCTTTGGAGTACTCCTCGCCCGGGACGACGCTCGGCCTCCGAGGCTCCTGGGGGTTTGTCGGACAGGGGACTTGATGGAGTCCACCGAGCGCGAGGCCTGGCGACCATCGCCTCCTTCTCCGTCCGGAGCTAGTCAAGGCTCCTAGCGTGGCGGCGGGCCGTGACGTCCCCGGGCGAGGGTGGCGCCCCGTCGTCGCCGCTGCCTCGGCCGCAGCTGGGAGACGAGAAGGTGGAGCTTCTCGAGCTCGGCGTCCTTCTCCGGCACGGCCGTCGTTACTTGGGCGACCAAGGCCCTTCAGCGGAAGGTACTGGTCGTGAAGGCCGGCCGACGCGGAGAACCTCCGACTTCCCGCTCGACGTCTGCGCCAAATCCGCAACACGCGGCTTTCCAGCGGCCGGGCCGCTGGGAAGACGCTCCCTGAGGGAAAGAGGGCCGAAAGCTCACTCACCCGCAAGGGGGGAGCCCCTGGCACAACCACGACACAATGGTCGAGGCGGCCTTCGTAGATTGGTCGGCGCGATCCGCCACGCTCACCAGCATCCTCCCTCCTTGGCGTCGTCGCGGCGAAAAAGGCCCCTCGCCTCTCCGGTGCCCCCGTAAGGGCGCTCTCGGACAAGGTGGGCTCCCGTGGGCTGCTCACGAGCGCTCAGCCGAGGCCGTGGCACCCACGGTGGGCGCCTCGGTGCGCTTGCGCCTCCTCGGCTCCTCCCTCAGCCCAGAGGTGGCACCGCCTCGGTGGCCACGGCTTGGAGAAGGCCGAGGCGCTCCGCCTCGGTCATAGCGCGCGTCGGCAGTGCCAACCACCGCGGGCTCCTCCACCGCTACCCGGCTGACACCGAGGAGTCTACCCGGCCGACACGGCCGGGATCACCACGTCGCCTCCTCGCCGGGCGCCTCCGCCATCCGGCGGTGCCCGACGGAGCCGGCCCCTCGACCCGAGGGGGCGCCACGGGCACGCCCGGTCTCCCGGCGCGCCTGCACCGCCTCAGGCTCGCTTCCGCCGCCCGAGGACCGCTCCGTGGGACGGCGCCCCTCGGCGACCTTCTCCCTCTCCTGGGTCCCGGACTGTCGCCTCGATGGCGGAACCGAGATTCCCCAACCCCCCGCTTTAGTCAAGCGTTTCGAGGGCGAGGGGGCCCGCGCCCACCGCGGCCGTGCGCTTCAAGCTGCGGATGAGGACAAGACGGGTTAGCGGGCGAAAAAAAGAGCGAACGTCAAGACCGGCGACAAGGTGTGAACACCACTTACCCGCGCACTTTAATCCTAGCTCAGACGGGACCGCTTAGATGGCGGGAATGTCAGCGCCCGGACGGCCGCTACTTTGCGCAGGCGCCCTATCTGCGGACCTCCGACCCGCTTCGGCCGACGCGGGCGGCGTAGGGGGACGAGCCCTGCGGGGGAGGGCTCGGCGACCTCCTTCCCCACGTGACGTCACGCCTCCTCTGGGGGGGCGTCCTAGCCTGGGACATCGCGCTGCCCTGAAGTCCGCAACGCCGAGACGAGCCTCTCCCCTGAGCCCTTCCAGACGGGCGGGCTTCGGCGACGAACTACCGCCTGCCCGGCACACGACGTCTCCCGGGGATCCAACCCCAAAGTAGCTGCTCGCCCGTCTGCCCCACTCCTCCTCACCATCGCCATTGCCGCCGCTGTGCTCGGTGGTGTCCGACGGCGTCCCCCGCTAGAGGGAGACCTCCGCAAGCCCGGGCGCCAAGTAGCCGAGACAGGTCCTCCCTCTCCTTCGCTATGGGCGTTGCGCCGCGCACTCTCCTTCTGCTTCTCCGCCTCCGCGCCAAGGCGATTGGCCGCCTTTCTCCGCAGCGATCGGGGCTTCGACTTTAGCCTCTCCTCACAGCCCTCGTAAAGCGACGACCGGACGCCGTGTGTGCTAAAGAAGAAGAATGGAACTAACGACGAGCGGAGGAACGGGTCTTACCAGACTGATGTGTCCTTGTCCGGCCGCATCGGGATTCTCGAGCAGCTACTTGAATGCTCCACCGATACCGCCGGCCGTCAGGTCCAAGGACCCCGGCCGAATTTAGGTCCTCGGCCGCCATCCGGTCCCCTCCCGGGGGTTGCCAGGCCGCATGTCATACGAGGGCGCACACCGATGCATGAGCGGCAGTACGCGCCGCTTGTGGCCCGGCGATCACCGCCATGTCCAGACCTCCTTGGTCGGCGCCGGGGCGGTAAACACCTTCCTCGGCCAGGGTCACCCTCTCGGGGATCGGCTCCTTCCGCCCACTGACGGGCGGCTCGAGTCGAATGACCTTCCCGGTGTAGGCAGGCAGGTGGCCACCGTCGTTGCGAAGGTAGAACCACTTGCTGTGCCAACCGCGGTTCGGTTTTCGGCGAGCTCGCGGGATATAGTCCCCGCGGATTACGGATCACGAGGCGCAGCGTGCGTGCCCGGCACGGACGTCAACCTCTTTCCCCTCTTTTCTCCTTCTCCTTCCCCTTCTCCTTCTCCGCCCCCGGGCAGAGATTTCAGGAACAAAGTGGCCTCGAAGAAGTAGAGCCATGTGTCCCAAGATGCCGACGCCGAGGAAGCCCCCACGCCACGAAGACGGCCAAGGTGGGTGATACAAATGGGGGCGAGGTTGTGGAGCTCCAAGCCGTAGTGCTCTAGGGAGCACCCGCAGAAACGCCCTGCAACCGGCATCCTGAACTCCTGGAACGACGTGAAGCTCACGACGCAACGGAGGGCGCTGGCTTGATCATCCGCGACGGCACGATCCACTCCGGCCGGGGCCGGAAGTCGCTCCGAGCGCAGTGAGCCCCTTCTCCACCAACGCCACCAGCCTCCCGCCTCCGCTCACGGAGCAGGACTCCCAATCTACCACGCCAACAACACCGGCCTTGGGTGCCACGCGACGGATCTAGTCGTGTTCGACACTCGCTTCGACGATGGCACGGTAAAGTCCACCCTCCTCCCCGCGGAAGGGAAGCCGAGGTGCATAAGAAATCGGGCGGTTGAGTCCCACTGGGTTCCCCTGCCGCTACGAGGGCTCGGGGCTTCCCAACGCCGAATCAATCTCGAAAACGCCCTAAACCAGTACAACCCCCGACGAGCCGACGGGCCCGGGTTCGGCAAGACGGACCGGTCCAGTCCAAAAAAACGACAAGCCCTCGGGACGAGTGCCCTCACTGGCCCAAGGCCTCGGGGGCTACACCTCGCCCGGCGTGGAGGCCGCCTCACGGAGAGCACGACTCGAGACAAGCCTCAAAGCCACGCCGTGTGAGCTAAATGCAAGCCTTCAAGGAGTCCCCCAAACCCTCCGAAGCCTCAAAGAGGCTTACACTCGCCGAGAGGCGCCGCGCGCACCTCGCGGAAAGTATCGATGGCAACCAAGGAAGCACGACCTTAGCCTCCTCGAACCAGTGCTCCCACTCCTTCAGAGGCTCCTGGGGCTACTGTCCGGGATCAAAATAAGGGCCCTTTAAGGAAAGCCCAACAACGCAAACTTCGGCCCGGCCTCCCATTTCCACTATCTAAGCCCACATCTTTTGAGCGAAAGACGGCCCCACGGCCCGCCCCGGGGCGAGCCTACCTCCCCACCGAGGGCTCGGACAGCATTCTCGCCTCCGCCTGAGCCCCAAGCAGTGGCCCCTCGGACGAGCCTCCACTTTTCCGTCCCGCCCGGGGCCCCCCAACGCCGGGGCCTCGACGAAGCTACCAATTCGCCCCGCCCCTTCGGCCTCGGGCGGCCGGCCTCGGCGGGACACGCCGCCGAGTCAAAGCTGCACCAACGACGCGACGCACAACCACCACCGCTTATCCACGGCCAGGTGTCGTCAGAGCACCCCCGGCCCCGGGGGGATGGGCACCGCCCATCACGGCCCACGCCGATGATCATGCTTACGAAAACCTCCACAGTGAAGGCCATGCCGCCAGCATGAGGCAACTGATACTTTAACCCCTCTGGCCGGGTCCCTTCCTTGGCGGAACTCAAGCGTAGTCACCACGCCAAAACCCCGCTAGTGACGTCACCCCCAGATGCGGGGAAGTGGACGGACGCTCACCCAGTCAACCAACGATCCACCAGAAGTGAGCCACGAGCAGGATGGGCGACACGTATGATAGCGGCCAGATCCATGGCCTTCCATCCACTCCACCGACGGCCGACGGGCACCAGAGGCCTCAGGCCTCGGCACTCCCGAGCCGAGTCAAAGCTCTGAGGGCTCTGGCGCCCCTCGCCGCACTCCACCAGCTCCAGCGGGGACATCCGTCCGTCGGACGGCGGTGACAGGAGCGCGACACCGCCTGCCTGCACGAGCCGAGCCGATCTGCCCACTCAGGGCCTCGGATGGGGAGGGCCGAAGCCCCGGCCCGACCACGAGCATGACCACCTCTGTAAGGTTCCGCCCTTCCCACTTGTGGCTATAAAAGGGAAGGCGGGGGCCCTTAGATGACAGGTTCACACACACGAGCCCGATATTGGCACCCTCCTCAATCATCACGAGACTTGGGACATCGTCCCTCTCTCACTGCTTGTACACCCTACCTACAAGCACCTCGGTGCAGGATAATACAAGATCTCCACCCCACACTGGACGTAGGGCCTACTCCGGCTTGAACCAGTATAAATCTTTGTGTTCATCTTGCACACCATCGGGAAGTGGGAGCAAGCACCATAAATTCACTCGTTGGTGTTAGGACCGCCGAGTTCTAGCACCGACAAGTCTTTCTCTCGTATTTCTAAGACTTTCATCAAATATATAAAAAATAATATTATTATTATGTCATATATTAACAATGAACAGATTGATTGATGGACAGAGTAAGTTGTACTTATCTTATATATATGTATTAGTATATACTGGACGTTGGGGATTTTTAACAATGAACAGATTGATTGATGGATGTTGTTCTTCTTATATAAAATGATAATGATGCCAATCTGTTCATTGTTATATTATTTGATGGCATCATTATCATTTTATCACTTTACCGAAAAAGATTTATACTGGACGTTGGGGATTTTTAACAATGAACAGATTGATTGATGGATGTTGTTCTTCTTACTAACCAAGATCTCATCTTATATATATGTATTAGTATATACTCATTTTGTCCACAAATCAAATCATTTTTAAAATCCACTCCCCCCTCCCTCACTCCAAGTGATAATTAAGTCCGTAGTGTTTTTTTTTAATTTTGGTGCCAAGCATGTTTTGCATCAATATAATTCTTGTGTTTAAGAATTCAATTAGCACCGCCTGCCATTTTACAGCATGGTGAAAAAAAAGAGTAAGTTGTACTTATCTTTTTCTGTAACCTTGGTGATTAATTGATGGCATCATTATCATTTTCTTCTCTTATACTGCCATAAATATATGAAATTGATTGAGTGGGTATCTAGCAACATGGATATGTGACTCTAATTTTGAACATACTCCTGTGTTTTTATAAATACGTGAGTATGTTTTATTTTTATTTCATAGAGTGACTCTTTTGTCTCTATATATAAATAAAAATACATTGAGGAACATGATTTAGACCATAGCAAGCCATGTCACCAAGTCCTAGCATTCATGGAATCAAAAAAAAAAAAGTACTAGCATTCATGTTTCTGGTTACATTGGCAACCACAACTAGCCCAATCACCCACCTTTGCTTATGGTAGTGTGATCATCCTTCCATTCCTTTGAAGTAGAAGTTTGAGTGAATCCTAGATTATAAATAGAATACTAGTTGGTGCTACAACCAGTACGAACATGGCAAGCCCAAGCCTCTTATATTTCCAATTTATTTGATGAGTCAAATGAAGCTATACTAAACTCATTGCAACCTATTTTACCAGTCCACTGTAAAAAGGAATATAGGGCCATAGCCCTTGGTAGTACATCCTAGTTATTCCTAATATCGATAGTTGATACATTCTCCTTAGAAACAACAAATATGATCAAGCATCAAGCATACTTAGTGCGGTAGAAGTCTCAACAAGACCTACAACCAGGACGAACATGACAAGGCCCAAGCCTCTTGTATTTCCAATTTATTTGATCAGTCAAATGAAGCTACAACAAAACTCATTGCAACCTATTTTATGAGTCCACTATAAAAAGGAATACAGGGCCATAGCCCTTGGTAGTACCATCCTAATTATTTCCTAATATTGATAGTTGATACATTGTCCCTAGAAACAACAAATATGAACAAACACACTTAGTGGTAGATGTCTCAACAAGAACCCCCTAAAATATCTTCTAGTTCAACAAAGAATACCCAAAGTGATATACAATTTGTTAGGTCTGAATTGTAGTGTACCTAAAGATTACTACAAATACATATCTTTGTATTCATCAAGATCTAAGTTCATAAGGTCTAATCATATTATTTGAGACAGAGGGTTAGATATAAAAGATGACATCTTGTAATCAGTACAGACATTTATTGAGTGGGCAAGACTAAGCAACATGGCATAGATTGGAGGTTAGTTGATATTAGGTGAGTATAGAGAAGTAGACTTGAATATGTCTTGATTGATAATGTAGGTTATATCACCTCACCGATATTACCTCAAATAGTATAAAAGAAAAATAACATGTTTGTTTTTTTTTTCTTAACCCTAACTAAGCATTTTTCCATTAAAAGGAAAGGAGAGTTGCAACATATAGTCCTAGTTAACCTAAGCTTACTAGAATGAACACAATCTTTACAAGATATCCTAAGAAGAATCACCAACAAAGTTCACAAAAGAGTTAATTACATAGCAATTAAGTCGTGGCCCAACAAAACGCACTAATAAGAGAGCAACATAGACAGTAACAGGACTAGACATAGGAGGTCACACTCCTAAGCAGTAAAGACCTTAGTTAAAAAGAACATGTTTGTTAGAAGTAGCAATGGTTGAATTGAAATCCTAGTCATCAACTAAGGTGACAAACATACAACGCCATCGCTTACCATTTATACCAATGTATGCTTATAGATTCATCAATAGTGCATAATTAACTTTGTCACTCATTCAATGACCACCATACCACAATATGAAGGTGTCTACATCAAAACCATCCTCTACTAGGGCCTAGGAGCCAATATATATCCTCGCTGTCGTCGTACATAGACGCTGTTACTTGTATACTAACTTGTGATATTACCAACTCGTGAAAGCAGTAAGACAACAGCTAGGCTCCCTACCTAAAAAATAACAGCTAGGCTCCTGAAGTTGTTTCTACCGTGGTCTCTTGGAAAACCGACCAACAAGTTAGATCCCTGCCGACCATATTAATCACCACCTGCATAGCATAAATTGGTTGGACAATATGAGGTCCAGGTCAGCATAAATAAGCAGCACAATAATTTCAGAAAGGGACATCGATCGAGGCCAAAAACGGGGTCACGATCAGGGCGGGCAAGTGCGTTCCGCTCAACCACTCAATCAAGCTAAAAACGGTTTTTTTTTTTTTTTTTGATCAGAAGCTAAAAACGGTTGGCAACAATTAAACCCGGAACCGGGCGCAGCCGTCAAAGTGTCAAACCGTCCAAACAGGGAGGCAGGCACACGCCAAGAGAGCAGAGCAGAGCAGGGGCCTCCGGCCGTCCGGCGTCGCCCGCAGCAAAGCAACCAAAAACCCTGGCGGACACGGAAGGAAATGTCTATTCCGCCCGCAGTCCCCACCCCAATCCCCCACGCAGGCGAGCAGCCCCGTCACCACGGCCAGGAACCAGGCGCGTCCGTCCGATGAGCCCCACCCTATCCACCCGGCGGGATCGGGGCCCTCCAGTTGCCCTCACCGTTATCTCCTCTCCTCTCCTGTGTGTCACGTGCCACCTCCACTCCACCGCCGGGGCGGAGTCCCCGAAGCCGGATGCAAATTATTATTATAGGCCGCACACCCCCCATCTCTCCGCCTGGCTCGCCAGTCGTCTCTCCCCCTACACCCCTCGGGATATCCGCCTCCCTCCCGCCCGGCGCCTCCCTCCGCCTCCTCTGCTCCGCCCCGCCGCCGCAAGGATCCAACACCCTCCGCGTCGCCTTCTCCGCCGCCTTCCTTCCCGAGGTACCACCTCGCCCCTATTTATTCCGCCGGCTCGTCGCCAGCGCCGCTCCCTCTGTCGCAGCCCGCCCGCCCAGTGGAGCTCGTCAGATCCGCGCGCCGCACGCCGATCCCGCGACACCGACGGTGAGGCCGCTCGTCGCCATTGCTCTCCTGTCTGGTTGCTGTCTGCTTGCCTTTCCGGGTTCCTTGCTCTGCGCCTCTGCCTGGGCCTGCGTACATACGTACATACAGGGTTTAAGCTTGGGAATGGATTCGTCAGCGCCACCCCGCACGACCGGAGCGGAATTCCGTGGCAATGGCAATGGCATGGTCACTAGTGTGGGTGAATGGTTTCGGATTACACGAATTGTTTGTGCCAGCTGCGCGGGCAAAATGTAGGTTGTCTCTCGTTGCATTGCAGGATGGATGGGTAGCCTCTGCCCGTCACTGCTACCGTCCAGCGTTGCTTGCTCGCTGTGGTCTACTCACTATTCAGGGATGCTCATGCCCATGCTAGATTGCTAGGTAACGTTCTATAGGTACATGGCTGGTGGCGGGTCTGCGTCTTTGCTGTCACTGAGGTTTAAGGTTTATTAAGGTGTAGTGTCAGAGGGTGCCCTCATGAATTAAGGTTTAAGCCCACCTGTTTCTTTGTGGTACATAAGGAATGCACTTGGCTCCGTTCCCTGTTAGTTTTTGCTTATGTGTCATTCTAGCAAGCAGGTTACTGTAACGTTGCACCCTTTGATGGTTGGTGGTTCTGCATCTTTTCGCTTCCCCTGGTTATCTAGTACCTGCATGTAACTGATGAACTACTTTTGTGTACGTATGCTTTATCCTTTTTTGGTACATATCAAACCAGAAAAACAATGTTTGCCCTTCTTAGTATGTTGTGCGCAAAAAAGAGAGAGAGGAGGTTTTACCTGCAAATTTTTTTATAGATAAAAATAAACCTTTCTCCAAGGGAGTGATCATTTAGCATGAAGAAAATTTGATTTATTTTCTTCAGAGAGGATATTGCAAATCAACAATTCTCTTACTGCCTGAGCCACTGAAATTTGATCTTGATCTTACTTGCACAAGGCACCTGATAAAAAAAAAAATCAATTCAGTGATTCATAGATGGGGAAAAAACAACCTGTTGCCATTTGGGGAGCTTGTTGTATACTCATCATCTCCCCTGCTCAGGTTGAGGTCCTATACATCCATCTCCATTGAAAAGATTTTTGCACTATGTTTGAGCTTTGTATGACAAAAACGCAACAAAACTAAACAGCAGAAACATAGTAGAATTGTAGAAAAAGGGTGCTCGCAAGTTTTAGTGGCAGTGACCTTTGTATATTTGTACATAGTTTACTAGCAAAATAGTTTTCTGTAATCTTCATGAAAGGTGGCCAATAAAATTGATAAGATCTCAACATGGTAGGTTCCTTCAAAATGAGAGGGAAACTGGAAAACATCACAAATGTTTTTCTAGCGAGTGGCCTAGAAACCATAATGTTGCTTTTCATTTCTTTGATATTCAAACTTCCTAAGAGTATTCTGCTAGTGCTCTGATGAAGGTGTCATTTGCCTCTGTCAGATTTTCCAGGAGTTTTCCTCTTTTTTTTTTATGGCACCGTGCTTTTGAGAAGCTCTTTAATTGTGCTGTCTGGGCCACAGAACGACAATGTCGCAGCTTGGATTAGCTGCAGCTGCCTCGAAGGCCCTGCCACTACTCTCTAATCGCCAGAGAAGTCCAGCTGGGACTACTTTCCCATCATCTGCATTGTCGAGGCCCTCAAACCGAAGGAAAAGCCGTACTCGTTCACTCCGTGATGGTGGAGACGGGGTATCAGATGCCAAAAAGCACGGCCAGTCTGTTCGTCAAGGTACTGTGAATATCTATTGATACAAGCTAAAATTTTGCTTCAGAACATATATGAAGTTCTTTCTTCGCTGGTACTGTTTATTTGTTTTAACATCGTAATGCTTGATGCCGCCCTCATTCTAGGTATCAATGTAGATGTGCTCACTGCTCAGTTTTCAAATGTTTGTCTGCATGTAGGTCTTGCTGGCATTATTGACCTCCCAAGTGAGGTAGCTTCGGAAGTTGATATTTCACAGTAAGCACTATAGTATTTTGCGTATTATATGTTTTTTGGAAAAAGAAAATATTCTGCAGCTTATTTATACTAGTTTCCCTAATACTGAAATGCTGTCTTAATGTCCTAGTGCTGTATACTCAATATTTCATAGTAAATGCTGCAAAAATGTGATGTAACTGTTGCAACACAGCCACGGACCTGATTCTGTACCTGCTATTTAGAGCATACGAATACCTTTGCTCACTCATATGATGTGGTTATAGCTCATGTGGAAGAATTAGTTGAAGTATTGCTGGACAATGGTCACTTATTATGAAATCATGTCTGCATACATATTTTCTGACTTCTATTGCTGTAAATGCCTGCCTTTTTTTGGGGAAAAATTTAAATGCTTGGACATATATGATAGATGCAAAGCTCATTTGAACTTTGTCGATTTATGACAACCATGCACGTCGTTTGTGTTGTGAAACACAATGGTAATCCTTTCCTTTTTGTAATTTTCCAGTGGATCTGAGGATCCTAGGGGCCCAACAGATTCCTATCAAATGAATGGGATTATCAATGAAACACATAATGGAAGACATGCCTCAGTGTCCAAGGTTGTTGAATTTTGTGCGGCACTAGGTGGCAAAACACCAATTCACAGTATATTAGTGGCCAACAATGGAATGGCAGCAGCAAAGTTCATGAGGAGTGTCGGACATGGGCTAATGATACTTTTGGATCTGAGAAGGCAATTCAGCTCATAGCTATGGCAACTCCGAAGACATGAGGATAAATGCAGAACACATTAGAATTGCTGATCAATTCGTAGAGGTGCCTGGTGGAACAAACAATAATAACTACGCCAACGTTCAACTAATAGTGGAGGTTAGCACTGCTAATTTATTAGCTTACTACTGATCGGCTGTTTCCTTTATTTCTTCTATAATCATTGTCATATTTAAGTAGAGAAGTTTATATTTCTCCTCTGCTGTGTGGAAGTCCAGTTGATTAACGATGAAATATTGCAGATAGCAGAAAGAGTAGGTGTTTCTGCTGTTTGGCCTGGTTGGGGTCATGCTTCTGAGAATCCTGAACTGCCGGATGCATTAACTGCAAAAGGAATCGTTTTTCTTGGGCCACCTGCATCATCAATGAATGCATTGGGAGATAAGGTCGGCTCAGCTCTCATTGCTCAAGCAGCCGGGGTCCCAACTCTTGCTTGGAGTGGATCACATGTGAGTCTCACTCTTCTTTGTTACTATCTGCCAGTCTCATTGCTCTATCTTTCATATTCTAATAATACTACATTTAGGTTGAAGTTCCATTAGAGTGCTGCTTAGATGCGATACCTGAGGAGATGTATAGAAAAGCTTGTGTTACTACCACAGAGGAAGCAGTTGCAAGTTGTCAAGTGATTGGTTATCCTGCCATGATTAAGGCATCCTGGGGAGGTGGTGGTAAAGGAATAAGAAAGGTGTGTTTTATTTGTGTGACTAAGTATCTGTGAAGAACTGTGCACATTGTGGAGTTTGGCGTGGGGGAGCTAACGTCCCCTGCCCCCAGCCCCCCTCTTGATATGATTAAATCAATTTCCCTGGCAGGTTCATAATGATGATGAGGTTAGGCGCTGTTCAAGCAAGTACAAGGTGAAGTCCCTGGCTCCCCAATATTTATCATGAGGCTTGCATCCCAGGTTAGTTTTTTTTCTTTCTGAAATTTATATTCCATCCCTTTTTGATCTTTTAAAGCTATGCTTGTATTTTTCTTGAAGCTCCATCTGATGCATTATTGAGAAATGTACTAATGATCGTCATATTTGGAGGTTACCATATTTATGAAATGTTAATTGATGGGAACTCTTGAAAGAGATAACAGTTGAGCGGATAACATTCTTATTTTAGAATTTCGAAATCGCTGTTTTTTGTATGAAAATTACATTTCCAGGTGCTGTACTAAGCTTTTCTTAGTATTGAGTGGGATGTTATTTTTTTTAAAAGGTTGAGTGGCATATTGTACATGGACCACTTGTGTCAATTTACAGCCGTTATCATGGAAAGGTTGTGATAATGGCTAGAGAGAAATAACACATCTTGTTTCTCAACACTTATGTGGAGAAGATGCTTTACTCTTTTTCTAAAATTACTTTTTGGACTAAATTGTACAAGTTTTCAATATTATCACTATTATTGAACTGTGCTGTGTCAAAAAGCCAAAACATGTTTCATTCTTTGCACCTTTATTTTCAAGCTGGAAGTCTAGAATTGTGCTCTGTTCTCTGTAGTCATACATTATATTTGATTTAAGTTCTTTTTCTCTATTGTAGAGTCGGCATCTTGAAGTTCAGTTGCTTTGTGATCAATATGGCAATGTAGCAGCACTTCACAGTCGTGATTGCAGTGTGCAACGGCGACACCAGAAGGTCTGCCCCACACCCACCCAGCCATAAACACCAAATTATAGAACCATGCATTTTGTTATGCAATCTATTTCTCAGTTGTAGTTCCACTCACATTTTTCTACATCAGATTATTGAAGAAGGCCCAGTTACTGTTGCTCCTCGTGAGACAGTTAAAGCACTTGAGCAGGCAGCAAGGAGGCTTGCTAAGGCTGTGGGTTATGTTGGCACTGCTACTGTTGAGTATCTTTACAGCATGGAAACTGGAGAATACTATTTTCTGGAGCTTAATCCCCGACTACAGGTTTGCTACTTGAACATCAGTGACTAATTAACCTGTCAGGGAATCCTTTACAATTTTAAATTATCTCCATGCAGGTCGAGCATCCAGTCACTGAGTGGATAGCTGAAGTAAATCTGCCTGCAGCTCAAGTTGCTGTAGGAATGGGCATACCTCTTTGGCAGATTCCAGGTAATTACAAATTTACCAACTTATTTATTTCCTTATTAGTTTATTCTCTAAGCTGTCTACTTATGTAGAAATCAGACGTTTCTATGGAATGGACTATGGAGGAGGGTATGACATTTGGAGGAAAACAGCAGCTCTTGCTACACCATTTAATTTTGATGAAGTAGATTCTCAATGGCCAAAGGGCCACTGTGTAGCAGTTAGAATTACTAGTGAGGACCCAGATGATGGTTTCAAACCTACTGGCGGGAAAGTGAAGGTAAGGTTTCAAGATGACAGATGTATTATATATAGTTCAAAATAAATTTGGTTAAATGACCAAGTCTTGATTTTTTTCTGTTTCAGGAGATAAGTTTTAAAAGCAAGCCTAATGTTTGGGCCTACTTCTCAGTAAAGGTAACTTGTTAACTTTGTTACACTGTCACATTATTCTTTGTTGTGCAGATAATTTGGATAGGACTTTGTATTTTAACCATTCATCGTCTCATTTAGCTGAGCAAATATTTGCCCTGACTCCTATTTTTATCTGCTTTCAGTCTGGTGGAGGCATTCATGAATTTGCTGATTCTCAGTTTGGTATGTGCAAATCGAGAATATTCTTCTTCATAAGTTGTATTGGTCCTCATTTTTGAAACATTGCTCTTTCCCTTACAGGACATGTTTTTGCATATGGACTCTCTAGATCAGCAGCAATAACAAACATGGCTCTTGCATTAAAAAGAGGTTCAAATTCGTGGAGAAATTCATTCAAATGTTGATTACACAGTTGACCTCTTAAACGTAAGAAATATTAACCTCCTATTGAATCCCTGTTTTCATTATGTTGATTCGTATCATTATGTTTGATTTTCCATTATGGTTAAACCTGTGGTGCCTTTTCATTATTATTCCAGGCTTCAGACTTCAGAGAAAACAAGATTCATACTGGTTGGCTGGATACCAGAATAGCTATGCGTGTTCAAGCTGAGAGGCCCCCATGGTATATTTCAGTGGTTGGAGGTGCTTTATATGTAAGATAAAGATATCGTGCTAACATCTTTTGTCAAGCTACTATGAAAAGCATACAAATGTAAGGTCTAATTTAAATAATTGTCATATGCTACAGAAAACAGTAACCGCCAATGCAGCCACTGTTTCTGAATATGTTAGTTATCTCACCAAGGGCCAGATTCCACCAAAGGTATGTTTTGTGGGATTAACTCTGGATATTTTTTAATGTGAAAAATGGTTGACGAATAATATTTATGTGCAGCATATATCCCTTGTCAATTCTACAGTTAGTTTGAATATAGAAGGGAGCAAATACACAGTAAGTTTGACATTCCATAAGGGAATTTATTTTAATTGTAACAATAAAGTTAGACATCATTCTGAGTTTCATCTGCATTGTGTCGTAGGTTGAAACTGTGAGGACTGGACATGGTAGCTACAGGTTGCGAATGAATGATTCAACAGTTGAAGCGAATGTACAATCTTTATGTGATGGTGGCCTCCTAATGCAGGTAACTTGTTTGTTCTTTTTATGCTTTATTATTACTAATTTGGAGGTTTAGATTTCATGGCGGTTCTGATTGTTGAACTGCAATGGCTTCAGTTGGATGGAAACAGCCATGTAATTTATGCAGAAGAAGAAGCTGGTGGTACAAGGCTCCAAATTGATGGAAAGACATGCTTGTTGCAGGTAAATACTCCACTCTTTATATTCTTGGTGTCTGATTGGGCAACTTCTGCCAGATTATCTGTATCATTTATTATTGCATTTCACTCCACTACCTTATCTTTAAAGACGGGTTTTGTTGTTTTTGTCTGCAGGATACATCACATAAGAAAATTGTGACTAATCCTTGTTTTCTTGCAGAATGACCATGATCCATCAAAGTTATTAGCTGAGACACCGTGCAAACTTCTTCGTTTCTTGGTTGCTGATGATGCTCATGTTGATGCGGATGTACCATACGCTGAAGTTGAGGTTATGAAGATGTGCATGCCTCTCTTGTCACCTGCTTCTGGTGTCATTCATTGTATGATGTCTGAGGGCCAGGCGTTGCAGGTTATATTCGTACATGTCCATTCCTTGCATTGTGCTTTCATCACATAATCTTTCATGTAATGTTTATCAAATTACATTTTGTTTTAGGCTGGTGATCTTATAGCAAGGCTGGATCTTGATGACCCTTCTGCTGTGAAAAGGGCCGAACCATTTGATGGAATATTTCCGCAAATGGAGCTCCCTGTTGCTGCCTCTAGTCAAGTACACAAAAGATATGCTGCAAGTTTGAATGCTGCTCGAATGGTCCTTGCAGGATATGAGCACAATATCAATGAAGTAAACATTCCATCTTATTGTGACCACATTCCATTTATTTTCTCTGTTTATCATGTGTTTCCTTTACCTATAATATAGATTTTTTTGTATGTTTATATGAATTATGGGTTAGACTGGGTGCCTTTTTTTCCTGTTCTGTTAACATTTGGTTCCAAATGTTCTACAATAGTGTATGCTGACTATGCTCATGTTAGTGTGGAACTGCAAGTTTATCTGCTACATAAATTGTTTTCTTTCTTTCAAAACTTTATCTTCTAGTTTGACAATTTCCAATCTTATTTCTTTGATTTGAAGTTCTTGCACTTTGATGTCTATCTCATTAACTCCTTAACACTTAATTATCAATTGATTCATGTTAAACGATGCTTCTTTTCAGGTTGTTCAAGATTTGATATGCTGCCTGGACAACCCTGAGCTTCCTTTCTTACAGTGGGATGAACTTATGTCTGTTCTAGCAACGAGGCTTCCAAGAAATCTCAAGAGCGAGGTATGAGGCAGTTGGCAAGATATAATCTGGATTAAAGGAAAGATGATTCATTTTAGTGGATATATTATCTTAATTTTACATATTGGCTTATGTTGATGGCAGAAAAAGCCATCAGAGAAACAATGGTATTTTACAACATCAGTTTGCGCCGTGTTTGATGCAGCACACTAATTTGGAGGAACAACTCCAAGGTGCTGAAGTGTAGGAATAGCACAAAGTATTGAAGGAACCACTTCAACGTGCTAATAGATAACGCCCTAAGGGCAGTCCGAGTCCACGGACAACAATCCGAATCCACGGATAGTATGAGCTCAATCCAAAGCTCAAGAACAAGATCTAATCCAAGATCTAAGATAAGAACATCAAGTTCTATTGATATGGTGAAGATACAAAACAAAGTTACATTCCTTGAGGACATTGCCTCTATTTATAGACTCCAAGGTCCTAGACAACTCAAATACAACTAATATGACAACTATTAGCCTACCAGTTGACAACCTAGCATGACAACTAAGTCATTACTCAATGACACCTAAGAAACAACTAATAGGACACCTTAGTATCTTCTAGTATCATATATATGACATATACTATGACATCACACTACTTCTAGATTAAGCAACTCTCCATGAAACATAGAGGTAAAACTCAATTTGAATTCTTAACCCTAGTAGTAAAATCAGATTTCTTCTTTAACTCTTAGTATCAAAATCCAGTTTGAATTCATATGCTTGAATATACTTGTATGTTCATGATCCATCTCTAGGATGTCCCGCATCATTCTCCTCTACTTGATTGAAACTCGACCTCGAGTTATCTTCATGAAGTGCTTGGTCTGGATGAAAGAGTGATAGATCAGCCACAGTAAAAGTGTTGAAAATATTCATCTCTCTTGGTAGATCAACAACATAAGCATTATCATTTATCTTCTTCAAAATAGAGAAAGGACCATATCTCCTTTGTCTTAACTTTCCATGAACTCCGGTAGGCAATCGTTCCTTTCGGAGATATACCATTACTTGATCACCAACATCAAATGACATAGGTCTTCTTTTCTTATCAGCTAGCTGTCTGTATTTCTGATTTGAGGCTTCTAAAACATCATGAACCTCTTTGAATAAGTCTGAATAATTTCCAGCAAAGCTAATTGCTGATCTTGAATTTTCCCTTGAGGTTAATTTCACTAGATCAACAACATGTCTTGGAATTTTAGTATAGACAATAAGCTCCTTAGGTAACAAATAAACTCTCCAAGTTTTTAAAACTCTGAAAACTGCATATAGCTCTTGTTGATAGGTACTTTCTTCACTTAGTTTCTCACTAAAGAAAGCAATGGGTTTTCTCTCTTGAGATAGGACAGCTCCAATGCCTACTTCACTTGTATCACATTCTAGCTCAAAAGTCTTATTGAAATCAAGAAGGATTAAGACTGAAGCTTGTGACAACTTTTTAATTTCTTGGAAACTTGCTTTAGCAAAGTCATTCCATTGAAATTGGTCTTTCTTTGAACATTCAGTAATTGGTGCCATGATAGTGCTGAAATTCTTGACAAATCTTCTACAGAAAATCACAAGACCATAGAAACTCCTTACTTCTATAATAGTTTTTGGAGTTGGCCAGTCTCTTATTGCAGCAACTCTTATTGTAATCTTGTTAATTGCTCTACTATCCACGCACATACGCCAAGAATCATCCTTCTTTGGTGTGAGCAAGGCTGGTACAGCACATGGACTAATGCTTTCTTGGATATATCCCTTTTGTAGAAGCTCTTCCACCTTCTCCTTTAATATAGCATGCTCTTTTGGGCTCATTCTATAGTGTGGCAGATTGGGAAGAATTGCACCAGGAATGAAATCAATTCTATGTTGAATTTCTCTCATTGGTGGCAACTGTTGTGGCTCCCTAAGTATACTCTGAAATTCAGATAATAGGCCTTGTATCTCTGCTGGAATTTCAGTAACAGGTTGCTCTTCTCCCTTAACAATCAAGGCAGCACATAAATTTGCTTCTTTCACATCTTCTACAAAGTCTATTGACTTTTGGGAAATAGCTAACATATTCTTCTCCTCTACTTTAGAAGTAGAACCATCCAATTTCTTAGGTAGGATTATAATCCTTCTCTTATTCCAAATGAAAGAGTAAGAATTGTCTCTTCCTTTGTGTGTAGCATCCACATCAAATTGCCAAGGTCTTCCGAGAAGAACATGGCTCGCATCCATGTCAACTACATCACATAGAACATTTGAGCGATAATATTTGCCCAAAGAAAGTGGCAAATTGCATGGCTTTGTAATCTTCATATTCACTCCCTTCTTAATCCATCCAATAGTGTATGGATTTGGATGATCTTGAGTTTCAAGCTTCAAATGGTTCACTAAATTTTGAGAAATCAGATTCTCACAACTGCAATTATCAATCAATAATTTGCACACCTTGCCATTCACAGTACACTTGCTCTCAAATATCTTCTTTCGTTGTGTGTTGTCGGGTTGGGGTGTAGAGCACAAAACGCGTTGAACCACACATACTACTTCATCACCCTCTTCTTCACATAGGTCTTGTTCTTCCTCAACTTCTTCATCTTCTCCATCATCGTAGTCATCTTCATCATCACTTTCGTGGCGTGTAGTGTTGACTACCTTCCGCCTAGGGCAATTGCTAGATACATGTCCTTCTTCACCACACTTATAACACTTGACAACATTTTGGTTTCTCTTTGCTCTACTCTTCTTTACAACTTGCTTTTGTGCAGGTTGTGTTGTTTTTGATTGAGTAGATTTACCCTCTACTTCGCTTCTATAGCCTTTTGAAGATCCTTCTATGGGAGAATATGAATAAGATTTAGTTACCTTCTTTGTCTTGGCATGTCTCTCAGCCTTTAATGCTAGAGTTTGTGCTTGATCAATTGACCAAATCTGTTGCATCACTAACTGATCTCTAATGACTTCATTGAGGCCATTGATATACCTTGCAACTTGTTGATCTTCAGTTTCAGCAAGGTTGCACCTGACTTGCAGCCTTAAAAACTCTTCGGTATACTCCGAAACAGACCTATTTTCTTGAGAACAATTCTGAAATTCAGTGAAAAGAATTTGCTCATAATCAGCAGGCAAGAATCTAGCCTTCAAAAGTGCCTTCATTTGATGCCAATATCTTATGCGAGGTTCACCCCTCAATCTGCGTTCTTCTTGATGACGGTGCCACCATGCACCAGCACCTCCCTTCAGCTTATATGCAACCAAAGGAACTTTACGATCTTGACTAATATTCATGATATCAAAGAATGTCTCAACCTCATATAGCCAATCAAGAAAATCTTCAATATCAACACTGCCATTAAAAGTAGGGATTTCAGCTTTCACCTTGTATGTATCTCCTGTATAGCGAGTAGTTCTCTTTGAACTTTCATAAAGATCATCTTCTTCCTGAATTTCACTAAGATCTTCATCTCCGGGTTCATCAATAGGTGGTGACTTTCTACGCTTATCATCTACCTTATCTTTTGATGAATTCCCTTTGGTGCCAGCAGCAGGTTTATGATTTCTAATCATTTCTACTAGCTGATCAAATCTCCGGTTGAGTGTCTCTTGTAACTCTTGAATTTGCTTTTCCGCAGCATCCATCCTCTTGCCCAATTCCTCCATCTTTCCTATACCTTCTTGCAGATTTCTTGCAAGGAAAATGGCAGCCTAGGATGATCAACGAGGCTCTGATACCAATCTGATGCAGCACACTAATTTGGAGGAACAACTCCAAGGTGCTGAAGTGTAGGAATAGCACAAAGTATTGAAGGAACCACTTCAACGTGCTAATAGATAACGCCCTAAGGGCAGTCCGAGTCCACGGACAACAATCCGAATCCACGGATAGTATGAGCTCAATCCAAAGCTCAAGAACAAGATCTAATCCAAGATCTAAGATAAGAACATCAAGTTCTATTGATATGGTGAAGATACAAAACAAAGTTACATTCCTTGAGGACATTGCCTCTATTTATAGACTCAAGGTCCTAGACAACTCAAATACAACTAATATGACAACTATTAGCCTACCAGTTGACAACCTAGCATGACAACTAAGTCATTACTCAATGACACCTAAGAAACAACTAATAGGACACCTTAGTATCTTCTAGTATCATATATATGACATATACTATGACATCACACTACTTCTAGATTAAGCAACTCTCCATGAAACATAGAGGTAAAACTCAATTTGAATTCTTAACCCTAGTAGTAAAATCAGATTTCTTCTTTAACTCTTAGTATCAAAATCCAGTTTGAATTCATATGCTTGAATATACTTGTATGTTCATGATCC